>JACYXH010000659.1:2707500-2777500 GCA_026745465.1 Lota lota
TCAGCCGGCTGGTGTTCTGATCAGAAGAGCCATCATCAGAGATGTTAGTGTTCTTAAGAGTTCATCCAACGCTTTAACACCAGACTGTAAATGATGCTCCTAAGCAATGCACCCCCGCACCGACCCACCCACCCTACCACCCGCTGCCTACTACAACCACATCCTGTGCCACAATCAGAGTCCCCATCTGCCACCTCCCCCCTCCCCCCTCCCGACCGTTGATAGCCACTTAGCTATCAATGTCCTCATAGCCACTTGACAGTAGCAGCGTAGTCGCCAGGCAACAGTTACCGTAGCAAGGGAAATACACCGACATGGAGCAGTTTCATGACAGCCGTGCACACAGTATGAGCGAGCGCTGGTCAGGAGGGAGCCCGTTTAACACGGCCTGTTTAAACGTAATTGTGGCACGTGGGGACCCTGGTCACACTCTTTGTTCCCCCTCTTCTTTGTTCCCCATCTGTTTGTACACTGACTCACTCCATATTATTCTTTTACTCTCTCTGTGATTCTCTGAAACAATCACTCTCTCACACACACACAAAATAAATATGTTTTCCAAAATTCAGTTAGGTGTGAATAAATGTTTTGACAGCGGTGTGTTCAGGGTCACGAAACACACTGGAAGCTCTGATACCACCGGTGCTCGTGCTTTACAATGTATTTTCTAAAATATTCTGTTCTTCTGACTTCTCTGCTTGCCGACGAGCTACTCTGATCCTGGGTGTGGAGGTTTCACTCTGTCAGGAAGATGTCACTTTTTTAATCCTATTGTATATACGCACAAATGTTCTACTATCCTATCCAGCATAGCACATTTCAGGCAACAACAAAACGACAAACATAAACACACACACCCACATGGATGGCACTTGATACTGCACACACACTGATTCTGATGCTATCTTGTGACGCAGCAAGGAAGTCTCTCTCTCTCCCTCTCTCTCCCTCTCTCTCTAACCTGTTCTCTTTTGCCATGCTCCTATCTATTCCATCACACCTGCCAGAATTATTCATGCAATCACTTGTACAACTTTAGTGACACACAGTGAAATACAACAGTACAGTAAACAGTTATCGTATCTTGGTAGATGACTCCTATCTTCTGTGGGATCTTCGTATCCGTCTTTATTTAAAGATTTCCTCCAGTCTCTGATTGGTACGCTTTATGGAGAACCTGAATCTCAGTGCTTATAGTTTAAGATGTCAAGCAAAGCTTAACAAGTCTGTAACCGTTCCCACTAAACTGCTTGGATAGTGTCTCATATTCAATCATTCCGCTCACCCTTTTCTCTTTCTTCTTAGTACACACTCATCTCCCATAATCCCTGTAAGCCTCGCAGAGTTCACAGAATCTGAAATGTTTTAAATGAAATTCAAATGTTAAGAAGAGATGCCAAAAGCATTTTTTTAATATTTCTCTTTCCTTTCTTGTTTTTCTTACACCTTTGCTCTCTATCACACACTGACATCTCCCTCTCTCTTTCACACTCTCTCTCTCTCTCTCTCTATCCACCTCTTTCCTCGCGCTCTCTCTATCCACCTCTTTCCTCGCGCTCTCTCTAGGATGAAGTATATTTGGACGGGTCACATGTGTGCGGTGGCCACCTACAGCGTCTGTGCTCAGGAGCCTCTGACTCTGGTCCTCAGCATGTTCCGATGTCACAGCAAAACCGCGGTAAAATCGACACCTGCAACATTTAACCATATCTAATGCTATAACAAAATAATATAGAAATTGTAATGAGACTGTAAGCAAACCCACAGTTTCAGCTTGATATTCAAACACTGAAAATTCCTTTTGAACTGAGAGGAAGTTCTACGAAGGAGGGAGCGTGTTGTCCCCATTGTTATGACCCACGGTAACTTTGCGATACTGTTTTTAGTGTATGAGCGTTATAATGAGCGATGTATGTGAAATGCTTCACGAATCATGACGTTAAACAATAAGTGCCTGAGAAAGATAACCCTCTCTTTGATGCCGCAATTAACATCAACCACTGCCCAAACAGAGCTCCACACATCCACACTCACTTCGCCGCCGGTGTCCCTTCATCGTGACGTCAAAGAGTGTACTAAAAGAGACATGAGAAAGAAAGAGACTAAAAGGCACGAATAGAACGTTACCTGCAGTCAGAGCAGAGTGGAATGTTCACAAACTGGTTGGCAGAAACTGGCAAAAACATAGGATTTAACTACGATTTTGGGTTCACTGGCTCATTAAAGGCTACTTCTTTTTCAGTTGGAACCGGTTCCTTTTTTGGGCTCACAAAGTGTTGGTGAACATTTGTTGTGAAAGTTGTTATACCGGGAAAATTGTCTGTAAAATACAATAATTATTCTATTTCGGGGTAAAAGTGCTTTTCCAGAGTGGTATTTTTCTATTGGCTGCACACCCTGGCACAAGCGAATGTGATGTGGGTTTTGTTTGACAACACCCCTCCGCTGCTCCTTTGGAACACAATGCGTCAGTTTTATCTGAAATCTTTATGACGGTGCAGTTTTTTTAACTTGTAGGTGCAGGTTTTCCTGCTAAAGGCCAAAACCAACCTTCTGCTATAAGTGAGTGAAATGCTCTGTTCTGGGTGACTGTGCCTTGCGCTGTATGAGTCAATCAAGATCTTAGATTGCTCCCAGCTCATTTCTGAATCAGGGAACCCCTTCCCTGATCGCTGTCCCTCTTCAGTCAATCCATCTTGCCTGTCAATCACATTTGCACACAAAGCGTTATTATCTTAATGTCGGAGAAACGTAGGAAGGAAGGGAACATTTTCTGGGGTTGTTAATTTCTTTTTTTGCCCTTTTCAACTCTCTCTCTCTCTCTCTCACTCGCTCTCCAATCGTACCAACAGCACATTTAATGATGAATTGCTATCTTCTCATAAGAGTCACATTCAGTCATGTTTAGTCTTTACATGCTTGCCACTTGTCCACTGTCCAATAAACATGAGTCGATTCAGGATTGATCTATTTGAGCTGTGAGCAGTGGTTAGTAATGCTGATGAATGTTTGGAAAGTCGACCAGAGACAATATGTTAAGCCGTCAGTAATCTAGCAAAAAAGCCAGCTGTTGTCACATCTTGAAACAAAATTAAATTTACCACTCATCTCTCAAAATAAGTTGTCATAAACATAGGGTCTTGATGCAGCTCCGATCATGAAAAAGATTGGAGATCTGCAGATCTAGTCGTGTTTTTTGTTTGTGTTTTTATTGAAAATCAACTGACACTATTACCAGTTACTGACAGCTTAGTAAAAACACATGTATTAATTAAATACATGGCCCTTTCTAAACGAGTGAAGTCTAATTTCTAAATGGTTGCATTTACTAGATAAGACTAAAAAGCATTTTTTGTATTTTTATAAATTTTCTTGGGATGTCACCATCTTTGTTCATGCAACCCTCTTGGCAAAAGAAACAATTTGGATTTGAGCACTTAGCGCGACCGTCTGACCATAAAGAGAAGCCAGTGTAGTGGTCACAAGGTGTCACTGTTGCCACCTCGACAACAAGAGTCCACTCAGTTCTGCTTCAACACTGCCTGCCTGTCTGTCCCTCCCTCTCTCTTTCTTTCTCTGTCTCTCTCCTTCTCTCTCTTTGCCCCCTCCCCTCGCCAATCTATATAATTACCTCTTGCCCTACATAGAAACCCACTCCCATTACTGTTGTCATTACAATCTTCCATCTTTGCTTGATTTTGTTTAGTTGTATAATTCCTCCACCTCTCTCGCTCTCTCTCTCTGTCTCGCTCACTCTCTTCTCTGCAGATTAGGATAATTCGATGTGTGGTTCCGTTGGTGTTGATTGGTTGCCTGTACGTCAAGGTACGTGATTATGCCGTTTGCTATATATGCGGCGGTTTGTGACTTATTGTCCTGTCTCCAGGTCTAAACTCTCCAGTGTGTTGTGAAGAGAATTTAACTGAAGTCACGGAGGGATTAAAAATAAAAAGTTTTCTTTGTTTTAGTCTCTGGACCAAAGTATTGGGGCATAGTCAACGTGTGTAACTGAATTGTCAACCAAAGATTGACACGCTCGCTTATCTTGTTATCAATCTCTCTCTCTCTCTCTCTCTCTCTCTCTCTCTCTCTCTCTCTCTCTCTCTCTCTCTCTCTCTCTCTCTCTCTCTCTCTCTCTCTCTCTCTCTCTCTCTCTCTCTCTCTCTCTCTCTCTCTCTCTCTCTCTCTCTCTCTCTCTCTCTCTCTCTCTCTCTCTCTCTCTCTCTCTCTCTCTCTCTCTCTCTCTCTCTCTCTCTCTCTGTAGTTCTGGCCCCAGCTGATGAAGGAAGTGTCTGAGCTGAGGGAGTTCTATGATCCTGACACTGTTGAGCTCATGAACTGGATCAGGTACACACACACAAACACTAATCACTAATTCATGCTCAAAACCAAAAAGCTCACATCAAGCTTCAACAAATGAGATTAGCTTATATCCGCGGATCATGTTTCCTCTTCTCTGATGTCCCTGATAAGCTTCCTCTGTGTGTTTGTATTTTTGTATAAGTGTGTGTGTGTGTGATTCAGTGCACAGTTTCTTATTTTTATGTGTGTGTGTGTGGTCATGATTTGTGTCTGTGTGTTGTTGTGTGTCCTCGTTAATGTTTTTGTGTGTGTTTGTGTGTGTTCTCATGAGTGTGGAGGTTGTTTGCAGGGGAAGCACAGGTGCACGCACACACACACACACACACACACACACACACACATATGAGTGATGCAAGCTGATGGCCCTGTGTGAGTAAGAAGCAGGCCTTCTGGAGAGAACCCAGCTGCTGGCAGTCCTATAGCCTACTTCAGGGCTGTCTGGCCGGGCCTTCTTAGCAACACCATCAGCCTTTCGACCTCTGAGATGGAGAAAAGGGTTTGCCAGGTCTCTTGCACTGTCAGCAGTCTACACTCTGTGTATGTGTGTGTGTGTGTATGTGTGTGTCTGTGTCTGTGCATGTGTTTTGATGCATTTGTGTAGGTGCGTGTGTGTGTGTATGTGTTGGTGTGAGTGTGTGAATTCACCCATCAGCATGTGAACACATCACCATGTGTTTTTTTTTTTGCTCAAAACATTGTAGGCATTAGGAGAAGATGATTCCTTCAAGCACATTTTCGCAGATCGCAGATGTGCTTGCATCCAGTCAGTCCATACCGAATTAAATGGCGTCTACACATTCATCCAACACATGTCAGAAAACCGCAATTATATATGTGATCCACACGGGCAGCCTCATTAGGAGTCAGTTCTCCTCACTCTGGCGGTGTCGATGCCGTGCTCTGCCATTTGAGCAGCACAGTTTCTAGGTCAGATATAAGCGTCACTGTCAAAAACGCAAACGGTACTTGACAGTCCCAGTTTGTTTGTCAGTCTTGTTTGTTTGTGGCCCGTGGTGCTTGACTGTCTCAAGCACAGTCCTATTAACACGGTGAGATTATCTTGATGAAGAATAAATCCCTGAGATATCAGTGGATCAATGTTCACACGTTGCCACGGGGCTACTGACATTCTCATTAATAGCCATCCCTCTGAATTTTGTCCTGTTTTTAAGTCTGATGTCAGTGGTGGGTTTTTGGGGTGACGGTGGTGGTCTGAATGAGACGATCAACCAGCATTTGGTTGGTTATGTTGGTGGTTATATTTATTGACAGCTCCTAGCAGGGCCCATCATTTAGACAACAGGGACAGGGGAGACTGGACTGCAGAGTGGGAGAGAAACAAGCAAGCGAGAGAGAGAGAGAGAGAGAGAGAGAGAGAGAGAGAGAGAGAGAGAGAGAGAGAGAGAGAGAGAGAGAGAGAGAGAGAGAGAGAGAGAGAGAGAGAGAGAGAGAGAGAGAGAGAGAGAGAGAGAGAGAGAGAGAGAGAGAGAGAGAGAGAGAGAGAGAGAGAGAGAGAGAGAGAGAGAGACTGACAAATAGTGCAGAGAGAGAGAGAGAGAGAGAGAGAGACTGACAAATAGTGCAGAGAGAAAATGAGAGAGAGAGGGGAGGTATGTGTTGGTACCTCTGGGTTTTTTTGTAAAGACGACACAGGTTACCCTCCCCTCAGAGTTAATCCCATTAAGCAACAAGGAACCTGAGAGAAGAGGGAGGAGAGGGGGGCGTCTGCCTGCAGTTTACCTTTGCTTTGGCAGCAGAGCACTAAACCCTTTAGCTGCTATGCTAATTACATTCTAGATGAAAGGATTAAAGGAGTAAAGTCTCACCTTTGCAGCTTACCCCTCCCATCGCAGAAAATGTTTAAAGAGAGAGAGAGAGAGAGAGAGAGAGAGAGAGAGAGAGAGAGAGAGAGAGAGAGAGAGAGAGAGAGAGAGAGAGAGAGAGAGAGAGAGAGAGAGAGAGAGAGAGAGAGAGAGAGAGAGAGAGAGAGAGAGAGAGAGAGAGAGAGAGAGAGAGAGAGAGAGAGAGAGAGAGAGGATGTAGGTGTGAGGAACTGGGAGAGAATTCTGTAATTATACATTTGAAGTACATTACAGTATGAATAACTGCTTGTAATGTGACCCGCATTATTTTACCTATATAATTGAAAATGTATAAATAGTTCAGTGTAACTATTTTCAACTAAATATGTGATTCAGTGCATGGTTTCTCTTTCAAAGCCGAAGCCATTTTTCTTATTTCTATGTGTTTGTGTGTGTGTGTGTGTGTGTGTGTGTGTGTGTGTGTGTGTGTGTGTGTGTGTGTGTGTGTGTGTGTGTGTGTGTATGTGTTTCTGCGTATTTGTGTGTGCGTGTGGAATGTAACTGTGTATGTATGTGTGTGAGAGTATGTGTCTGTGTGTGGGTGGGTGGGTGGGTTATCTAGCTCTCCAAAAAAGGGACGTGCGAACAGAGAAATAGCGCAGAAGGAGACTCCCTATATGGATCACATTTCAGGATGTCATTTGCATATTGATATGGCGCCTCCATCTATTCACCGTGTTAGCTAGCTGGGCGGTATGCACGTGACCGGGGACTCCCTGAGAATGTGCTAATGAATATAAAAGGAATTGGATGCGGGGGTACATGTTTCATGGACAGTATAGGCAATTACACTCGACTACAATGAGTGTGAGTATCCTCCCATGCCAAGATCTTCCCCATGTTAGCATGTGATGACGCTAGCGTCTGACTATATCTCACTCCAAGATATATGCTTCTTCACATGACAGGCCACGGTCCAATCTAACTCCTGACAGGACCGTGGCAGGTCTTTGACCTGGAGGACCTTAGCACCATGTCTTTCATGGTTTTGAATCGACCTGATGTGTTTTTCATGGAAAGAATAGAATAATAGTTATTTGGTTTGTGTGCCGGGTGAAGACTCTCACTTCACACACTGCAAGGTTCCCGTCAGAGCAACAGGCTTGCAATCTAATCCTTGTTGTTTATTCAATTCAACACACAACACCAACCCTCTCCCACACCAAGGCTATTGCTGAATAATCCTTCACAGTTTAAAGTTGGAGTATTATCTTCTGTCTCACACACTTCTCTCTATCTCTTTCTCTCTACCCACCACTGACTTCTCCTCCTATCTTGTCTCTTTATTTTCCTGTTCTCTGTATATTTTGTGCATTGTCTACTTTATGTTTAAAGGATTGTCCCTCGCCATTGACTAATAATTTGCTAGAAATTATTTCCGAATGTTTGCTCTTTGTTATTGTATTTATTTATATGTTTTTGGTTTTTGGTCTGGGGAGAGAGGTAATAGTGAATCTTTCCCACCTATTCATTTATGCTTTTTTGTACCGGTATGGATAGTCTGTAAGCAGTGTTTTCCTCAGTTCCGATGTTTTACAAAAGGATATTTTCTCTCACTCTACCTTCCATAATCTCCTGCTCCCTTAAGAAACTCATTTAATTTAGCGCCTCTTTCCTCTACCCTTCCCCTAACATCTTAACTTATTTATATTACCTTGTTCTTGCCTCTTTTAATGTTGTTTGGCTCTTTATGGGGGCTTTTTGTGTGTGTGTACGTGTGTGTGTGTGTGTGTGTGTGTGTGCATATGTGCGTGCGTATAGCAAGCCCATTTAACATTTAATCAGTTGGGCTGACTAGTAGCGTTTTAGTTTTCACTAGTGGAAATGACATTTCGACATGTCGAAATGTCGTTTTGACTAGTAAAAATCTTCATTTAAGATCTGTAAAACAATTTTGACATGTTACAAATATATTTTCACATGTAGAAATTAAATTTAGACTAGTCAAAACTGATTTACAGATATCTTTAATTTAATTATAGATATCAGTAATTCCTTTTTCACTAGTAACAATAACGATTACAGATATCTACAATTGAATTTCCACATGTTGAAAAAGGATTGTAACTAGTGGAAATGTAATTACCCATTTCAGATATCAACAATTGCATTTCCGATACGTCCGACATATCAACAAACCATTTCGGATATGTGGGCGTCATATTATTAAAATACCACAAAGCCATTGGTCGACATTTAATTACCATATTCGTTTTGAATATGTCGCCCTAATTACCATATTAGTTTCGGATATGTATGTACGTCATTGAAGATATTTACAATTACATTTTGACTATTCTAAATTCCTTTTTTGATATAAAATTCAATTCTGACTAGTTATAAAAGGAATTGTAGATATCTCAAATATAATTGTTACTAGTATGAATATAATTTTCATTAGTTACAATTGTATTGCAGATATCAGCAATGCAATTCTAGATATCTGAAATGCAATTCTAGATATCTGAAATTACATTCTTACTAGTTACAATTCCAAGCCGACATACCAATTATTTCATTTTGACTAGTCAGAATTGAATTTTAGATATCTAGAATTCAATTAATGATATCTGTAATGTAAGAACAATTGTAGATATCTACAATTAACATTTCCACTAGTAAGAATTGAATTATAGATATCTACAATTTACATTTCCACTAGTGAGAATTTAATTATTGATATCAAGAATTACATTTTGACTAGTGAGAATTGAGTTGTAGATATCTGTAATTGAGTTTGAATAGAGGTCAATGGTCAAAGTTGACTAGCTGTAATTAAGTTACAGATATCTACATTTGATATTTCCACTTAGTAAGAAATTAATTGTTGATATCAAGAATGAACATTTTGACTAGTGAGAAATTAATTGTAGATATCTTTAATTAGAATTGCTGCTAGTCAAAATTACATTATGGATATGTTGGCTTAGAATTATAACTAGTCAAAAAGGAATTGTTGATATCTACAATTGCTATTACCGCTACTGATTAAATGTTAAAAGGGCTTGCCATAGCATGCGTGCATGAATGTTTGTGTGCCTGCATGTGTGTGTGTGTGTGTGTTACAGTGGTCACCTTAAGAGCAATACTTCTCTAGCCACTGTATTGCAAAGTTTCCACCAACCCAATACCTCCCCAAATCCACGTACACATCCACACAAAATTACACAATCAATCGCCAATGGTTTAGTCATAGCCATGGGAAAGCTATGGTGGGGAACCCCCCCCCCGTCCAGCATTAGCCAGCCCTTGTGGACATAGATTTGTCTTGTGGAAGAACGATTGCCTTGTGGAGTCTACACATGTGAAGAGTCATAATGAGCTGTAATTGGGATGTAAATTGCGTCATGGTAAATTGAAAAATAATGTGCTATTCAGTTTCTTTCTTTCTTTCTTTCTTTCTTTCTTTCTTTCTTTCTTTCTTTCTTTCTTTCTTTCTTTCTTTCTTTCTTTCTTTCTTTCTTTCTTTCTATCCCATTTTCATTCTTTATCTCTTTCTCTCTTTCCTTCTCTTCCTTTTTTTTACTCCCTTGGTTTTTTGGAACATGCTTGGTCGAGACCAATAGTGAATTAGTTCTTTCTTTCATTCATTCTTTGTTTCTACAAGGCAAGCGATTGTGAACATAGCGATTGCCTTGTGGACGTAGTAATTGCCTTGCCAATGTAGCTATGGCTTGCGGACATAGCTGTTAATGCAACAGTTCCTTTTTTATAATGACAGTGGGAAACACGCCAATGGCTTTTGGCATTTACATATCAGAGTATAAAGGAGGAGGTTTTATGTTAATCAGTTTGGAGGGGGTGGCATGGAAGATACCTGCAAAGAGGGGGAGAGCAATTAAATACACACATATCCACAGACGAATAGAGAGAGAGAGAGAGAGAGCAAGAGAGAGAATAATATGTAAAAATGACCCATCTCAACCATGAGTCAGAAAGGGCCAAAGCCCACATACTACGACAAGAGTGCCACATTTTGCATCTGCTCTGGGGCACACACTCAGCCCATTTTCCACATCTGCAACCCTGACGCAAAAAAGCCCCCTCCCCCTCCCCTAACAGAAGGCCGTGAGTGGGATGTACGTCCCAGGCATACACAGACACACAGAGGTTCCCCGTCTGTGCTCTGGTGGGGAAGTGAGGGCTCAGAGTCATCACTAACTGGCACGCGGTGCACACTCTCTAAGTCTGCACATTCCTGAAGTCTAACGTGTGAAGACCTTCAATGCGACCCACAGCCGCAGTTGCACGAACCACGCTTCCCAGAGCGTCAGATCTCCCATTTTGAAGCCAGGATCAGATCCCTGTGTGAGGAGAAGACAGCTGGTTATCTTCCTGCTGTTCCAGTGATCCCTACAAAGTGAGAGAGAGAGAGATAGAGAGAGAGAGGGCGAGAGAGGGCGAGATAGAGAGAGAGAGAGGGAAAGAGACAGAGAGTGAGACAGAGAGAGAGAGCCAGAGAGAGTGAGGGCAAGAGCGCAGTTGTGAGATTACCCAATGAGCTTCGTCTCTCTATTGGAAATGGTCCGATACCTTTGTCCTTAAAGGAAAGACAAGGGTTCAGATTGAAACGACTCCTTATACTAACGTCACAGGTTAAATGTTCACACACACACACACACACACACACACACACACACACACACACACACACACACACACACACATATATACAGAGACTGGGTGTGTGTACATTCAACCTTTGTCGTTAATCTTGGCAGTGGTGTGTGTATGTGTATGTGTGTGTGTGTGTGTGAAGATTTACCTGTGACATTACATTTTACATTAAGGGCATTTAGCTGACATTAATTTAGGGAGTAGTGTGTGTGTATCTCTTTGTGTGTGTGTGTGAGAGTGTGTGTGTGAGAGTGTGTGTGTGTGTGTGTGTGTGTGTGTGTGTGTGCGTGTGTGTGCATGCTTGTGTAACCATTTACCCACCTGCCTTACAGCAAGAGACAAAGTCTCTTGCTCTTACTAGTTTGAGCCAAGCTAATAGATGTCTGCTGAGCTCACAATTGGTTAATACATATCTTCTTGATAATCCCAAGGGGAGGGAAAAAATGCATTTTTCTTTATTCGTATTGGGTGTTTAAATTTATTATCAGCTCCAATCTGTCATCTGTCGTCATTAATTAATTAATTATTGTCGTCACCTCTTCGGAGAGGCTCCGACGCAACGATAGCCATTTTCTCTCTGTGTTTATACCAAAGGAATGTTTATATTTTGTACATTTTGACTGTCAAATGATAGCCACCACCTTGTGAAATTAACTTTGAAATGTCATCCATGCATCCAATTATTATTACAGATGTGGCAGGGGACCACCGTGTGTGTAGAATGATAATACAACAAAACATACAGAGTAGGACTATATTCATGATGTCCCTGGTTCTCTTACTATAAGTATTTTATTATTATTTTCTCTTTAGTTTTTATTTTATAGCCCTTATCCCTACACTCCTTGAAGTTGGTGTGAAAATATCGCATTTTACACCTTCCTTCTAACTTTCTGCTCTGTAACATTGCAATAATCACGACCAGATACACGATTCAAAACTTTAGTATTTGTTGACGACAGTGTGGAGCATTTTCTTTTTTTCACTAGGGCGTTTGTCAATCGCTTTCCAGGGCACAAACATATTTCCTAGTGCTGCGGTGCAATTAGGCCTTTATTTCCCCATTACCACCCATTCCCTACGGAACATCATTAAGAGTAAACATATTTGAATGTGTTTTAATGTTACACCCTATGCTGATGTGACTGATGGACATGGAAATGAAGTGCAGAATGTGTTAAGGATAGAAGGAAGCAGTGGTGTGTGTTGAAGAGAGAGGAAATAAAATGTTAAAGGAAATAAAATGTTGCAGCTCTTCATCTATTTTACTGCTGGCAAAATAGGCCCATTCATATACAAACGATGGATAATATATAGTATATACAACAAGTATATAAAAGACAAGCATGTTTAAATTACGCCATATACAAACACAATTAGTGCCTGGACATCGCAGGACTAATAAACAATAATGATATTCCGGGAAAACAGATGTACAACTTGAGAGAGACGACTTGGAGGAGTAGAACAGGTGAAGGTTTCTCCACTGCCCTGCTCTGTATGGCAAGCAACATCCACAGTTCCTGTTTTCTTGATGCAGCTGTCTGATTTTTCACGTAGCGTCGCGGTCCCTGACAGGGAAATCATTTTGCGTGTAACAGCTACTGAAGAGCCTTCAAGGCAAATTTTTTCATTGGACTTGATTGGTTGGCAAAGTATTGTTGGAAGGGGGATTGTTCGCATCATCTTGGACACATCATCGAGCATGCATGTGTGCATACAGGGTTAGGGTTAGGGTTAGGCTCCCATTAGCTGTGACCTCACATGCTGAAAAAGTGGCTTTGCCGGGCTCAACATCTACAGGGCTTTGCATGTGATATTTGCACCAGACACAGTTTGAGTTGGCTGTGCTTTTAAACCTTATTGATATGTGTGTGTGTATATATATATATATATATATATATATATATATATATATATATATATATATATATATATATATATATATATATATATATACACACATATATATCATTAATACACAGGTTACTTAATAATATGCAGCCTGCATGAGGCATGTTTATGCCCTGGCATAAACCTGCTTTGCAGAGTGCCTCTAAAAGGAATACGTATTTGCAAAAGATGATAGGGATGGTCGATTCTGGCCACACGATGACGTGAAGGTGTAAACACTTTATTTTTCCTGCATTTTGGCCTTCTGTAGTGTCCAAACTATGCCAGCATTTCCCTGCAATGAAAACAGCTTCATGGATACTGTGCAGACTAGGAAAACACATATTTGTGTCCCCCGCCACCTTATTCGGTCGTCAGCGGTCGGTTAAAGTGGTCATTTTATGTTGCAGGACAGTGTTGAGCAGAAATCGTGAGTATCGGTGACGTTTGAGACGAAAGCAGGGTTTCTTCATTTGTCAGGTGGTTAGGTGGTATCAGGTAGATTGGACATCGTCTCTTGGTCTTGCCTGTGTCGGTTCCTGAAGCCAATGGTAAATAGTGATCCAGCAGAGCCAGGTTGTATTCCTTGAAAGGACCATGCTGCTGGGATGACTCATTCTTCTTGGTATTCCTCATGGTATTCGATTCCCTGAATTGTTTTCATGAAGAAATAAATGATAAAAGCCCTGCCAGTATGACTCACTCAGCATTCATAGTGTTCATAGGGTTGCTAAACTAAAAGGTTCCATACATGAGGCATTTGGTTGTAGTCTTGGGTTTTGAGGTTCACTCAACCATGTGTTGTTTCCTTTTTTTATGTATGAGCTTTTGCTGTACTTCTCAAATTACATACAAGGAGGGATCACCCACTCGGCGTTTCCTGCTAAAGATTTCAAATTTTTGTCTTGCTCTTTGGGTTAGGGGGTTAGGGGGTTAGGGGGTGTCACACATAAATGACCTGTAAAGCCCTTTGAGACCGTCACTGTGATTAAGAATAGATTAGAATAGATAAAAAATTGACTTGACTTGACTTGACCTCTGCTGCCGAGGGCTTTAAACACCCTGTTGTACCCCTCCCACTCTCCTTCTCTTTATCTTCTCCATCTTCTCTCTTTTCTCTATCTTCTCTCTCTCTCTTCTCTCAATCGCTCTCATTTAGCTGTCGACATGTGTGTGTGTGTGTGTGCGCGTGTGTGTGTGTGTGTGTGTGTGTGTGTGTGGTTTCTGCCTCTAACGGCCCCTTTGGTGCCACATCTCTGTTCCTCTTCCCTCCTCCCCCAGCTCGGACACCCCTCAGAGGGCTGTTTTCGCGGGCAGCATGCAGCTCCTGGCTGGGATCAAGTTGTGCACAGGCAGGGTCCTCACCAACCACCCTCATTACGAGGACCGAGACCTGAGGGAGAGGACTAAGCAGGTAACGTGATGGGCCCCCACTTCCCACTCTCACTTCAGCTTGGGGTTTTATTTTTAGTAGTCTATGCCTATTTTATTTGCTTTTTGACAACATCTATTTTTCCTGTCTAGATTATATTTATAATGTGTTTTCTAGATTCTAGGATAATATATATATATATATGTATAAATATTTTCTCTATTCTTTGGATTTTTCCTTTGTACTCCATTTGTTTCCTTCAATTATGTTTTTGTTTGCTCGTTCGTTATCTTCTTCTCTTGCATTCGTCACTTTTTCTGCCATCATTTTGAACCAAAGTTTGGATAATCCCTGTCAAAAGACAATGGTCCTGGCGAACATCCCCTGTTTTGCAGTCAGAAGACATAGCTTGGATAAAAACAAAGAAAGCCTCATGTCGATAGCACCATCACCACCACTGCTATCGGGTGAGCAATAGGTCTCGCTCTCTTCCCAACAAGGAGCGATATACATGGAAAATGGAAGCGAGTAACCTCACAGTGATTGAGGAGGAAGTGGAGGACATGTGTTAGGCTGAGGGTTATGGATAAGAACGAGGAATACATTGTGTGCAACATAATGCCCATCGCAGAACAACATGAAAAAGTTGAGGTGATAAAGTATGGATAGTAATGCGTACGGAACTCGCCGCATGATCATTAACTGCATCACTGGTGTGCCGATAATGGCAATAAAGCACAGCCCTGCGTGTACTATTGCATAATTATATAGCTACATATAATAATTATAATTGAATAATACATACCGACCTCTGGACTACACTCGAGTTTGAGTATGTGCATATGTTTTCCTTTGCAACCCATGAAGGTAAGCACAAAGGATAGTAGATGTTGTTTTACTGCACCACAGTATAACCGACATAAGTCTATCTACTGTGCGGCGGCTTCTGATGAACTTTACCGGCATGGCCGTCCTATCCTCCTTCATTAGTAGTAGATTTAGTAGATTTAGTGTCCTTTAAATCCACACGCTCTGCTGGACTTAATAGTTAGTCTTAGTTCACAGTATAAGATCCTCAGCCAGTGGCCATGTGATGTTTTGGAGGGTGCTTTGTCTGACTGTGGAGGCGAAGAAAACATGTAGACCGGCATGTGAAGAGTCATAATGAAATGTAATTGGGATGCAAGGCGTCATGGTAAATTTAAAAAGAATAGGTTATCCAGTTGTGACCATTCTTTCTCTCTATCCCTCTTTCATTCTTGATCTCTTTCTCTTTCTTTCTCATCCTTTTTTTTCTCCTTTCTCACGCTTGGTCGAGACCAATAGCAAATTCATGAGGGGCTACATTAGAAACAAAGCACTGGAGACTTACTCTGTGTCTGTCGTTGTGTATGTTTGTCTTTGTGTGTGTATGTGTGTGTGTTTTTCTGTGCTTGCCTGTGTGTGTGTGTGTGTGTGTGTGTGTGTGTGTGCGTGCGTGCGTGCGTGCCTGTGTGTGTGTGTGTGTGCGCACGCGCGTGTGTGTGCGTGTGTGCTTGCATGTGTGTGTATGTGTTTTGTGTGTGTGTGCGTGCGTGCGTGCGTGTCGGGCAGGTGTACCAGGTGTATGCGCGGCGCTCCCCAGAGGAGGTGCACCGGGTGCTGCGTGCGGCCGGGGCCGACTACCTGGTGCTGGAGGACAGCGTGTGCTACGAGAGGAGACACGCGCGTGGCTGCCGCCTCCGTGACCTGCTGGACCTGGACAACGGACACGTGAGTGGAACCCCCCACACACCCACACACACACCCACACACACACACACACATACAAATACACACACACATGCACAAGCAAACACACACACTCTCTCAAACACACAAACACACACACACACGTATAAGCAAACACACACCACATCTTTACACACCGACCTTATTTAGACCCTTCTTGTGTGTGTGTGTGTGTGTGTGTGTGTGTGTGTGTGTGCGTTTGTATTTGCACACATGTGTGCCCGTTTCTGTGTGTGCATGCCACTTGACACACTTTCAGTCCGACCCCTTTGAAATGTTCCAGACGAGCACAGGGGACTCCAGATCAATAGCGGCTCTCCTCTGATCTCCACATCACTCGCTCGCCCTGGTCTCGTTTTCTTTCACTCTTTTCTTTCTATTTCCATTTAACCCCTTCCGACCCTCCATAACACCCTTTCCCCCCTCTTTTCGCCTTGTTCCATGATGATCCTTTAGCATTGCTTGTGTGCCCAAATGTGAGTCTGCCTATGAGGGTTTTACTTTCTGTATGGCATGAACAGGGATTGTGTTCATGTGGGCATGTGTGTGTACTGTCACATTTTCACAATTTATTAGGTATTCACAGTGTATCTGTGGATACCTATTATTATTCTAGGAATTCTTCTTATTATTTTTTATTTGATGGCCCATATCTCAACCTCTGTGTTGCAAAAGGATTTCAAATTTGTCAGACCTATACATATCCCAGTAACTTAGGTCTCCAAAAAGTTTGGTGCCGAACTTCCCATAGGGGGCGCTATATCTTCCAGTCACAGCTAAACACTCGGCATTTGCCTTATTATTCGTGCTGAACATTTTTGCCATTTGGACCCATAATGTCCGTCAGGATAGATTTAGCTGTACAGTGACAATTTTGTGAAAGCTTCAAAAATCGTCTTCTTCAGAACCATAGCTTTAAATGACAAACATATACATACATGATCTATGGACTTGTCTGATTAAATTCCCAAGGAATTGATTTGATTGTGTAAAAGATGGTAGAGTTATGGCAGATTCAATATATGCTAATTAGCAAACATCGTGTGTGTGTGTGTGTGTGTGTGTGTGGTTGGAGTAATGACTACACCAGTGATTCACTTGAAAAGGGCGGTCGCTGGGATAGGCGGTCTGTGGGCTGTGAATACCTTGTGTGACTGCTTGCAGTCCTAGTTATTAATAATGACTCTTTACATGGGGCTAGAAAGTATCTTAATACATATGAACAGATAGTGGTGACAGTTGTTTGCACTAACGACGAAATGTGTGTTCTTAAGAATTCCACTTTATACTCCACTTCAGATGCGCTGTAATACCTACAAAAAGCCAGAGGAACAATCTTCCAGATTAGCTGTATTTACTTACTTTCTTCCTTCAAGTTTTTGGCAATAACAGGTGTTGCGATTTACTCAAGTTTCATCATTGTCCCTCTAAACTTGAACACATGCATTAGCTTGAATGTGAACATTACTTTTACGGCATTTAGCAGACACTTTTATCCAAAGCGACTTACAACCATTCTTACACGGCGGAGTCAACCATGCAAGGCAAAGCCAGCTCTCAGCTCTCTCTCAAGCCAGCTTGTCGGGAGCAATTAGGGTTTGGTGTCTTGCTCAGGGACACCTCGAAAGTCAGCTAGGAGGAGCCAGGAATCGAACTAGCAATCTTCTGGTTATAAGTCATCCCATTCTGCCTCCTGAGCTAAGCTGACATTACATTCATATAAACAGGCGATGATGAGACCTGGTTATTTTAGTGCTGCCATTATTTTTGGACTATTTGACAGTTGAAAAATGTGTCCTTTTGGAGAAAAATATAATAATATTGTGGATTGGAAAAAAGATTATTATTATTTATTATAATAATCATCTGTTATTATTAAGTGTTATTATTAACAGCCTTATAAGTGGTGACATCCACAATTAATATGACTTTATATGACTATTATGGTATGTTTTATCCATTATTCTTTTGAAATGTTATTATTTCTATTTGTTATTATTATTTTATACTTTTCATTGCTTAAGAATGCGAGACCTAGTTTCCTGTTCCTGTTCTCTGGCAGATCATGGACGGACCAGGCGAGAACGATCCAGACCTGGTTCCCGCCTCCCATCCGCGGTTCTGCGAAGCAGTGAAGACTGACTCTCCGGCCTACTCTGCTCTGTTCACACAAGCCTTCCGGAACAAAACCTTCCACGTTTACCGGCTCAAGAAGAAGCGAAAGAGAGGCACCAAGAGCTCCGCGGAGCCGACCCGGACTCAGTAACCCGTGGACAGAGAGGTAGAAAAAATCTCACCGGCATCTTCATGGACAGCTAAGGAGAATAATCAAAGCCTGGTCCTGTGGAATGGAAAAAGGGTCCGGTTTAGTTGTGATCCCAATTGTTCGCTAACCTTTCACTGGTCGTTTTCAGCCATTTTCTTCGTAGATTGATTGAACATGGTGGGAGGGAAGTCCAATTAAACGGCTATTTCCGGCGCCTTCAAGTCTAAGTTTCTCTCTAAGTTTATATATTTCTATCTATCTATCTATCTATCTATGTCTCTCGCTCTCTCGCTCTCTCGCACTTTCACTCTCTCTTTCTGTCCGTCTATCTTTCTCGCTGTCTCTTTCTGTCTCTGTCTCCCTCTCTCTCGCTCTCTCGCTCTCTCTCTCTCTACTCCCAGTCAGTTTTTTCATCTTTAAATGGTGTAATAGAAACCTTTTGAAACAAGGTCAATTATCAAGCTTGCAGTTTTGGCAGTCAACAGTTAGCTTTTTGTGTGATACAGTATTAAGTGAATTAAGCACTGTCTTCTGTTTTGCTTCCCATGCTATTGGTTTTAAATAGGCAAAAGGACTCACCATGAAAGGTTTGGTCTGTTTAAATTATTAATTGGGCTTTTACATCCTAACTACACAGCATTTCCTCACTGCAGACAGTGACACATTTGTCTCATCGTCCTTCACTCATTTAAACAATTTTGGGTAATTGGGCATTTTTGATTCACAGGGTAATTTAATCGAACTAAAAGCACTCAGCCTTCAATATATTTTTGTTGAAGAAGCGAAAAAACAGCCTTATTTTGATGAATGCGCTTTGAAAATGACTAAGACTAAATTAATTCACACATTACGAATCTCTGCCAAGGCACAATGTTATAATTAGGAATTGAAAATCCTGAAATGCATACATTGAACAGTGTCCAACTTGAATCCCTCAGGTGGTGGTGGTGGGTCCTGGTATTCATCTGTGCAATGGACTACTATGCATCCATTGGAGTAACAAACATTAGCTTAGCAATGCTAAGCTTCTCCGGGAGGTGTGTTTTCTATGACTTGGTGTAAGACCGAGAGGAATGGAAAAGACAGGAGACGCGACTTGCACGTGACTATTCACTCGATAAAACTCGCCCAGTTGTCAACGCAGTCCGACCCCTTATGTAATCTGAGGCATGTCCGCTGTTTGCCTGTCTCTCACACAGAGAATGAATCTTAGGCACACACACACACACTGTATAAACAAACACACACACATAATGAAAGTGGCGACGACAGTTGGTAGGCATCCAACAGCGCTGATTCCCTACTGTGCTCCAAAATGTTTTAGAGAGAGAGAGAGAGAGAGAGGTGGGCAAGGGAGAAAGACACCAACAGAATAACAGAGAAAGAAAATACCTCACTGTTCCTTTGGCCCAAAGGAAATTGCTGAAAGGTAGAGCGATCTGACAAAGGGAAAGTGGGAAGAGATGGGATCGGTTTTGATTGGAAAAAAGAGAAACGAGAGAGACGTGTGTGTGTGTGTCAGTGAGTCAGTAATTACAGGGCTAGCTAGTTGAAGTTGTGTTCAAAAGCCCACATGCTAAGATGTTCGCCGCCCCCGTCCCTTTTATTCTCGTGTCCCGCTGCCTACATGAGTGCACATGCAAATCAGTGTCCCGTCTCTGATGGGCCACACTGCCGCTAGCACACACACCTGCGTACCAATTTATAATACAGGCTTTTTTTGGGGGTGAAAATGTGGTAATCACTGTTATTGTGAGTGCCATGGCGATTGGCGGCGGCGACGGCATTGAAATGCCCCAATCAGAGATCACTGTGAAATAACGCCGTCGCTTTCTCGCTCCTGCTCCTGGGGTAGATGTTTCATTTGGGATTGGTTTATTTGAGATGGCTGTTTAGTTGTGTTTACCTACTAGGAGCATACTCATGTAAAAAAAAAAAATTATTATTACTTTCCTTGTCAACATTATTGATTTACGTACGTATTAATGGGGATCATTTGAAGCCTGCTGTTTGTTTTGAAAAGATAAATGTTGTTGTCGGTGATTATTTACCATGTATATAATTCAACTCTCTTGAGTATGGGATATTTGCAGTCGTGTTACACCGATGTTGCGCAAACTTCAGATGGAGGCCAGGAAGTGAAATGGAGAACGTCAAGCAGCAGTACTCTGTTAATGTTAACAATGTGGAAACAAATGTTTGAGAACGATACCAAAAAAAAATACTACAATATATTGAAATCGGTCCATGTTGGTTAAAAAAGAATGATTTATCAAACGATAATAACGATTTACCCGCTAGCGAGTCAGTAGACATAGTAAATTGCCTTGTGTTGTAGACCTAGTACTTCACCAGAGATCACATGATAGCATTCAAAAGCCTGGAGGCATGTCACTTTTTTTATCTGCGACTGGGTTCAAGAATTGGGAACAAAAAATACTTCCTGCCCTCAATCTCATATTTGCTCCAGTGGTGTGACGTCATCTGCAAACAGAACAACCTATTAGGAGTAATGGGAATATTTGTCAAGTGTTACTGGGTGTTAGGAAATGACAATGGCACTTTAGGGTTTATTGTGCCAATGGGTGTATTGTGCCAATCTGTATTGTGCCAAATGAAGTACCATTGTTTGCACAGCTATAGCAATGGCTCTACTGTTGTTTAACAAGTTTGACTCGATTGTTGGAGAAAAGTTTGGGTGTAAATAACACTGAAATCCAACCACAGGGCTATTATTCCGCCTAAGTTTGAGTGAATGGGAATCAGTGAATGCAGTAACTTGTGCTTGAACAGCAGTGATGATCAAGTGTTTTGTTTATTCAATTCAAGAACTTCTGTCTGTCTTCTGTTTAGTGTTTTTTAGGAAATCTCATCAGAATCCAGAATTCAGTTCAAGATCCTGTCATTAGTTTGGACCTTGCAGCGAGGTCTTCAAATGAATGCAATTTGATCGTCATCGTATCGTGGTTATTGTGCGTGGTAATAAAACCGAATGCGTACCGAATCAAGTGCAGTCCTTCAGCTTTTGAGTGCCTCGGACTGCAGTACCTGACACTTCTCAAAACATGCATCAATGGTCATTAATATCAATAGTGTATACATTAAGCTTTAAGTGAGATAATACACCTTAAGAGAAAACAACAAGGCTGAAGCTGAAGTTACATTTGCCAAAATTAAGAGGAAACATACCGTTTAGAGTTTGTACTGAACACCTTGGAACGTCCACGTTTAATGGTAACATTCTTTTTATTTCCTGCGAGTTAGTAAGGTCTACCCATACTCATTTCTGATTGGCCAAAGAAGGCTGCTTCAGAGCATCTAATTTCTTGTTTTTCTTTGCCTGTAGTTTACATTCGATCATACAGGCCCTCTTTGAAATGGCCAAGAACTCTTGGCTCAGCATCATGTACGCCAGTGCCTTGAAATGTATTTTAATCTTACTACAATTGCCAGTTATTTCTCTTTGGACAGAAAAAGGCTGCATTATCCAGATAATTCACTTTGCATTGTTTAGATTAACACATAATCAAAGTGTCTGATTAACTTTATTGCCGATAATAGCGGGAATAGTGGGTCCTTGGGTTGTTAACAGAGATAGAAACATGTCCACCCTCAAATTAAAGGCTAACTGCCTGAATCTATATTATCCTTACCATAACCAGATCGGCAGTTTCATGCATGATCGTTTGACCTTTAAAAACCACAGCTATCAATTAAAAACCTAAATTGCATGCTGGCACAACACGTAACCATTCAGGTGATGGCTTATCTAATGGAGAGTCAATGCTGCTTCTTGCGGGATCTTGATCCCGTCTCATTTTCTCATTAGGCAAAATGGTGATAGGGTTAGTCTAATAATAGTATTAAAATTGATTTACCTGGTCTGGCACGTTTAGACAAATACATTGCAATATATATGTTGTAAGAAAACATTGGAAGGATCCATGGATCATTGTTTTTTTCAGTGTTTTGTGTTAGCATTTGTACCATTTGAATTTACATCATGTGCTCAATTAAAGTCTTTTTTTAAGTGATCATTTGTTCTGTTTTTGTTTTTAATCTCTATCCTCTTATACTCATACCATACAACACATGTACCACACGACCCTAAGGGACTGCTGGTCCTCCTTGCTGTGTTCTACTCTACTTTTACATCTTCATTGTGGAATGCACTTACTAAGTTGCTTTGGACAAAAGTGTCAGGTAAATACATGTCATCTAATGTAATGTTATGTAAATGTTCCCTACACCTTCCCTCAAAAGAAAACAATAACTTTGACCAGGTTTGATAGTTCTTAGTTAGGATGTTTTAGTCCGAGCCAAAAGGTTCTGGGTTTGAGCCCCAGCTTCTGCAGTGTAGGCTACATAGGTGACCTGTAGGCATCAGTGATCAACACACCCTCACCCCTACCTGCTCATTAATGATTACAAAAAAAATCATCAAGTTGCTTTGAAAAAAAACATTTGCTAAATAACAAATCCTTAAAATAATAATACTGATTTCCTCCAACCCAAACCTATCTTTTCTAGACCTTAATCTGCCTAAAGCCCTAACCTATACTTAATCTGAGCCTAGCAACCTTGACAACACCACTTACAACTTTAAATCAACACTCCTTAACCACTCTGCATTGACTTTCTCAAACCTCACTTGACATTTGCCACTTAGAAGAAAAAGACCACCCTAAAAGGGCAGGAAATTAAATCTTGTTTGTTAAATGTACCTAAAGTAAACTAATTACTTAGTTTAACCAAAACTAATTGTGTATGGCTGTGTTGCAGTTGTGTGTATCTTTGACTATGCACAGCAACTCTTCGTTGACAAGGGGGATAGCCTCCTACCTATGCAACAATGGAGTATATGACAGATGAGGCCAAATACATATTTAACAACCTGCCAAAGTGGCTAGCACTTATTTAGCCTGATTATGCACATATTTCAACCTTCCCTCCAGACTTTACTCCCAAGAAGAAAAACATTCAGGGTTTAGCACAATCACTGGTGCAAACAGATGAATTTATTGAGAAAAAATATTGAAGCAAATACAAAACAACTACATTACCGTTAAAAGCTCATCGTCGAGATAATGATTAAAAAAGATATGTTCATATTTATAACATTTCTCTTTTGAATCGTGACCCATATAGTGCTTTTCATGATAAAAATCTTTTTTAGTTTTGATTCCATCTTCATATACCAGGTAAGAAAAAATTAGGAAATTTTTCGCACACAATGTCAGCATCCAAAACACAACACTTAAGAAGCCATTGTATGGTACAAATGATCGCAAGGAAAAAAACAACCCTCACTTCCTCTCCTGCGAGCCGCAGTAAGAAATTCACCTCAACGCTTACCTGTATATTCTGATGGCGGTGGCTTATTTGACACCATCTGCACATCTTGGATTACATTCCCAGTGTTTATGTCTGTCTTTGCCTATTATACATTTTCAAATAAAACTATAGTGTGCCTGTCTGACACTTTTTAATCAGTACCATGCAACTTCACCCCATTGACAAATCTCTCTTTAGGATTTCCTTTTTTCGGAGCCACCATTTCGCCTCAGGTTAAAATAAATAAATAAAAAGAACAGAGAAAGTGAAAGCCACAACTCACAAATGGACTCCTCTGTCTCTCTCACAATCCCTTTGTCGCCACAGCGTGACAGCATGCCATCGGCTCCTATTAGGATTAGCGGCCTGATGTGTCTTCACTCAGCGACCCTCTTTAGAGCTCCTCTGTCAGCAGCGCGCACTGAGCGGGAGGGGAAAAGAGGGCCGTAATGACTGACTAGGAGTCATCAGCACGCAGAGCCACGACAGTAAAAACACCCATTAGAAAGGCCAGGTTACACCTCCTTTAACGCATGTTTGAATCCCATTTTGTGCCCAACTAGCTCACCTCTACAGAAAGCTGCCTTAATGCCCTTCTCTTTCTCTGGTCGACAGAAACCCAACACTTGTAACAAAGCTGTTCGGTTAGATTTTCAGTTCACGGCTATACTCTTTTAAAGGCTTAAGCTATGTGCTCAAGTCAGCCATGGAAATCTTGACAGTGTTGATTGAATACTACTCTCCTTCTCACCGTTATTTCATCCACCCACCCCTTTTCTCTGATTCGTTTTCTGCTCTGTAATTATCGCTCTTTCTCTCACTCTCTGTCTGAGGAGCTGAGGAGAGTAGTTTCAAATTTTTTAAAGTTCATTTTTGCCTTTAAATTTTTCCCTGCTCTTTGTCAATTTAAACGTGGGCCTACGTTTCCGAACAAGCTGATAATTATAACCCGGCCAATGAGAATGAGAAGAATGAACCATAAGCTATCCGTATGCCCCCTCAACAAAACAAAACAATTTACTTCTGTTCACTGTTTCAGTCCAGACACAATCTAGTGAAGATTTTATAAAGATTTGTGTGTTTGTGTGTATGTGTGTGGGAATTGAATGCTACAAATGTCTTAACGCTTCAGGATAAATATAGCTTTGCTGTCTTCATTATAACTTCCTACCCTCACCCTACTCATAGAGTATAGTCACCTTGAATACACTTTTAGCAGTCACATTACAATTGTAGACACTTGCCACATTTATTTTAGTTGCTTAGTATGCCCTCGGAGTGCGGCGTGTGGAACACAGCAACAGAGGTAAGTATTGCATCTTTAGTTTTTTACCTGCTGTCCACAAATCTCCTCAAAATTATTTTCTTTTTTTCTTTTTTGTTGTCTTTTCTTTTTTTTCAACAAAGCTGTGTTTTTAAAGTCCCATGTGTTTCCTCTTTCTGGCATAGGGAGATGTTGGTGAAGGGGGAGGAGGAGGAGGATGGGTGGAGGAAGAGAAAATGAGAAAGAGGGGGACTCCAGGCTTTTAAAAACACTCAGATACCCAACACGCAGTTATTAAACACTTAAATAATATTGACAAATAACTACAAGGCAGAAAAAGAAAATGCCCGCCCTACCCTCCTCCTCGCCCCATTACAGCACATTAAAAACAAGCTGTATACAGCGAAACAGCACATCTTAAGCTGCACATCCAAAATCCAACAGGCAGTGTGTAATGTGACCAAAAATATTTTCACCACACCCTCTAATAACCAATTCCCTGCTCCGCTACATGGCTTCTCAACCACCGCACCTCCATTTTAATACATCTCCTTGCCACCTTCTTGGTGAAATGTTATTGTAAGTCTGCACGTCTGATTATGTACAACAGCTGCTAATGCGTTAGCCCGGTCTAGCTCATGATTTGGTAACAGGTGGGTAGGAATTCTGTTTATTGCTATGAGTGGTAACAGGTGTACATCGACAGCCCGGTCTTTACATTCTAATGAGATTTCAAAATCGTTTTCTGAATTTAGGATTTGCCGTTCTATTATGTTGGCTCGTGGTTGTGATTTATAACTTCTGATTTTTTTGTTTTTGTTGGGATACATATGGTAAAAAAGATATTTATAAAACACATTTTTTATATGTTATTATATATAAATGTTTATTCTGTGTTTGAACCAGATATATTTTAGACAGAACCTCCATCAAGCTTAAATAAGACAACAACATTTATTCCAGGGTTAGGGCTCATTTTAAGGAATCTAAGGAAGACAAATCTTGTCTTATGTCCCATTTTAAAACATCAATTTATTTTGGTCTATCTGTGTATTGCTACTGAACACTTCATCACGTGTGCTGCGTGAGTTGTTCACACTCATTTTGACTAAACTTATCATGTGTTTTCTGTTATTAATTTGATTTGCCAACTTTTATTCAACCCGTTATTCTGATCAAGTTAATAGTAAGGCTTCTCCCACAGATGTGTCAGTTGTGAATTTGTTTGTTTGCAAATTGGTGTTTTCTGTCTGTTTTGGGTGTGTGTGTGTGTATTATATATGCACGAGTATTGTTGTTGATACCAATAGGCCTACTGATATTTGGGCATCCTTACATAATGTATTTTTTTCGGATTATGAATTCCACCCTGCGCTTTGATCTTAAAGAAATTCCCTCGCAAAAATAAATCTAAAATATCTTTTTTTTTCATTCTGGGCATTCTACTGACGATTCCGTGCGACTTTTACAACATTTGAAAATGGTGTCAAAATTTCAGGTGGTTTTAAAAATAACTGCAGCTGATATTGTGCAGCGAATTAAACTCCATCATAGCAGACAACCCCGGAAAGCGAGGCAACCTCCCCCCCGGGCGATCTGACTGACAGGTCTGATAATGTCTGTTCCTGTGACAATGTCATGGCACGACAGAGGGAGAGCAGAACATGTCAGGCTCGGGCCCCGGGGCCCTGGCTGCTGCAGGGAAGCAGGACCCCGTTTCATCTGTCCATCTGAGGTTGACTGACAGGGCAAATCATTCAGTAAATTCAGATTCATCGCAACACTGAAGAACAACCACCGTCAGAGGTAACAAGCCCTCACCATTACAACACTGTACAGGTTCTCTCCAGGGTATACCCTGGCCCCAGCTTCCATCGGCACCTTCCACTGGGAATAGTTTTGATTGGGTTTGGTGAAGTCCGTTCCCTGTATACAGGGGTTCTCCAACCCATGTATCGCTCTTTCTTTCTCTCCCTCTCTATTTCAACCCTTTATGCCCATCTTGGTTTGTGTGCGTATCCCTTCAATAGAGAGGAGTGGGCTGATGCCAGGGCAGGGTAGGGTATGGAAGGGTCGGGTAGGGAGGGCGGGGGCGTACTTCAGAGATCGCTGGTCTCGGGCTGCTCGTACAGGGCCCGCAGCTTCTCGAAGCAGGGCCCCCAGTCCCCAAGCGTCTCCTCTCTTTTGGCTTCTCCTCCTCCAACTCCTCCTGCTCCTCCTGCTGCGCCTCCATCGCCTCCGCCTGCGCCTCCCTCCAGCCCCGCTGAGCTGAAGGAGCTGAGGGACCCAGCGGGGGAGCCACCCCCCTCGGTGGAGAACACCTGGAGGGAGTCGAAGGGCCCCGCATCCGGGTGCTGGTCGGCGTCGCGGATGATCTCGCACAGGTAGCGGGCCAGATCTTGGCTGGAGAAGGACAGAGAGCGCCGGGCCAGCGTCAGGGGCCGCGCCTGGCCCTGTGCCGGGAGTCTCGTGGGGGCCACGTCCCTGCGGATGGGGGTGGCTGCCACCGTGGTCGTGGTGACAGCAGAGGCGGAGCAGGAGGCGGAGCAGGAGGCGGAGCAGGAGGCGGAGCAGGAGGCGGAGCCTTGTTTGTTGGAACAGGAGGACGAGGACGCGACGGAGGGTGGCAGCGTGGTGGAGCTGTTGGTCCGGCTCAGGGTGTCCTGCGACTGGGCTTGGGATGGGGCGGGCTGGGCCTGGTGGTGGTGCAGGAGGTGGTGGTACTGGTGGTGGTACTGGTGGTGCTGCTGGGTTTGGGAGAGCGGGAGAACCGGGTGGTGCAGGGCCCGCATGCGGCTGTACTGAACCGACTGGGCCGGGCTGGGCTGGAGGGATTTCTGCAGCTCCGCCATGTCGTAGGCATTCTGTGTATGCATGCACACACACACACACACACACACACACATGCATGCACGCACGAGCATGCACACGCACACAAAGACACACACAAAGGGATACCACTAGCATTAAACAAAATCTAAGAAAGGAGAACCCATTAGCTGGATTAGCATAAGAGCCCAATAGACCAACTAAATACAATGAGACAAAGGGGGAAAAAGAGCTAAAAGAAAGATGGGAATTGATAGAGAAGAGGGGACCCAAGCCTGACCATTCGACTTACTTTCAAAGTTCGACCCTTTTTTTACTTTGCACTCCAATGTCTCCATTTGTCTGAATAAACCAACCGATATATTAATCAGTGCTGAAGTGTGCGTGCGTGTGTCTGTGTGTGTGTGTGTGTGTGTGTGTGTGTGTGTGTGTGTGTGTGTTTGAGCTCAAGTAAGTGATTGTGCTTGTTTAATTCAAAAGACAGTCATTTGCATGGGTATGATTTTACCTGGATAATTAATACTTCCTCTCTCTCATATCTTGTATCTAGTGTCTCTCTCTCTCTCTCTCTCTCTCTCTCTCTCTCTCTCTCTCTCTCTCTCTCTCTCGCTCTCTCTCTCTCTTTATCTTTCTCTCTTGTCTCAGAACCATCTCTCAAGACACAAGTGCATCATATTTTGTTATTCTCCCCCTCCATCCAACTGGTTATTTTTATTTGTTAATATGTCACAGCCAATTACTGTAGCACTGATCAAACTCAGACAGCACTGATCGCTTCCCTGGGTAAAGCGAAAGAGAGAGAGGGAGAATGAGATTTGAAGGAAGGAAAATGTGCCTCCGTTGAACAAGAGAATGAGGAAGATGAATCGGGGACAGAAAGTGGCCCAGAGTTGCACTGGGAGGGTGATGATGTGACAAGTGAAAACTGTTGCAGAGTTCTGAGTGGGTTTGTTCCCATCCTGTAGGGAACCGTATGACAAAGCTCTTGAGAATCTAATACAGCCGCAGCAACAGGCTCTCAGCATTTGGAATTATAACAAGGACCAGTGGTTTTAGTGTGCGTGTCTGCATGTGTGCGTGCGTGCATGCTGTGTTTGTGTGTGTGTGTGTGTGTGTGTGTTTGTTAGCATGCGTGTGTGCATGTGTGTGTGTGTGTGTGTGTTTGTGTGAGCATGCGTGCGTGTGTGATTGTGTGAGCATGTGTGTTTGTGTGGTGGTACATGGCACATGTGAGTAGCAGAAGAAGATGTACGTATGTGTGTGTGAGTGTGTTTGTTAGCAAGCATGTGTGTGTATTTGTGTGAGCATGTGTGTGTGTGTGTGTGTTTGTGTGAGCATGTGTGTGTGTGTGTGTGTGTGTGTTTGTTAGCATATGTGTGTGTGTATGTGTGTGTTTGTGTGAGCATGTGTGTGTGTGTGTTGTTGTGTGAGCATGTGTGTTTGTGTGAGCATGTGTGTGTGTGTGTGTGCGTTTTGTTTCATGCTAACTCTCCAGGTACTCTCTACGGCTGAGAGCTGTTGAGTATCTGGTAGGATGGATGAATAGCCTGTGCGGATCTAATTAAAGCAAACGTGCACAAATCAAAACGTGCACAAATCAAATTGTACATGTTGCGCACCAGAGCTTCACACAAAGCACAAACACATACTACACATGTTTGAATGGGTTTTAATTATGGGATGAAAGCAATGCATTCGTTTTGGCAGAGAAAGGAAAACTAAACAAGCTAATAATATAAATTACTGCATTTTCAAAAACTCTATTTAAATGTGGATGCATTGACAGTCTCACTTAAATGTGTACATTTCGAACACTGTCCTTGAACTTTCTACCAGCGCTGATTAAATGTTTGAAATTAAGGAGGGCACACAGTGTTTATAAAATGAGATAAAAAAATCCATGTAAACATGACAGAATCACTTATTTTACCCAGAGAAAAGACTTATCTAACCTATGCACAGGCTGTTGTGTGTTGATGTATAAACTGTTGAGGAAAAATGTGGATTGTTTTAATCAACAAGGTGAAAAGTGTAAGACCCCAAGATCCAAATACCAAAGATAACGTTATCCCATAACATGAAATAATACTTATACTTAGGTAAACCGATGTCAGATGTATCAATATGTCTTTGTAGGTGTGTGTGTGTGTGTGTGTGTATGTATGTATATATATGTATGTATTTTAAGTATGTATGTATGTATGTGTGCAGGCATGTATGTATGTATGTTTTCATGCATGTATGCATGTATTCATGCATGTATGTACGTATGTATGCATGTATGTAAGAACATATATATTTATGTATGTATGTATTCATGCATGTATGCATGTATTCATTCATGTATGTACGTATGTATGCATGTATGTAAGAACATATGTATGTATGTATGTTCCTACTATAGTGAATGTACCATGTTACTATGAACTGTATATGTGTGTGTACCTGGTCCTCCTCCCCTCCTCCCTCCTCGTCGTAGTTGAGGACGTTCTCGCGGATGTCCTCCCAGCCGTCGTGGTGCGCCGAGACATGGTACACGCCCTCCTTCAGACCCTTGTAGCTCCGCCAGCGCGTGTACAGGAAGATACCCAGCAGCAGCACTGGACCGGGAGGGAGAGACATAGGGAGAGAGAGAGAGACAGAGAGAGAGAGAGAGAGAGAGACATTGAAAGAGAGAGGGAGATAAACAGTGAGGGAAAAATATGAGTGAGGGACATTTATATATAGGGAGGAAGAGTGAACAGGAGAGAGAGAGACAGAGAGAGAGAGACAGTGAGATAGACAGGCAAAGCGCTAGAGAGAAAGTGAGGGACATTGAGAGAAGAAAGAGCGAAAGAAACAGACATAAAGAGAGGGACAGAGACTCAGAGGGAACATAAGCTAGTGAGAGAAGCATGTTTAAATGTGTTTAAATGTAAATGGAAATACGGAACGAGACGAAGGGGGGGATGGGGGCGACAATAGAAGATAAAACATAAAACATAAAATCATATATAGTTGGAGTCCCCGGCATTAGAATTCAAAATGAGCTCACCGAAAATGACGATTCAATTAACCCGTGGCCTTGAAGAAAGATATGACGTTTAATGAAGCTGGCCCTGTTAATCAATATGGAGAATGTGGGGATGAAATGGAATTGTAATCCACGGCCGGAGGGTGAAGGTTGTGGTTCAGAATCCATTACCCTTATGGATCGAACAGCTCGGCTTGTTAGAGCAGGGAGCATATGTGCAGCCACTGCTTCTGAAATATCATATATTTGATATATGATGTATATATATATATATATATATATATATATATATATATATATATATATATATAATCTCTCTTTAGCAAGTGTTTATTTTGAATAGTTATATATTTTTTGTCTTACAGACTCTTGCCTGTTTCAGGGCGCTTACTATCCACATTTGAGGTTTGGACCTATAGAAATGTTATTCCTGATCTTAGAATGTGGACGGATGGATTATTTCATATATTTTACACCACCAGTCACAACACTAACTATCAGCCAAACAGCAAATTACCACAACCAACAGGCGATTGGATTGGAAATTCCCATTCCAATGCTTATATCCAAAAAAGATGTGATGTTGATATGTTGCCACACAATAGGGCAACAGCAGATGTTGAAGAGTATTAACCAATGCAGGTTAATGCATTGATTAATGCATGAATGAATGAACTAGCCTACTGGTAGTTGATGTTGATTATAAAATTTAAAGGATGTGCGATAATAGAAACAGATACATCCATTGATGCATGAATGGATAGATTAAGCAATGAATCAATGAATGTAACCAGTTGAATAGTAATTGGGATATTGATGTGTCCACAAAAAAGACAAAAAGTGTAGAAACAGATACATGGATGACTTCATGGATGAATGAATAACGCACTAAACCAGTAGAAAAGTTATGAATGTGTTATTTTACAACAAAAAGGCAACATGCAGCTGCTAAAGCAGAAAGAGATTAACGGACGAGTTAATGGATTAATGAAAGACTGAACTGAAGCGGTAAAAACGCCGGCGCAGAGGAAGGAGCGCTGACACGTAATCTATCATTACCTCTGACGTCTCCAAGAGCTTTATGTAAAATCCAATGAAACATTCAGCGACCAAACCCCCGACCTACAGAGTTACATTAGCGTTTCACGAGAAGAAGTGGCTAATAGAAAGAAGTGACACTCACTCTTTATCACCACGGTAACCAAACGGCACCAAAATTGCTAACAGGTTTTATAGGAGTGAGTGGAGATGAATTCATGTATAAATATATCACAGCAGTGGGTAGCAGGTGACAGCAGACGGACAGCAGAGAGAAAACGATGGGAGAAGAAAATCACAAAACCAATGTGATGAAAAGAATCCTAACATATGCGGACAGAAAAATATGTTGAGGAAAATGGAGAATATTGACAGAGGAGTGACAGTGTAAGAGGAGTGAGAAAGAAGAATTGATTGGAAGATATACCATTTATTTTCTATGTAAATAGTGGAAGAGCGGCAACAAAAAAAATCATTTTCTTTTTATATACATTACATTTGATATACAATCAATTTTCTTTCTTTTTTGAAGGACATATTTTCAGCACGCAATCGTGCACATAGAGTTGTACTCGAGGTGCCAATCTGCATGTTTTCTCTACACCAATGCCTTGACCTTTTTAGAGTTGTCTAACAAATCCCCTGTTGACACCTCCAACACCTCACCGACTTGATCTACCCACCTACCGCCTTCCTCCTTTTGTTAGCCCCTCTGAATTTACCAGCCTGTTTTCTCATTCCCAGGGTATTGGCCATCGGGGAGCTACATGCAAGCCCAGAATATACCACTTCCTCCTCCTCTGCTCTTAATCAAGGCATTGATTCTGAATGTTTTTTTTTATTTGTGCTGGTGGTGGAATCGAAGCGAGGGAAAACAACTTTTGTCTTAACATAGAATGCAATTAATAGAATGCAATTAACATAAGAAGGGTATTAAGAGGGTGGCAGTGGCTCAGAAGGCATAACCGGTTGTCTATCAATCGGAAGGTTAGTGGTTCGATCCCCGGCTCCTAGCTCCAAGTGGCGAGGTGTCCCTGAGCAAGACCACAAACCCTAACTGCTTACGACAACCTGACAACGCCGTGTGCATATGCATGGGTGAATGTGGTCAATAATGTCTGAAAAGCACCAAATAAATGCACACCTATGTTTCACTTGCAAATTGAAGATATTAACAAATAGTAAACAATATCTTCTATATTTTTAGGACTTTGAATAACTTTCTCTCCTATTTGAGATAGGTCCATTGTGTGTTGTTGTTCTTAGCTGATATTAACATGTTTTTAGGATACATTCACAAAGTTTTAGGAAACATTAAAATGTTTTAAAGAAACATTAAAATGTTTATATTAGGATACACACATTACCTTGCTATTAGGATAACATCAACACAGATAGCATTAGCATGGGCATCCTAATAAAAAGCTAAAAAGGACATTGGGAATCAAACTGAACACCTTTGTGCTGGGAGTCAAACACACTAGCCACTAAACCATCAAGTCAGTTAGTGTTCCACGTCATATATTTTGCTTAGATAACATTTGCATTTTTTAAGTAAAGTAACTAATTGCTTTTATGGATAAGAGTAACTGACTCATAAAGAGACATCAAATGTAACTTTGAACCATTCTGCAGGGAGTCAAACACACTTTTCATGACACTGGATAGACAATCCACTATTACCTTAAATAATTAAATAAGTTGTTTGAAAGTTTGTTTTTGAATCAGTTAAAGGCAATTAAGGTAAATGGGTTCTATGCACTTTCAATGTAGTGCAATGTCTACATTATTTCATACATTAATATTTTTGGGCTGACTTTAAATTGTCAACATAGCATCTTCTTATACTGGCTTAATGTGCCTTGTGGTACAATTAAAATAGAATGTGTTGTATTAGAATAATCTATATGTTACATTGTTATGGGTAAAGCTTGTTGCTTTGTTTTGCAATCGACATAGCTTTGATGAGTAATGAATATTTGTGTCCAATTATTGGCTCTCATTTTTCCATCGTTCAAGTGAGTGCAATGTGTCAAATGTTGTATAGGGCTTGCGCGTCACAACGTTACATCCCAATGATCGCCACCATTTTGGCAGCATAGGACAAGCTGAATGTTAGTTATTATCTTAGTAGTAATGGTTTTGGTATAGTCATCGTAATCGTGAAGTTATTTGTCATTATGGGAAGACATTGTTGTGTTGGAAACTTCCACAGTGTTTCTCATGCGAGATGTCGCAAAAAAAATGCTTTCATTAACCTAGGTTACGGTATATTTATGTTGTGCTCATATCGTTAAACGTCTGTCTTTCACACACGTACCTGATATTCTCCTGACACACAAAATACTGTAGCCTAGCAAAGGCCTACAGTAAAGGCTACAGTTTCTTAGAAAGCAAGGCTTTCTGAAAAAGTACTAAAGTGTGAAAATAGGAATTGATGGCGGAATGAGACCTCATTATTCACAATATACAGAAAGCATAAAATCAGGGCTGGAGTATGTCCATCATAATGGAGGTAATGAACATTTGTGTCCTTTAAATATTTGGGAGTACCGGCAAATAAACATCCCATGATGCATTCTGATGTACAAGCACTATCAGGAAGTATAATTCAGTGAAGGCGGTCTAAGAACGTAAAGAACGCTGCCTCTCCTACGGCCAGGAGGGGCATCCCAGCATGGCTAATGGTGTGTGGCCATGATGAAGTTGTTCTGAAAGGTCTTTGTCTGGCCGTTAATGGACCGCTGGCCCAGATGAATTGTTCCTGAAAAGGTCTCGTCTGCTTCCCTGGAACCTGTTGTCAGACCTCTAAATAAAGAGGTGGGCTGCGAGGTGAGGGGTGGGGGGGGGGGGGGGGGGGGGGATTCATCGGAAGAATGAAATACAAGTAAAGGAAGCCAGTGGAGAACCTACGAATGGTGTGTTATAAGGAGTTCAAAGGTCATTGTATATAAATGGCTGTAGGGGGAGTGTGTGTGTGTGTGTGTGTGTGTGTGTGTGTGTTGTAGTGATCGAGCGTAACTTGTATTGTGTTTAAACTGTGTTGAGTTTTAAACACAATTTTAAAACGAAAAAAGCAAAGAACTCAAGCTTGAGACAATAGTTTGTACTATATAGCCTAATAATATATAACTCACATAGACTCTCTTGTCTATCCCAGCATGCGATACAAGAGATTTGATGTGGCTGACAATGGCTGACTTTCTTTGTGAATGGTGGATGTCACCATACATTTTAGTATATAATATTCTACTCGACAGCTGGTGTGTGTGTGTTTATGTGAGTGTGTTAGATGGTAGAGGTCATGAGGTGAGGTGGGCTGATGATAAGATATCTAATGCCTCTAATGCCTGCTAAAATGCCTTTTCTTGGAGACAGCGCTAGGTGATGTGAAAGAGAGGGAGAGAGAAAAAGGAGTTGGAGGAGGAGAGATTATGTGTTGATTGGTTTACACTGCCTCCAAGGTCCCATTCTTTATTTTATTGACAATGCCTTTGTTCAATTTTGTGCTCTCTCTATCTCTCTCTCTCTCTCTACTTATGCTTTCAGGTCTCTTTTATCCTTACCCTCTCTACTCTCTCAAATATTTATCTTTGTAATATTATTTACCAGATTCTGCATTGAGTTTATAACTTATTGACCTGTGGTGGATGCACAAGTGAGACCATCAGATCAAACCGTACACTATTTCACATGGTTCAAAATACTTGCCGCAATGTATGACATAAAGACCAGACTTACCGCAGTACTAAACTGCGATTGATAATGCCGTTCGAAATGCAAAAATGTGTGTTCTACTTACTCTCCTCTTCAAATCGATTACATACCCCACCAGGAAGTCAAAGTTAAGAATATAGCGCTCATGGGAAATGAGTTTTATGGTGGAAACCATATATAGGTTCTACCCCACACCACATGAGGACTCGGAGTTAACATTGCAATTCGAATTGTAGTTGGTGTTATTTTTTATTTCTATGAGACATTTATTTTTAATTGGGAGCAGGGCAATGGAATCTTGAGGAAGTTAAGAAAACTATGAAGGGTGAAACCATGATTTTAAATCAAATAGTCGCTCAGAGACATTTAATACAAAGCATTGACCTTTTCAAGATGGGTTTCTCTTTAAAACTTTATTTTGCTCAATTACGGCTAAAAAGTCTAACTCAGAACTTTTATGAAGTAAACACTCTCAAGAGATTATAGGAAGATTTATATTTGCTTTCAAATGTAGTTTCTTTCAGTATACAGTTTAAATAAATGATCATATCCCTACAGTATGACATTTAAACTTTTTTCAATAATATAAAAACAGAATATATTCACAAAAATACATTATTGTGGCTGTGTTTTATTTATTAAGTTATGCAATTATTTTTGTTGACTTTTCTCTGCTAATTTAAAATGAATAAATAATAATGCTAATATATCATTTTGAGGGACTGCTTTATGCTGCTTTATGCACAAGTGGAGATTGAAGTTCAGATAGTTGAACACAAATAGTTCGGACAATTTCTGTCAATTTGACAAACTGAAAGTTTCACATTTGGAACGTTAGAACTTATCTCATATATGTAAAGCCCTTTCAGCGGCTAATCAGTTCAAATATCTTTCTGATGGAAAATATCACTGGCACTGCAAACTATAGGTAAAACACTCCAAAGGCAGGTTATTAAATCACAAGCCTATTACACACCATATGTATATTAATGCAAGTGGGCAGGTAGGTGGCAATTACACTGACATCTATGTATGAAACAACAAGCTGACCACTTTTGAAAAGAGCTCTCAAACTCGAAACACGTTGTTATTTTATCTCCATGAGTGGCATGATCTCTTTTGCTGTGGAAATACACTGCCCACACATCAATTAAAAAAAACATTTAATCTCCTGATTAATTCAATTTACATTCTCAAGAGAACCCAAATGAGACAGGCCATGTCCTGTCCATGTTTGGTTTTGGTTCTGTGACTCGTGTTAGCAGTGGTTGCTCCTTCACAGGGAGGAGAAGACACAGACGAGAGTGAGGGATGGAAAGAGAGAGAGAGAGGGAGAGAGGGAGAGAAAGTGAGAGATGATGGTGCTGGAAGGACAAGAGAGATTAGAGGAGGGATGACAGGGAGAAGAAGACATAGAAGAGAGTGGGTGATGGAGAGAGGGAGAGATTGAGAGAGTCAGAGAGAGACAAAGAGGGGAAGAAGTGGTGCTGGGTGGAGGAGAAGAAAGGGAGGTTAGTGGGGACAGGAGGGAGAGGGGAGGAGGAGGAGGAGGACAAATGACCACTTGAACCGAGTCCGTCTGGTGCCCTGTGGGGGTGGGGTGGGTGTTACGGACGGGTGGAGGAAGGCAGGGAGGGAATGGTGAATCTCCAATGAGGACAAATGGGAGAGAGCAACAAAGGACCAGGTGGTGTCACCTGCAATACTCTCGCCTGGCCTCTTGTCCAAAGACGCCCACTCCACCCTTCACCTGCACAGCCCTTTTCTGGCACCGCTCCAACGTTCCCCAGGTCTACATTTGTGTCTGTCTGTAGCGTATACTGCTTTGATTTTATGGATGTGTACTGTGTGCCTTTTTGTTTTTTCGTCTTCTGCTTCCCCTCCGGCTGCTGTCGAGCTGTTGTTGTTCTGACCTGTTTCATTGTCATTCTGTCTGATCCCTCTCTCTCTCTGTCTATTGTTACCAGGACTCGAGCCTCGTGCCGTACCACCGGCGCGGCACGGCGCTGAATAGCGCTCCTTTCAATTAGACCACGTTGTTACCACAACGACTACAGTGCGTTCCCTTCATGCGTGGCTGACAGTGCCCGGGGCGCTTGCTATAGCAGCATGTCCTACAGGGATATCAATGGAAAGCACATAAAAAAAAAGTACAGCACACAGCGAGATTCAATATCGAACATGAGGGAAAAACAGGCCGAGAGACAGACAGACAACACCAGACGGGTAAAAGTGTAAAATCTGACAGGATATGTGTGTGTGTGTGTGTGTCTTGCTCCTGATTCTCATATAGTCTCACAGCATATTTGTGGAAGATGGTTTATTTCTAGTAATATAATAAAAGAGTAAAGAATCCATTCTATTTCCTCATTTATTCTACAAATTGATAAAAAAACATTTAGGTCACAAGCACAGCCTACACAACCAAAACTGATGTTAATTACAAACACAGACACTAATCACACCAACACAACAACCCCTGCACTTGGTGTTCCCAGGAAACCCCCCAAAAAAGATACACTCTGAGTATAATAAAGCCACAATGGCCCATGCACCCAGCATGGATTAACGCAACGCTCCAGTGTTGACACACCAGGGCTCACCTTCTCTTTGCTAACACCTGTTTACACACTCTGGGCTTTAGTTGTGATTAGCCCAATTAATTCATTGCAAAGCTCCTCTCCTCCTTGAGCTCAAACGACAACTCAACGCTTGGTAGGAGGGGAAAGGGGGGTGGTGAGTGACATCGAAACAACTTTGGTGGGGGGGAGGGAGGGTGGTGGTGGTGGTGGGGGGGGGGAGGGGGGGGGGGGGGGGGGGCAACAGAAGACCTACACAAACAAACAAACACATCACAGCTGTATGAGCGTTAACAGTGCCGGTGGGTGGTGTAGCAGCGGGTGGTGTTTGTGTTTGTGTGTTGTTGGTTTTAGCCGTTAGCGGCGGTGAACTCACCCAGCAGCACCATGAAGCAGATGCAGATGGCAAAGAGGGAGCTGAAGCTGAGGCCCACGTCCTCACGGTAGACGGGCAGGGTGGTCTCGCAGCGGTGACCACGGAAGCCGTCGGGACAGTGGCAGGTGTACTTGGACGGGGAGTGGGCCACGCAGGTGCCCCGGTGGCACGGGTGGGTGGCGCATAGCGTGTACACGCAGGACTTCCTGGTGCCGTTGACCCGGATCATGTGACCAATGGGGCACCTAGGGAGGCGTGTGTGGGGAGGGGTAAAAAGGGTAGATGGTGAATGTTTTTTTTTTTTTATATATATATATGGGGATAAATGGTTTGAGGGGGAGTGAGATAGAAACACAAATGATAAAACATTTATAAGGGGTTATTATAATTACGTATTAATTTCACATGTAAATCTGAGTTGAAATATCACACGGCATCAAATATTTGCGAATGTGTCGGGAATTAATACATCCGTGTCATCCGCTTATCTGATTAACGTACCAAATGAAATCTGAGGAAATTAAACTGCATACTGTGACAACAGTGATAGGTAACCAGAACGGTTTGTTTTGATTGCTTCGCTTTTACATTTTCATTTATTTTAAAGGAGACATTTTCTGTGGGGGTTGGAACGGAGAAAGACAGTAATTAAGTCTCAGCTTAACAGCTCAGGAAATATATATATATATATATTTGCTGCTTATTATAGTTCCGTGTGTTCTGTCAATAAAGGAAAAACAGGCTGCCAATCTTAGAAAGTTTAAGATAAAACTGCGGCCCCTCTGATCCAAAAACGTTAATCATTTGTAAATAACTATCTGCTTATGTGAGGAGAGCAAATATAAATGCTTTAAATCCAATACTTATCCGTATTTCCTGTATTATTGTATTGTGTATTATTGAAAACATTATTTCAGCCTCTGAAAAACATGATTTCAGTCCTTTGGGAAAGTTGAAATAGGTGACTGCCAACGCTTTTATATCCTTTTTCTTTCTACCCTGCAGTCATAACCTTAAACTCGTTTTGATCCGGTGAAGCAGGCTGGCGCTTCTGGCATTTTAACTGATATGCAGGAGAGCAAGACAGGCCACACATGCGGATGCTGGGGCCTTGACATTGGTGATCACTGTAACAACCGCTTCTGTTTCGCTTTCCGTAAAGGAGAACACTGTATTTCTTCACAACCCACAGTGAGCCTGAAGGCCGAACACCAGCAGTTCAAGAGCACCAGAGTTGTTGGCTAGGAGGGCCCTTAAACAGCATGACTTTCTGACATACTTTACAAATACTTTTTGGCTGAGTTTGTATGTTCTCATTTCTCACTATATAATTGAAACTATGTGAAACAACTCTGCTATATGTTTTTCATCAGCAAAAATAGTTAATTTGTGCATTTTATCATTCACAGCAGCTGTAATTGATGGCCTAAGAGAGGGATAAAAAAGAATAAATTTGGAGCAGGATGGGTGTATTCATACAGGTGTCACATCCCTCGTCAGGCTGGATGAAGACTGTGTAGGTGGCGAACACCATCTTCCCTTTCTGCCCTCGCTTTAGTCAAAGCCAGGAAAAGTGCAGTGAAGAGTGCAGGGATTATTTGAGCAGGCACGGAGATGATGCATGCATACGCGCACACACACATGCACAGACACAAACCTACGTGATCATGCACACGTTGTCGGAGGCAGATAATGAGGAGAAACCTGGAGGATAGTGACGTGGCAGTGTGTTTTATCTTTGGTATGTTGGCATGAATGGATGAGCCCGGGGATTAAGGATAAACTACAGGACCTGAGCAACCAGTAACATATGATACCAGTGAAATACTCCCTATCAGGAGTGCAGTAGTACCGTCACACTGTTGTATTTACCGACACACAGACAGACAGAGACAGATAGGGAGGGATGATGGGCATGCAGGAAGGCAAAAAGACAAGGCAGATACATTGTGTGTGTGCCTTATACATCCATGGTGTTTGCATGCCAATGTGTGTGTGTGTGTGTGTGTGTGTGTGTGTGTGTGTGTGTGTGTGTGTGTGTGTCAGAGTAGGAAATCAAAAAACATTTTTAAAATTGCCATTTTTACCCCCATGAAAAGAGCTTTGGGCGCAATTTGGATAATTTCCACAGCAATATTATAACATTTTCAGGGATACTTAATTTTTTGTATATTTACCTGACAGTCCAATTTTCAAGACTCCAAATATAAAACATTTCTGGACTGCATTGCAAATACAGAGTAACCTAAAGGTTAACTCGTTATTTTATGGGGGCTTTTAAAAGACCCCATAAATCATGTTCATGTGTGTGTGTGTAACTTCCTGCATGCACGTATATGCAGGTTGGTTCATATACATTTGTTAATTTATTTTTTATTTTGGTCAAAGACGTAAAAGAGGGAGACAGATGGACACTTCAGAGCAGAGAGCAGAGAGCAGAGAGCAGAGGGCAGAGGGCAGAGATAGAGACATAGAAGGCAAGTTGAGGCAAGGTTATGGGGGAAACTGTGGCCTTGCAACATTGGTAGAGAAGCACACAGGGGTAAGGAACTCAGCAGTTGATTTGCTATGCCCCAGTAAACTCAGTTGTCGCACCGGAGCATCCTTTCTGTGTGGTATGTGTCTTAATTTTCCCTCTCCCAGCTCACCAAATAGAAGCCTACAATGCAGTGGCGAATAAAGAACAAAAAACATCACATAAATGCCAGCATGCAGATGGTAAATGAAAAACGAAATAAAAGCATTTTACAATTTATGGATCATGCTAGACAACTGTTTGTATCTTTTTGGAGTATACACTGCTCTCTCTGTGTGACTACACTGGCCAATCACAATATTGGGGCTGAAACAAAGTTGTTGATGTTTGATGTTTACCGGCACTCGTGCACTCTCCACAGGTCTACACAGGTGAAGGGCGGGGCACACTGGTTCCTCTTGCAGGAGTCCGAAGAGCAGCCCAGGGAGAGCCCCTGCACGCTGACCTGGGAAACTCCGTCTCGCGGATGGCCGTCCATTGGGACGTAGCGACCATTGATACGTAGGTCCCTCATGCAACCTGGGAGGGGGGGGGGGGGGATCAGAAACATGTGAAGAAAGAGAGGGGGAGAGAGAGAGAGTAAGAGAAGGAGAGAGAGGAGAGCGATATAAACAGAAAGAGAGAGACACACAGACGCAGAATACCCATGCATGAACACACACATGGATACAAACACACACACACACACACACACACATATATACACACACACACACACAAACCTTATCAGTAAATCATGAGTAACTTTTGTAAGGAGAACTACTTTAAAAACATTTAACAAACACATGCATTGTCTTATACTGCCTGAGGCAAGCTGCCTGTTCTTCTCATTGTCTCCTTCTTGCAGCCTTGCCCTCCTCTCCCTCTGTCCTTCTCCATCTATCTCTCTGTCTCTCTTCTACCACTCTCTTCTCTTATAAATGAGTCTTTTCCATTATCCTTCTCTCTTTGCACCTATACAATAGACACATTTGTCTCCTTTCAGGTGTGGAAAAACACACACAAACCTACACACGCACGCACGCACACACGCACACACACACACACACACACAGCATCAAATCTCTATCTATGCCAACATAGATACACATACACTTACACGCATGCACACTGTCGCGTGAGAGATGCATGATGCCATTAAACTGAGACATGAATCCTCATGAAAGCTCACTCAGAAGCCCAGTAGAAAAGAAGGATCATTATTATATAAAGCACATATTTCTAGTCACATGTTGTGCAGAGCACTTGTTCAGGTCCCTCACGTACAGCTCTATCCTTTCTGTCCTCCTATACTTCTCATTACCTCTCCCTGTCTCCCTCTCTCCCTCTCTCTGTCTATCTTTCTCTCTCTTACAACACGCACAATCGGATCTGTCATGCAGTTATGGTTTCATATAACACAGAGGGAGGTGATCCCACTAGATTATATCTCAGCTTCAGACTTCATGGTGCTGTTCTTCTCAGCACAACAACCTCATTTTCTCATTTATTCTGTCTTCAACACACCACCTGCAGCATCTGACTTACAAAGTGAGTCCACTAAATTGCTGTGTGTGTGTGTGTGTGTGTGTGTGTGTGTGTGTGTGTTTGTGTTTGTGGGTTTAATATATAAAAAGAAAAAACAATGTCCTTGTAGCGCAAATAATCTTAAATCTTTGTGTATGCCTGTATGACAGTCTAACGTATCTGTTCTCCTGGGGAGGCACATTAGAAGTAGAAATGGACAAGGTTGTTGTTTTTTTGCATTCATTTTGCTTCTCTTTCTGCTCTTGGTCCTGGAATGTCCCCTGAAGCTGTGAGAAGTCTGGCATTGCTTGTTTCAGCTCTGGAGATCATCTTTAAGTCAAGTGTCTGAGTATACCCGTGCAGAATGTTTTTTCCAAATTTGGGCTGAAATCGGTACGATTATTTTGGTTCAGTTGTATTCATATTTGATTAGAATCTCATACACAAGGTAAAATATGATTAAAATAAAAGGGGCAGTAACATTCCCAACCAAATGCTGGAGAGAGGGACTGAATAGTTTCTAACCAATCAGCGACCACCAATACAAAGAGAAGAGGAGGGAATAGGAGAGAGCAAGTTGCACATCCAAACTGGAATACATATCTGTGCAATTCAACAAACGTGGCGAGAGTTGTCGTTGAAGGGCTTAAAAAGTGACACAGATCTGGTATTGTTCTTGTTGGCCAGGGAAGCTTATGAAGAAAATTCTAAAACAATTTCCTGAACTAAAGTGCTGCAATAGTATGGTGATACTAAACCACCATTTGTGAGTTGACATACAGTATGTTAGCAGATAACAATTTATTTTTGTTGAGGGCATGTAAAAAATAGGTTTTGGAGCTGACAGATAGTTTCTGGGCTATACAAGTGAAAGTTGCCTAGCACTGCTTTAAATTGGACCTGGTTAGAATTGCTGTCTGACATACATAGCTTAACAAGTCAGCCTGAGGCAAGGACAATGCTATTAGGCTATACTATTTTCCCATTTGATGGTCGGAGGAACGGCTATTGGTATTTTCGTATACATAGAAAAAAACTTTTTACAACCATATGAATCTCTGTTTCCATCAGTAAGCACTTTAAAACACTTGCCCTGGAGCTGAAGTTTACAAATAGTCAACACTGTGATTGGTTGTTTCAGCCGCTGCGTGCCCCTTAGCGAATCACGATGATTTACCATCCTTAGCTCAGCATTCACCCAAGCGTGATTTTGGTGGGGTTTATTTTCTTGTTTGGGGAACTACACATGGATGACTCTTTTAACCTCACACAGGTGATTTATAACACAACGCATTCAAACCTGAAATGCCAGACTAAATCAGCCCTACTGGATCGAGCCCTTATCCAGGTACCACACATATCCCCTTCCATAGGAACATGTGCTTATAGTGGTGTTACAGCGGCGGGGTAGTGTGGGATAATGCTGTCAGTGCGGTGGTACGACTATCAGCGTAAAAGTACTGGGTTCAATACCCTGTCCACAGCCTACATGTAGACATCCAAGAGCAAGATGTTAGATACATAATGTGCTATATTGTATCTAATTATTAGTATTGTGTTCAAACTATGCAGAGTAAACCGGGAGGATGGATTCCATTGTCTTGCCATACACACAAGGTAAAAAAGAATCTACAGTTTTCAGAGCAGCGAGTTCAAACTTTGCTGGGAGCAAGTGGTTATCAATACGAGGAACACGATGGTCCTATTCATTTTCTGAGCATTCAAAAGAGACCCCTCACCAGAAAAAGCCAGCAGGGCACTAAATCAACCCAGTGCCTTCCATGGCTGTCAATACAAACTCCCACCGCCACACTTTTCTGAAAACCCAAACAAACAAATAAACCCTTCACTTAGTGTCTTTCCCCTAGGGTACATATAATCTGCTGTTTCACGGCCATAGCATTTACACGCCTGTTATATATTTGTTAAGGGTTACTCCTCTTTAGTTTTAATTTCTTGTAATTAAAATTCTAATTTACCATGGATTAATTTGCAGTCATGATCATCAAGAGTCTAATAGTCTTACAATTTATTTTTAGAAAGTGTAGTAAGATGGATATGCATTCACAGGTTGTTTTCATTATACTTGTATTACAAAACCATTTCCATGTTTTTCTTAAGGACGTGATAGTTCAGTTATTAAAAGTATATTTTGGTGACGGCAGATTGAAATGGAGGTGATATTTAATATACAAAGTGAACAATCCACTCCAATGCTCTATTAAAAGTTAAATTACAATACCAGCTGTTGCCGTTTATTATTATTTTTAATTGAACTATTTCTGGTGGCACACGTGCAAATCATCAATTGTTTAATTTGTGATTCTGAAGCTCGCTCCCAAGAGAATATATTTTTCTAGATAGCTGTCTTTCCTTCCAACATTGTTTCCTCTGACAAACAACAGTCATATCTCGGCAGTAACTCGCAAAAATTTAATAAAAATGAAACAATGGCAATCTTTTTCAGAAGAACCTGAAGATATTACTTTTTTCTTTCTGTTCAAGGTCAAAACTGCATAATATGTGCTATTCAGAGAACACACGATGCACCTCTACTGAACCAGCCCACATCGGCGTTCAGCTCTTTGTTTGCAGCATTCTATTCACCACTCAGGATCTGGACAAATAATGCTACATCTTGGTCAATAAAGCTATTGAACATGCTATTGTATCTATTGTTATAATATCAGAATCAGTTATATGAATAGATAGTTTAGCACCCTTTTCTTGATGTTTCCATGTGATTATTGACCAACAGAACATGTCCTCTGGCATTTGTCATACATGTATACAATCCTACCTCCATTTTACTCTTCTATTTACTACTACTTTATTATGTGAACCACCAAAGCCATACGCTGGTAATGGATGAGGTGTAATACTCCCCCCACCCCCCCACACATACACCACACACACACACACACACACACTACACATGCACCACACACACACACACACACACACACACACACACACACACACACACACACACACACATACACTAGCTATCTGAAGTGCTTTGAGTGACTGTATCAAGATCTGTATCAATTAAATTAATTATTATCATTATTATTATTATCAATTAATAATAATAATTTGGCTGACACCTTTAGCCAAAGAGACTTACAGTGAATACAGAGATAGGTCATTAAGGAACAGGTTGGGTCTAGGGCATCTTGCTTGGACATGAGGGATCGAACCCAGATCCTTCTCAACTCAAACACCCTAGCCACTGGTGACGATCCTGCCCTTTTACCACAAACATTAAACGTGTGCATGCCGCTCTACCTTGAAAGCTCTTATTGGCGCTGGAAGGCAAGGAGTTCCCGACGGTCACCGCCGTAGTGTCGACCACAATCTCCTTGCTGCGACCCCGTGACCCCGTGACCTCCCGTCGACCCCCGCCACCATCCAGCCGCAGGGTCATCTCGTTGTCGTAGCGATCCAGCAGCACCTCGTGCCACTCCCCGTTGTCAAGGCGATGCGCGGGCAGGGTTAGGTTGTAGTGTCCGTCTCCCAGGTTGTATAAGACACAGAGCAGGCCCTGGAAGATCTGTCAAGGGGGAGGGGGAACAGAAAGAGAGGGGAGGAGGAGAGGAGGAGAGGAGGAGGGGAGGAGGAGGGGAGGAGGAGGAGGAGGAGGAGGCAGCGCAGTTAGCATTTTCCAGTGGTGCTTCCACCACCTTGACTAAAAATAATATCCCAGAGGAATTGAACTGGCCTAGCCTCAGCTATGTCGGAGACTTCCATGTGTGCCCAATGTCCTTTAAGCATGAAATTGATAATCGCTTCCAAATTGCTCATAACGTCCACCCATCCGTACAGCCATACATTTACTTTGCCTGCATATTTCTAGACAGAAACGGTGAATCCCAGCTGAATATGGGCACAAGGCAGGGGTAGAGACTCTCACACACACACACACATATAAACACACACTACACATGCTACAGACGCTAGCCCAACCTTTAGCGTCAGTAGCATTAACTCTTAAAAATAGCATTTGCAACAACTGTCAATTGTTAGAAAATAGGTCAAATCTTAAAAAAAATTAAAAGGTTTAAAAGATGAGCCCACTTAATCATTGGTAATTTAATGGCAACTCTGGTATAATCTAAATGGATATTTGCTCTAAGTAAAATACTTTTCACTTCTAAAACTCTGAGTAGGGTCTGGTTGAAACTAGAACAAGCCACTAGCCAATTCTGGTAAAGGCAAAGACTGGTTTTCTTAAGCCACTGATGTAAATAGCCCACTGGTAATGCAATCAGTGTTGCATTCTGTTCTCCACAACAGCAGAACAGTAAAGAATTTAAATAAGCGACAGTTGATGTGAGCTGGATAGGTCACAATTCTCATACATTGAACTTCCATGTGCCATTCTGCAATGTCATTTATATAATATACATATCATGTGCACACGTATAAACACACACACACACACACAAATAAAACAGGACCACAGATGTGTTCACATTGAAAATGAATAGACTGTGACCTATCCATTTGACACAGCTGATGAAGAACATCATTCCGGGCTCTTTCACTCCAACACATATTGTCCTTCGAATTTAAATTTTTGTCTTTGTCTGTATGATAATTGAGTTACTTTTGTTCACTCCTGAGCACTTAGGCATCTGTGTTCTTTTTCCTTTTTGGTCGAGTTTGCCATTGCAAACAATGGTCCATTATGTCTCGGGCAATTGATTGTCTGTTGGAGCACGCTGTTGATTCATCACCTTAATTTCTTAGGGATTGTGATGAAACATCTGTCTGGTGACTCCGGTGTGATTGACATGGTAATACACAGCTCGGAGAGGTGCAAGACCGGCACAAAATTTAATATAACAAGCGATGGACATGGCATGGCAAAGCAAATCACACCATTTTAACCCTGCAATTAACTTCTTTATTTTTGTAACAGCAAAATTGAGTTAGCATTTTAGCTTCGTGGCTCAGTGCAGGAAAATTTAAATATGTCTTGTATGAGCTACACCCAACAGGCTTCAAGGTATTGATGTAATTACTGGGTAGTGTGTGTTGGCGCGCTAGTGTGTGTCTATAGAAATTGGTCTGTAAAAGAGATTTACTCCATTTGATTATATATTATTCAGCACACTATGTACACATTTTCATATATCTATTAACAATAACCCTTTCATTCTCCATCCCATATATATACAATATAAATATATGATATATACATATATCAATTGTATAGTTATAAATATATTCTGTATGATTATAGACAGACTTGTGTTGTATATGCTACTATCATTTATTCAGTTGCTTGCATTCACCAGTCTTTTTCTAGGACTTTGAAGGAGTTTCAAAGCATTCAAGATTAAAGTCAACATGAAGTGGTTATCCTTCAACAAAACAAATTCATTCAACTTATTTCATTATCATCCAACCCATCTGTAGTGCATGTGCTGAACAGGCACCATTCCACATCCCAAGGAACATTAATAAGTTAAATATTGCACATCCCTAACATTCTAGCATCCGCCTATACAAACCATGCATGGTACGTTAAGAAGTGATGTCTGCACTATTGAAACAGTATATGGGTGACAGCAACAACATAACTTTGTTTGTTCAAACTAGGGATGAAATCCATCCAGTAACTGGGCAACAGACTTCAACTACACAAGACCTGCCTGCAGTGTTGGGCAAACTACTTGGAAAGTGTAGTGAGCTAAGCTACCAATTACTTTACATTAAATGAAGCTTCACTACACAGAAGCTACCCCCCAGAGAAATGTAGTAAGCTAAGCTACAAAAACGTGGCAAAAGTAGTTTACTACAGCAAAAGCTACTTTATTTATTTTTAAACCAACCATGCTTATTCAATGATCAATATACCTGTAAGTCAAACAGATAAGCAGGTAAAAATGTTCAGTACAATTGTTTATTACACAATTTATTCAACAATAACCTGAAATATCAACTCACACCACACGGCAGATTGAACCATGCCATGCCTGGTTGATAGGTGTTTACAGGATTAAAAAGACCAAGCTCACATTTATATCATAAGAGAAGCAAGTTTACCTGGAAACAAAACTTTGAGTGTCTGTGTGTGCCTGCGTGCGTGTGTGTCTATGGTCGTAGCATCAGAAATGCTGGGGAAATGTAGCTTGTATGGACGCTACCACGCTACTTGATCAATAAAAGAGCTTAGCTATTGAAATGCTATTTAATTTAGAAAACGGTGACCTTACCACCACACTACTGAGAAATGTAGTTAAACTACAGGGAGGGAGGGTAAGAGACAGTGAGTAAGTGATTGTGATTGAGTAGGTGAGAGAGTGAGTGAGTGAGTGAGTTAGTGAGGGACTAAGTGAATAAAACGTTTGGGAGGATGCAGAAAGTTGTGTGACTCAGATACTTCGATCTCATTCGTCTCCACATTGAAAACCAAGCCCACACCCCACACACACAAACACCCAAAAAAGCACACACAGACAACACCATGTCTCACAGTAACCCTGGCCTAGTTTGAAGTCTGCCCAGTTTTAAGAGGCACTGACTCTCCACACAATGTTCTTAGAAGCTTTAACTCCCTACCCAACGCTATGAGAAACTTTGAACCCTCCACAACATGGATGACCAGTCGCTGGGGTAGTTCACTGCAAGGGGGCCCCGATAAGGCACAGCCTGTCAGATGTGGTGGGGAAACAAGGCCAGATACAGCCAGATGTGTATCATTGGGGTTTATCAAGGCCTTGGGTGCTGCTACAGGCAATAGGGAGGGAGGGAGAATGGTAGGAGGGAGAGAGAAAGGTAAGGAGGGGGTATCCTTTATTCAGTTCCCATGAAGGGCAGCATTGGTCCACGAAAACAGAATGGCAATGATGCTGTTCACATTGCCATGGATGTCTACAGGAAAAGAAAAAGAGGAAAATAATATAACCTATATTTGCTGTCCATGCTGAGGTTATGACTGTGACCGGTTTGTGTTGTTTGCGCAGCTGCTACAGAGTGATTTTGTTATAAAGTTTCGTCCTTTGTTTCTTGTAAAAATGTTGACTTATAACCAAACGCGTCTGAGAGAGACAAACCTGGTGAATAATTTAGAACATGGATGAAGCAAACGTCATTTAAAACACATTTAAAATGCGTTAAGAAAATGATTTACCATCTCTACCATTGTAATAAGAATAAATAAACACTCTTTTACTGGGGCGGTAAAAGTAAACCTCCCTCATGTTTACAACCATCAAACCCTGCCCCCCCCCCCCCCCCATAAACACACACACACACACACACAGACACACACACAGACACACACACACACACACAAGCGCCATACTGAGGTAATGTTAGGTTCATCGGAAACTAGTCTTTCTACAGCATCCCTCCACCGTTGCCATCTCCGTGGGAACAGAGAAGGTGGAGACAGAAGAGAGACGGGGAGGAAACCATAAAAAGGACACATGAGAGATGCCAGGTTTTCCCCGACAGCGGAGACAGACAGAAAGAGAAACGCGGGGAGGGTGGCTGCACGTCGTAGGTGTCAAAGAGAGATAAGACGAGATGATGCAGAAAGGGACGAGGCATCGAGAGCGATTGAGACAGAGAAACTGGATGTATTGGTGTTGTAGTTGGTGTGTGTGTGTTTGTGTGTGTTTGTGTGTGTGTGTGTGTGAAGTGGTAATGGAATCTCTGCCAAAGCCACCTGCCAAAGCTCTTGGGTAACAGACATCTACAAACACGATCCAGTTATACACACACAGACACAGACACACAGACACAGACACACAGACACACACACACACACACACACACACACACACACACACACACACACACAGACACCTTCACCCACAGAATAACATCCAGAAACTAGGGGTAGTTGCTAATCAAAGCACAAACCGATACCGGTGTAAAACCCAAACAGCACAATAAAGCAACAACAACAGCAAAACAAAAATAATTACTATGTTTTCACTTTTTTCCCAAGCTGGGTTATTAGAATTCAAGTGTGCTGACAACGCACACACACACACACACACACACACACACACACAAACACAAACACACACACACACACGACGCTCCTTGCTATGTGAGTCTGCAGGCAGTCAAGAGAAACGCATACTAATTTCTTCCTGTGATTAAAACAAAACAGTCTGAGCAAGTGATGCGAAAAAGACCCCCCATACTCTCTTTTCTTTTTGTTTCTTTTCAAGGTGCTAAGCAAACAGGAAGCACCACAGAGTATTCAATGTCTCAGCAAGTGGTCCTAAAGAAAAAACTAGCCAATTTTATGTCCTTAAACCTGATTATTCTTCTACTGCAATGTAAGTGAGTCTGAGTGAATGGGGCGTGACTGAATGAGAGCGGATGGGACAAGCGGGGGAGAGTCGAAATGAAGTAAAAATATAGGGGTAACAAACAACTATCTATTTCTACCTCAGCTGCCAAAGATTATTTAAAAAAATGTTGAAAGATAATTTACATTTAATGACATTAAGAAATTAAACAAAGCTAAACTAAGACACACACACACACACACACACACACAAACACACAAATGACAGATTTACTGTCAATACTATCATACACATCTAAGTATTGTGTTATAATTAAAGGGTAACCCTTTACAATAAGGGTACATTAATTAACAATTAATTAACATTAGTTAAATGCAGTAATAAGCATTACTACATAGCATTAGCATGGGGTAAGGGTTAGGTTTTTGTGTTGGGATTCAGCTATTGTTAACCCAAAGTGAACCCAAAATATATTTTTAATAGTTTTTTTAAACATGAATATTTATTATATTATCGTCAACATAGTATTCTATGAGATTTTGTCACTGTTTCTAAAATAAGACCGTAACTTAGTATAAGCCAACCAGTTTCTGAATGTTCTACTCTGCTCCGAATGCAGGTGGCATGCTTAAAGTGCCTTTTGGTATCCTCTTCAACGTCATTAAAAAGGGACACTGGCGGCGAGGTGTGTGTTGATGTGTGGTGCTCTGTCTCGGGCAGCGGTTGATTTTGATGTCTGCATCTGAGAGAGGTTTAAGCTTCTTGGACAATTAAAGTATAAAGATTATACACAACAAAGTTACTATCTTAAAATAAGTATCATTAATATGGCTTAACCATGGGGATTACAGACCCCTCCTTACTATATATGTTTTTTTTTAATCTCAGTGTAGTAATCCAAGCTGAAACAGGGGGTTTACTTACAGTTTAAAGTTACTCTGGTTCACTGGTGGACAATCTCTAATCATTCAATATATATATATAATATTTTTTCTTTCTTCTTCTCTTTCTTTCTTCTTTCTTTTTCTTTCTTTCTATAGAGGTCTAAGCCAGGAGGAGAAGACCAGCAGTGGCGGTCTGAGGAAGGTGCGGAACCCAGGTAGGTATATCATGATGCTGAATCTTTAACTGATTATTTATAACAGGAGAAGCCTAAGGGGTCAAGGGTCCCGAGAGGGAACCAAGGAGGGGGCCCAAAACAGCAACAGGGTCAATAACACATGGGGGTTAGGGTTGGGGTACGGTTAAAGGTTAGGGTTAGGTTTAGTGGGTTAGGGTTAAGATGAGGGTTAACCCGTATTTATAAGGTACACCCTAATAAATAATGTATAAATGAATACCTTAGTGAACAAGAAAAGCTTTACCTTATTTAACATGAACACCATTCTAAACTTGAACACCATTAGTAAATAATCATGGACCAAAAACGTTACATTAACTGTCAGTTAATGGTTAATTAATGCTAATGAATGGTGTATTTATATACCCTTATTGTAAAGTGTTACCAATTAAAGTTATGAATCCAGAAATTGCAAATGTATTGTCATGGGGAAGTTGTTAAACCTACAATTTAAAGCTATGCTTCGAAAACAATTCAAGTTTAAAACAACACAAAAAAGGAAAAACAGAAACACAAAGAAATTATGTAAAGCAACGCGCCAACGTTGTGTTGGAAACAAGATATCTTATTTGTCCAATAGTTTATCCAATTATTTAAATCTCAATTAAAAAGCAACAAGATACTGTTTACATTTACAACATTTTCCTTTCTGTTAATTTGCAGTGAGGACAATGGGTACCAAACAATAAGAAAGTCAGTTAATAAACACAATTCTCTTGAGGGTTTTAACTTAACTGCAACAAATGCTCCAGGAAATGTTATTTACTGCTAATGTCCTTTGACACCTACACTTTAATTAAATGTAACACAAATGCTGAATCTTGCAGAAAACAAAACTAAAAACACAATACCACTTAAGTTTACACAACATTGATACTACCACACACACACACACACACACACACACACACACACATACACACAGTCTCACCTCCAGCCGCAGGTATTCGCTCTGATCCTTGGAGATGAGGGAGAGGATGGTGCTGCTGTGTTTACGGGTTCGGATCAGAACCTGAATCCACGTCCTCCGGGCAGCCATCGGGGTCACCAGGTGATAGTGCACGTGACCGCGCCCGTCAAAAGAATACTCCGGAACATCTGAAACGATAGACATACACATGGTACACATGGGTGGGTGTGTGTGTCTGTTTACATTACAGAGAATGTCCGAAGGCATTCTTTCCTTTAACTGCATATCTCTCTGTCTCAAATAATTTGAGCTCCCCAACAGGTAGAGTAGTTAACAACAGATGTGAATGTGCCTAATATTATGGATCTTGTAGCGGCTTTCACCAAGCACCAAAACCACTGCGTTAAAAATTAGTACGGTGACATTGATGACATTTAACAAAGTATACTCAAATTATCTCTTTATTTTTCACTTTCTCTCTTTCTTTTCTTTCTTAGTTGTCTTCAGCCCTTTGTAGCTTATTTAGTTTGCAAATATCAGCAGCTCCCCCATCAAACTTTCACAGAATATCTGATATGGTCATGGACTGTCTATTTCATATGTCAAACTCCTCCTTTATATTGTTTTTTGCCAATCATAATTCCAGTTTGACCACTGGGGTTGAAAGGCAATGTGTGGCAACAACATCTTCAAAACCCTGAAAAAAAGCTAGCATTTTCTCTTTCTACGATTTCTTTTTATTTATTGTGTCTGTATTTCAGACACCTTGCTCTCTCCTTTCACTGAATGTTTTACTATCCAAATTATGCCATTACTGAAGCATAAACAGATCACATCCAGCCATGTTTAAGCAATGTCTCTTCATCTTGACTCACAACTAAGCCATTTCAGAGAGAAACAACTACAATGTGAATGAATAGAACTAAACTGAACTGAACTACACCTTTGGGGTCTTGGTTTGGCCTTGAAAAACAAAATGCCACAGTTATGCTAAAAGTGGAATTGTTCAATGTAGCTCTGAATTAGCTAGCTGCAGAGGTGGAAGTTGAGCTCTGCAGCAAGATCCTGGCCTCTAGACAACTTTATGTAAATGAAGTGTGACGCTAAACCAATTGGATAGTAGCTGTGCTTTAAACCACTCTTCCTACGTTAGCTCCTAATCAGCGACAACGCATGAAAGGCTTATTGTGGCTGCTTGTCCTGTTTCATATAATGTGTCATTGAGCATTTGCCACAACACAAATACAAATAATACCGTGGAGGCAGATTGATAACAACAAACAGAATCACAAACAGGTACCAATGACTTCCCCACTTTTCAGCGACAGTTGAAACAGCTGTAATATTTGGCAACTATTTAAATCTCTAAAAAAGTTAGACCCAGGGTTTGTAACAGATTATCTTCTGTCCAACATACTTTGATTTAGCTTGTTTACCTTCTTCACACTGCTGGCCGGTGAAGCCCGCCATGCACTGGCAGCTGACAGAGCCCCATTCACCATGGCAACGGCCGCGGTGTCCGCAGGACGGGTAGCCCATGTTGACACAGCTGGTGTCTGTGGTCAGGCATCCTGGGGAGCTGGACTGGGCATCGGCCGGGGAGCCCAGATCATACAGCTGAGAGATGGTGGGAGGAGTGGAAGGAGAGGTGGAGGGGATGAGGAGAGAGGAGAGAGGATATGAGGGTTAAGGGGGAGGGGAAAAAAGAGAAGAGATGAGGAGGGGAGCAGAGCAGAGGTGAGAAAGAGGAGAGGAGGATGAGGGGGAGGAAAGGAGAGTAGAGGGAGGGAGGAGAAGGAGAGGGGAAGAGGAAGGACAGGGGATGAGGGAAAGATGAGAGTAGGGATGGAGAGGAAATGAGGAGAGGATTAAAGAGAGGGGATAAGATGAGCACAGAGAGGAGAGGACATGATAACAGAGAGGGGAGAAGATGATCAAAGAAAGGAGGAGCAGATGAGTGAAGATCAGTAAGGAGAGGATGGAAGATGGGGAGGTGATCCAGTATGAGTATATTGTCACAATTAGACATTTGTAGCAGTTAACAGCAGAGTCAAAGGGTTAGACAGAGAGGGAGAGAGCGAGAGAGTGAGAGTTAAAGAGAGATAGAGAGAAAGGGATAGGGAAAGATAGAGAGAAAGGAAAAGAGGGGGAGAGAGAGAGAGAGAGAGAGAGAGAGAGAGAGAGAGAGAGAGAGAGAGAGAGAGAGAGAGAAAGTGGGTGGGTTTCCAGTCTACTTGAATCACAACTGCGTATTTCTTATGAAAATGTAGTAATTTGGCATTCATTGTCCGATTTCAAAATGTCCTTCCTCCAAATACATATTGCACACAGCCTCACACCTAAGCGGTCAGCATACTTCATGCAGAAAATAACTTTGGCGAGGTCGTAAGAACAACTTTACGTGATTGAGGAGAAAACTGTTTCTTTTGTCAGAAAAGTGAGGCACCGTGACTTATTTTGATCCGATTTTCCCATCTCCATGGAGACCCCACTGGTCTTATCTAATGGACCTTTCAGTGACCGACCAAAAACTGCAAAGCCGGCCAAAATAAGATCAACGTCTTTTGAACTATGCTGAACGATTTGTCCAGATCATACCTTGATCTGCACTGGAGCAAATCTAGACCTTTAAGCATAACTTGGTCTAGTAAAAATGTAACTACCAAGAGTGAACTTTAGCATGCTTGCCTTTCCAGATAAATTAGGCAATAAAGCACTATCCCTTTAATTAGTCTAGTTAATCTTAGTCTAATTAATCTTGTTTCTAAACATAAGTAGTCCAGGTACCTTCATGCAAACAGCATGGTATGGGAATGCAAAGGTGTAAATAGGTTTTGAGGGTAGGTCACAATTATAGTTGTTGTATAGTGGTTGGGTGAAGCCATTGATAATTCACCAGTGAATAATAAATTCACAATGAATAACGTTAATGAATATGTTGTAGTATATGTAGGGCTAGAAGATTTCAAAAGGATCTTCTCCACTTAGGCTAGATTGTTGTATTTAACAAGACACGTATGTAATGTATTAATAGGTGTACACATATATCCAACTGGAGGGGGATATTCACGTCTTTAAATGGCATGCATAATTCTTAAATATATTTATATTAGAATGAAGATAAGTTTCAATTATGTAAAGTATCTCTCTGTGCACTTTGGTATTTGCATTATATATGATATATGTAACTTTAATAAATATGGATTACATATGTGAGTATGTTTTTATTTCACCTAGGTATATATATATATAAATATATATACACACAGATATATATATATACACACACACAATAATTTGTTCCCATTTCCTATATTAACAATATTTTCATTAATTCAGTCCTAGACCTAGAGAGTAACTGTGAATACAGAGAAGAGAGAACTAAGTATCTGCATCAAAACTTTTCTAAACGTGCATTCAAGGGCATGTGCTCGTGGAATAGTGATCTCTATAACCTTATATTAACTGTTGTCACTCATATTTCCTAGACTCAACATCAAATGGTGGCCTCAGGTAACCATGACGACAGTAGCAGTGGACGGCTCTGAATCTCCCTGTCCTGATTTAAACTTTTCATGAAACAGGCCGCACTGTTTTTGCTTTTCCCTCTATTTATGAGTTCACATCATTGCAGATGCCAGGACAAAGAGATGGCTGATGAAAAAGAAAAATGGAGGTAAAAAGGTGAAAGAAACAGAGAATGATTCATTCTTGCGGGCAATCGTTGATTGGCTATGACACCTGAAGGATGAATTTCTTACTGGTCGGTGACTGAGGAAGGAAACTTTCAGTGTTTCTGTTGATTAAATTGAGCCACAGTGTTACCGTTAATGGTGCCCAGTGTGTGCATACGTGTGTGTATTCTTAATCTCTTGGGTAAATGAATTGTGTAAGGTTTAAAGTGTTTCTGAGATGCAGTTAAAGTCACCAGATATCAACTTAGTAAAATAGAGAGAGAGAGAGAGAGAGAGAGAGAGAGAGAGAGAGAGAGAGAGAGAGAGAGAGAGAGAGAGAGAGAGAGAGAGAAAGAGAAAGAGAGAGAGAGAGAGAGAATGATCAATGAAACGCCTGAACAGAGTTAAAGAATGATGACTGTTAACTATAGTAGAGAGAGATGGGACTCAAGAAAACAAAATGTTGTTGTCCCTGGCCACTGGTTGACCTCCACCAGGCCTCCCGTGACCCCTGCTGCTGAGCCGTCTGACCTGCCCTCACTCTCCTGCTGCACCTTACATACAGCCGCCTACACACATAGGCACTATGTATTATGTACTATATATATATATACATTTCAGGAAACCATCACAAATTGAAAAACACATTACAACAAGTAAATCCATACTTGAATAGATATTTAATAGATATAGTGCATCTATAGTATACACTAAGGATAATAGACTCAGATGAGTCAATGGAGTAAGGGAATAGATCACACACACGCACTCAAGCACACACAAACCCACACCCACGCACAAACACACACATGCATGTGTGCGCGCACACACACTCACACTCACAAGCCAAACGCACACATGCACATACACACACACACACACACAAACAGGCCTCCTGAAGTGGCCAGTGTGAGTTAATATTTGCAAAACAATTTAAAAAGAATATGGTCGCAGAAATGTGATAGTGCCCCTGGCAACCGACACGCACGACAACTCACACATACACACGCAGAGTTAAGTAGTTTGTATAAAAAGAGGCTGCCAACGAAGAAAACAGAAAGGGTTAGTTTTGTGAGGACTTAATGTAGCGCAGAAACAGCCAGCCCCCTTCAGTGTTATTAATCAATTGTACGCCTGCTGTTCGCAGCTTTCTCCCTTTGCAGACATATCTTTTTCTCATGTCCGCCCACACGTATAATTTAAACTTTGTTTTGTGCTCATTAGTGAACCAAAATAAAACAGCTAAAACAGCGATGTCCTCACAAGGCTGCCGTATGCGGTCTGGTTTTACACACTGGCTACGTTAACGCCCCAATCCTTCAGTGACACACCTCCCAGGATCCTCCCAGGATCCAATAGATGAATGAAAACAGAAATAAACCAGGTGACAAAAAGTGTGCTTTGTGGCGATGGGTGAGCACGACCCTCAGCGATACACCCTTTTTGATGATTTATTGGAAGAAAAGCTTTACTTTCCTTCATTTGACTTCCATCAATGGAATTTCCACTGTGTATAGCTGTTAGGCCATAAAGACTCAATCACAATGTTGTTGTTTTTTTACAAATATGCAAGTGACTTAGCAAATCCAGAGGCTGAGATTATGTTCTCTCATTATAATGAATCGCTGTCTTTCCACCATTAGCACAGTGGAAAAGGGAAACACTATGGGAGGAGGCATGAAGCAGATACACACATGCAAACATGCAGAAAGAAAAGGAAAGCTGCCACATATGCAAATAGACACAGATGGATTTTTACGATGTGCACTAGATTCCATCATGGACTAAACTGTAGCCACATGAGCTACAGACCATGTGCATGCAAACACATACACACGGACACGCACACGCACACAAACACACACGCACACACACACACACACACACACACACACACACACAAACCAAATGGCAAGGCTATATAACCATGGGACTGCAGATAGTATTATAAATGACCCTTTACCCCAGACGTTCCTATAGGCATCTACCTCAAAAAATCAACTAGTTGAAGAATAAATATCTTCAACTCATATTCTGTGCACGCACCCATCCTTAAGAATGGTTATTATTGAATAAGGAAATTGCAGAAGCGAATGCCTCAAGCAATGAAGAACATGAATATATTACTAATGATACATAATGTGTATAATCAACTTCTAAATGTAAGACTTATTAGCACTATAGCACAGGAGTAAAATATATAAAAACAAATACAAAACATGAATTATTCCATTATACTGCCAGTAGCAAACAAGGTCAAACAAATATTACCAAACTATGGCGTGGCAGCAACAGTATTAAGTACAAATTTGCCGCGAACATGAACATCAGCTATTTTAAGATTGACAAACAGCCTCACTAGGTTTTCTCAATATAAATAATTCCCACGATGAAAACACAGCTAAACAATTTTATATAGAGAATTGAGATTTTGCTTTTATACTGTATGTATGTTTTAAGATTCATTATCGTGACTCAATTTACTGGAAAAAAGAAATCACAGGACCATTTATTTTCCTTGTGGACCACTCAAGGTAACATTCAAGCAGGGCTTTGAGAACCTGATTTAAAGGGTCCTTCAGATGTGCAAGGCTTTGTATATTAATATAACTATTTATCAAAAATAATGGTTCTGCAGTTGCTTTCCATTGTTTTGTATTCCAAATAAATGTAAAACTTGAACTTGAAAACTATAGTTGCTTTCCTGTCAATTGGACCTCCATGCCTGAGCCGTTTTTATTATTGTTTTGTTTGGTAAGAAATAATAATTTGTGCATTGTGTGTGTGTGTGTGTGTGTGTGTGTGTGTGTGTGTGTGTTTGTATGCGTGTGTCGGCTTTACCTTGCTATCCACGACGAGGTTCCGTATGCAGCCGCTGAAGTGTTTGTGCTGGAGCTGGGGGTACATGTATGGGATCTCCTCGTTCACACCCCCTAACTGTAGCACTTGGCTCATGTTCAGGTGTCTGTGGCGCATGCACGCATGCACGCACACACACACACACACACACACACGCACACACACACACACACACACACACATACACACATAAAGTAAACACATAAACACATAAAGAATGGCCTTGAATGTGTGTTGTACAGTGTCGGTATACATTGTGAGATTTTCATATGGACATTTCACATGTTGTTTTGTGTGTTGTTGTTTGTGTGAGCGAGTGAGTAAGTGAGTGAGTGAGTGAGTGGGTAAGTGAGTTGGTAAGTGAGTGAGTGAGTGGGTGGGTGGATGTGTGTCTTTGTGTGTGTGTGTGTGTGTGTGTGTGTGTGTGTGTGTGTGTGTGTGTGTGCTTGCGCGTGTGTGTCATAAACCACATACCGGTCTGTGTTTGGAGTGACACCTGTTACTTCACAGGAAGAGTGGTCATCAGTGGTAAGCCAACTGCCAAGACCCTCCATCTCCATCACTGTCGCCCCTGCACACCGATCCAGCGTGAACCGCACTTCCTGAAGCACAGGACACACACACACAAATACTCACACCAAGAAGAAACTTTGGTATTAAAAGCACTATATTGCGTAGTGTTGCATACTTGGTATTGTGTGTGTGTGTATGTATGTGTGTGTGTGTGTGTGTGTGTGTGTGTGTGTGTGTGGGTGGGTGGTACGTGCATGGTTATTTTTGGCCATCCTCAACTTCAGCGCTATTTTAAAATGTTCACAGTCCATATCTGCTGTTAAGACACGATGCACTTGTAGACATTCAACAGTTGGTATTCTAAATGTGATGACACTGGGATTCCTATTCTAGTAATAAAGGACATTTGGGAAAAGCTTCAGGTTTCAAAATGATGATTTTTGAATAATATTAGAATAATGTGTGCTAGAGATACAAGGCAATAGCATTTCATGATTCAGAAATATAAATGGACTACGCATTCCAAATGGTCACGAACAGCATATGAATGGGAGACGGTACACTCTCGTATCGTGCGTGTGATTTCAGCGGGGAGACCTTGGAGGTAAATGTTGAATGCCTGCTTACATAGCGATTGTAACCTTGCCATAGCTAGAGCCACGGCAGAGAGAGCTGTGGGGTAGTTGCATGCCTACGTGTTAGCGTTCATCTGATTGGATGGTTGAATGTGACAACATTTGAAATGCGAATGTAAGACCAGAAGACAACTGTGCTTGAGTGCTGTTGGGATTTTATTGGGATCGTCCTCTGGTGGTGATCTTGAAGATATCCGAGGTGTGATTTGGTGCAACAGAACTGGTCGTGGGAATGTGATGGGTCTGCTTTTGTTGAAAGAGTTTGATGGCATTTGGGTTCTTCCGATGTTGCAGCACTTTTTTATACTTTTTATTAAATGTAGTGAAGATGTTACCAGATAAGTAGGTTATAAACAGTTAAATACTAAGATTTTGACAGAGATTTTGTCATTGGTTAATTTTTGACATGCTATGACGAGTATGTTCATCATCTACATTAATACAATGGAATGGCCTGCGTTTACATTCTTTGAATACAGCATCAAACATATCATATGCGTAAACCATGAAATCAATAAACCACACGTGTGTACAGGGGATTCGTACATTCCATGCATTTCCTAAAGCATAATATATAGCATAAGGATAACAATTTAGCACAGGGGGCTCATCACTCCAGCTCATTCATTTAAGCGTTATTACTTTCCTCAGGGTCGATAAATCCAGTCTATTGTGTCTCTTCTATGCTCCATAGAGCCTGTAGTGTATACCTGCTGTCTTGCGTAAGTGCATTGAATGAAATAGGTGGCTCTGTGCATCCAGTCCCCACAGTTACCAAATTTATTTCTGAGTGGCTTTTGAGATGCTAGACTCACTCTCTGCGTAGTGGTCTTTGTTATGGCTTCAATGTGAAGGCAGCATCCAGCTAGCTCTAGTGAATAGACACATCTTCATATGTTCCCGCCATTGTGTTAATTCCTGATGTCATGCATTGGATTAAAAAAGCGTTATTGAGTGACTGGGAATTCAGTTCTGTGCAGTGGTGTATGTATAAACTGTTTATCTGTGGTATTGTTGAACTTGCCTTACACGTTTTTATTACATAAAAGCATGTCTATAGTTGTATGGGTTCATGAGTCATGCGAATAGGTTCATGCCTCATCTAGGCAGGGGCATGGCTTTTTCTGTTCTGATATAACAGTACTGTTTTGTGTAATTCAAGATTTAATCCGCTTTACTGCATGATTGTTGAATGGCTGACACAATATGTACTAATGAATTTGTATGCTCCAATAAATGCTGTAATACTGCTAAAACCTTCCTGTACAGCAGGCTCTTATAATATGTTCCATGCCGATATGTTTGCGTGTGAACAAAAAATAAAGATTACCAAAGAGAGAAAATTTTAAATAAATCAAAAGCCAATTATGTATTTTTCCCTCAAAGCTCTATGAACTTCCTGAATTGCATAAAGAAAATAACCTGCAGATTCTTTATGCTTCAAGCATAGATCAATCCACTTTTAAATTGGCTGCCATCAAATAAAGGAATCTTTCAAGTTCAAGAAAGGGTTAACTGTTTTCCGGAAACGTTGCTTTGGGGCTATCGTGGATAAACCTGTTACAATGAGCCTGGACAAGAAGTCACTCAAACTTTGTAGTTTGATGCTTTATTATCTCCGGGCTCTTGGGTTTTAACGATGACAGTGACAGGTGCGACATGATTGCTGTATTTATGTATATATTCAGTGAATATTTCAAATGTTTCCGTGGATACATCTGGGCTGTTTATTTCAGATGCTGACAACTTTATACCAGAAACACATACACTCACAAACATACACAAACACACACACACATGCCTCAAGCAATAATGGAGAATCCATGGAGAGAGTTTTCCTTTGCCATCTGTAGCTGTCAGCTCAACTCCCTTCCTGACCTTATCTCTGCATCTTCAATGCCCCAAGCATCGTTTATTTTTTATTTTTTATAAGAACAGGATTTTGTGCTGAGTAAAGCACTTTATTCCTTTGCTATTTTCTTTTTTATACCACAAATATCAGTCTTACAAAAGTCCTAAATGCGGTCTTCTGCTGGCCACTCTATTTGAAAAAACAAGGATTAGAGTTGTTAGGCTGCCACCTATAAGGATACTGTGTCTTCCTAGTAGCATACTGCAGTGTGAATAGATGTGAAAAAACAACCTGAGTAGACATTTCAAACATCGCTATCACCACCATCATCATCATCATCACAACTTCTATCCTTGCCACCACCATAACAGCCACCATCATCACCTCCACTACAACCATCATCCCCACCAGCACCATCTCCACACCATCACTATCACAACCACCAGCACCACCGTGATCACCTCTACCATCACCACCATCACCACCACCCCGATCACCATCACCACCACCAGCATCACCACCACTACCATCACCATCACCACCAGCATCACCATCACCATCACATCCCCTACCATCATCATCACCACCTCCACTACCATCGCCATCACCGCCACCTCCACCACCATCATCATCACCACCACCTCCACCACCTCCACCACTTCCATCACAACCATCATCACCACCAACACCACCACCACTACCACCACCACCACCACCACCACCATCACCATCACCATCACCATCACCATCACCATCATCATCATCATCATCATCATCACCATCACAACCATCATCATCTCCTCACCACAACTACCACCAAATATTTTAGTAACAGTGAGAAAAAGGCATAGATTACTATGTTGAAAACCAATGTCAAATAAGACCTATTTCCATGTTTAAAACCAAAAAGAAAGGGTTCGGGTTCACTGCCCCTTTAACATGCCTTCTGAATGCAAATTCAAAAGCTCTATATTCTCTATCAAGCCAATGAATCAGGTTAAATGCCTGTCTACTCTTACACTTGCACTACATAGTAAGTATGTGGAGTTCTGCATCCTTCCAGTCCATGTGTTTGCCCTGTTAGGTGTCCGTCATCCTCAGTGTACCCGGCCAGACTGGAGGCCAAGGCAGAACCTTGATGTACCGCCTCATTTGGATTGAGGTGGAAGCGGGATTCAGATTCAGCACATAGGCAGTTCAGTTAGCATTATTATGAATTGAATAAATCCTCAAACAACAAAGAATGAGATGGCAAAGAGGTTTTGTCCTTACTCCCAGAACTCAGTGTGCCAAGAAAGTGACCCTTAATACACATATTGTCACCAAAGTGCTCATGAGAAATGAGCAATGTGGATTATCACAGATATGCCATTGTTTAATGATTTAATTTTTTTATGTTAGTAAAGTTCTTACTTCGACTACATGGCTGTCGCCTGAACTGATTGTAAATTAATCTTTATTTGATCGTAATGGATATTTAATTGTGGGTAAATTGTTTGCAGGGATGCTGTACAGGCAGCAAAGTGACAGATCGGATCCTTGACCTGTTTCATGTGTGTGACTAGGGATTTATCCAGCAGAATTGCACATATCTTCTCTGTATGCTCATTATGTGGTCTTATAATGGCAAGCGTGTTACTCTTTCTTCCTGGTTGCTCACCATGAAGGATTACACTGTTGCTGCCTCCCTTCCTCACTCCCCTACAGCCACCCCCAAACATATTTCATTTTTCACCATGATGGAATCAGTCACACATTTGGACAAATGTAAACTGACCTACACTTTGAATTAAATTGCATGTCCCATTGGAACAATACATCATCGTTGATAAAACCTAATCTATAACTATAACAACTAAATATCAACGTTCAGTCAAAACTAATATACAACTTAATTGAAAAGCCAAAACTAAAAATAGACATTAGGCAGTAGCAAGTGGAAACAAACAAAAATGTATAATTGCATTATGTGAGTGTGCCTAGTGCTAGTATCCACCTGTATTGTAGGTGTGCATGCCTGTGCATGTATGTGCATGTATGTGCACATGTGTTTGTGTGCCTGTGCACGTGTGTGTATGTGTGTGTGTGTGTGTGTGCATGTGTGTGTGTGCGTGCATGCGTCTGTGTGTGTGTGTGTGTGTGTGTGTGTGTGTGTGTTTGTGAGTGTGTGTGTGTGTGTGTGCTTGTGTGTGCATGTGTGTGTGAGAGTTGTGATTAGCCAAGTCTCCCACCTTGCTGTTGCTGTGGACGTCCAAACGGTGCCACCTCCGGTCTGCCACATTCACGTTGCCTGGCAACTGGAGCACCAACGTACCAGAGCCATGGTTGATCTTCAGGGTTGGGGTGCCATCTATTAACTCTGGACATGGATGAATACAGAAAGAGAGAGAGATAGACGGACAGACACAGAGACAGAGAGAGACAGAGAGAGAGAGAGTGCATCATAACGCATCATGTTTAGACTGAGGGCGGGTGAAATGCAATGTGCTGTGTGACCCTTGACTTCGTCTAATGACAAACTGTCTCTTAATTAAGATCAGTCAATCTAGTGTGGTACAATACGTTTGCTATTTTTTCCTTTTTCCAGGCAAACAATAAACAAGAAAAACTGGTTATTATTACATTTTCTGACTTATTCAAATGGGAAATTAAAAGCTAATGAAGCGGTTAAGACAGCCTTTGTTGGGCACCGTTTGCAATCCATTCCGGGGTATAATGTCTACCAACACTGACATAGCAATTCATCATCGATGGCAGCATGCAAGCTGAACCTAGACTAATCTACAAACAATTGTTAGATCAGGAGCCAGTCTGTAATGCATAAACATATACCCTTGTGTTTATGAATGACATTCAAATTTTCAATCGCAATATCAAATTGGTACAATCAAGGATTTCTGAGAATCACAAAAGGAAGGTAATGATTTTTGTTTCAGTCAAATACAAAAACATAAGGCCAATTACCGAAATAGACTCTGATAAGATATGATATATGGTTGTCATAAATACACGGAAGAACATACCATTGTATAAAATGCATTACATTATGAAATAACCAGAGGTGAGAATGTTTTCCTCCTGCTTACAAGAAACCATTTTCTGTGGCAGGAAGATGCTTACCTTTGGCAACACTCTGCACACTCACACACACATAGATTCAAAAAACATTTGTATTCATGGACATAATAAAGTGTAAGTTAACCCCCTTCATGAAATTTCAAAAAATAAGCTTTGGGCTGAGAGTACTAGGGAGGAGAGGGAGGTGTTATCCCCATGGTTGTAAGATAGTACCGTCGTTGTGTATGGGCTTTATAATGATTTATGTTGTATATCAAATGTGCCACACACCGTCGCGGTGCGTCCGAGAAGCTTAACCCTCTCTCTAACGCCAACATCAACGTCGACAACCATTGCCCAGACAGAGCTCGACACATCCACACACACACCTCGCTGTCAGTGTCCCTTCATTGTGACATTGAAGGACATCCGATGAGTTCGTAGGGGAGTAGAACATTCACAAACTGGTTGGCGGGGACTGAGAAAAACATACGAATGTACACTGTTCTTTATCAAAATTATGGTCAAATTTTATTAACAGTTACAAAATGGCAAAGATTACTATGCTGACAATCAAATGAGACATATTACCATTAAAAACTAAATAATAATAACATGATTTTGATTTAAATTTCCCTTATGGCATTTTCTGACAAGACTGAGATTGATAGACTTAAACCGTATTAAAATACGGTAAAACATCATGATCACAGCACCAATCCAATGTTCTTTGCCCTTAAACCACTCATCTCTAAATTTGGGAGGTTTGGTTCCAACCAAGGCATTTACTTTAATTTTATTTTACTTTGAACACTGAAAGAAATAGGACTTGTAAAGCCTTGTCATGTTATTCGCCGCATGCCAAATCTGAAGGGTTGTATGCCTCAGCTCAGAGCGCACATTGGGAATCCACAGTCAGAAAATCACACGCAGTCACACGACAGTTGTCATCAAGCTTAAGAGTTTGGAGAGCTTTTAAAATGAGTTCGCCAGGAATTTAGTTCTACCTCAGCTAACTCTTCAAAACCAGCCTTTGCCAGATGCTGTCTGAGCTGCAGTCATCAGTCTCCAAACTGTTTACCTTGTCTCATACTATCACACTTTGATCCCTCACCTTTCTTTGCATATTAAAACTGTTACTCTCATCTCTCTGCATTTCAGTCTTTGCTTTATTGTTTATTGGCATTAATGTGTAGTAATGCAATATGTTGTATCACCTTTTTTGTTTATTATTATTTGCGATTGCATAAAAGGCTTTATTGGGGTACTAAGCTAAGGAATGTACCCATTAATGCACTTTTGCAAAGAGAATACTTTCTCTGTCTGTCTCTGTCTTCCTCTCCCGCTCTCTCTCTCTCTCTCTCTCTCTCTCTCTCTCTCTCTCTCTCTCTCTCCCTCTCCCTCTCCCTCTCCCTCTCCCTCTCCCTCTCTCTCACCAGATGCAGGTGCCAGGGAGTGTGCTACAGACAGGAACTCGGTAGGCCAGATTGACACGACATTTTCCCCAGAGATGGATGCAAGGTGTCGGGGTCTGTGTGAGGGATGGCGGCAGGAATGCCATGAATAGAGGAGTGGGGTGGGGGGGAGTGGGAGAGAGGTTATGGTGATTGATGGGTGGATGGAACCCAGAGAGAGAGAGCAAGAGAGAGAGAGAGAGAGAGATAGGGAGAAAGAGAAACAGACAGAGAGAGAAAGAGAGAGAGAGAGAAAGTGAGAAAGAAAAAGAGAGAGAGGAAGAGAGAAAGGGAGAGAGACAGAAAGAAATAAAGAAAGAAAGAAAGAAAGAAAGAAAGAAAGAAAGAAAGAAAGAAAGAAAGAAAGAAAGAAAGAAAGAAAGAAAAAAAGAAAGAAAGAGAGAGAAATTAAGACAGCAGGGAGAAAACAACATCACAGCGAGTGTGTGGAGGAGGAGTGGGCGGCGGAGAGGAGTGGAGTGTGGGACGCAAACTGTGAGAGAGAGGAGTATAACGCCAGCCGGATCATAACCCCAGGAAACAGAGAGCAGATTAAGAGATGGGAGATGACAACTCTACAGTGAGTTTAAAGGAGGAAGAAACACATAAGAGATGGGACAAAAACAACAGACAAAAATACAATAAATCTACAGAGGAGCAAACAGAGATAAGCAGAGAACGTTGTAAAGATATGTCAAGGACAGCATGACTAGGGGAAGAGAATGACATGCATGTAGGAATAAGCATGTATGTACACAGGCATGAACACACACACACACACATACACACACACGTGCAAACACACATTCGAACACCGACATTCGCAGAGTAATCACTGATTCATTGACAAGATAGCTGGCAATGTGCTGCCAGCATGTGGAAACATGTTGGCCAGAATCACATTTGAAAACCCAAGACAATGAGGACGGACGGCAATAGAGGGAGAAGGGGGCAGACATAAAGAGTGAGAGAAGAGACATGGGAGCGAGAAGGCTGAGCAACAGATAGAAACAGACAGAAAGGCAGACAGACAGAAGGATTGGGAGGAAACCAGACTGGGGTAACCCTCCTAAAGAAGTTGGTGGCGGTGGTGTAGTTTGTGGGTTTGTGTGCGTGTGTGTGTTTGTGTGCAAGACTTGGTAATGGCAGGTAATGTACCGGGTGGGTTACAGCACTTAAACGGTTGATCTACAACACCAGGTCCTGTCTCTCTGCTGCTGCTCATGTCTAATTCATTAGCAGCTTCCTCCGCGCAGCAAGCGGGCCAGAGACAAAAGCAATGGGGAAAAGGGAGGGGGAGAGAGAGAGAGAGAGAGAGAGACATAGAGGGAGAGAGACAAAGACAATGGGGAGAAGAGGAGAAGAGAGAGATGAAAAAAGGGAGAAAAAAAGACAGATAGTGAAGGAGAGATGGAAGACAGGAAGATATCAGGGGTGAGGTAGGGTGTGTGTGGAGGGTGTCTCTGTGCCTGGAGGACTAGCAACCCCCCCCCCCCCCAACACACACACAGGGCAGAAGCTCTTAAATATGAATAATGTCCTCTCCTTTCTGACAGCCTGCAGGGACCCAGCAGCCGAACCGGGAGCCTCTCCCACCAGCAGCAGCATTGCAAATCACAAATGGCATGAATGCACACAGAACAAAAATAAAGAAAAATACAAATACCTGTGAGACACACACACACACACACACACACACACTCAAACAGCGGCGATATCTAAATGCTTTTAGCTAAAAATGAATACAAAATACATTCTGCTTGTACACAAATCAGCAGAACTGATGCAAAAAAGTGTTTTCTTGTAAGAAATGGTCCGTCAGCATGCTTGCACCTGCGGATCAAACATGTGAGCGCTCCATGGCCACTGGCGATAGTCATTTGAGGAGCGATACGCTTGACCAATCATGGGCTTGGATCAGACGAACGGCTGGGCGCGAAATTGGCCCCCAAGATGTGTGTGTGTTTGTGTGTGTGTGTGTGTGTGTACGTGAGTGTGCCCATGTGCACACTAACACACAGAAAGCAGGGATGTGCTTGTACTTAGTGAAATGCTTATCTTAGTTTGCCTCAACCTTTTGTTAATCTTCCCTCGTCAGTCTATCTCCTTCACGTTTTCAAAATGTCCCCTCCAAGACGCTGCAGTTTTAGATCCCCAATGAAATGAACATTGTAAACATACCATGATTAATGGTGTTAAAATATAATATTTTACTCTTTGGATCAGAGTAATGCAACAGATGTGTTATTTGTTACATGGCCACTAATTGAATTAAAACATATACACTCTGGTATTTACTCACACACGCTTGATAAACACATCACACACAGCCGGGCCAATTTACCCGGTTTTCTCTTTTATATTCCTCAAGGGTACAGCAATCATACAGATTTAATTTGTCATGTTAATCTGTCTATTGATTCAACAAACTCTTGCCTCTGGCTATTATCCCTCATTGCTATTTGCTATGTGTGAGTGTGTGTGTGTGTGTGTGTGTGTGTGTGTGTGTGTGTGTGTGTGTGTGTGCACGTTTACGTGTGTGTGTGTGAGTGTTTGTGTGTTTGTGCCTGCATGCGTGTGTCAAACACACACACACTCATGCCGGACTTGGGAACATCAACATTGCTTTTTCCAAGGAGCAAGTCAATGATTTCCCCAGAATACGAGTCATCAAAACAATCGATGTGACTAATATAAATGAGAAAAGTGTATTGGCGCGCATTGTTGATGTGGGGTGACAACGACAGCTCGCATTGAGACAAATCAAACTAGTAGGACCTGCATCGGGTGGGCTAGCTCAGTTTACAAAATATTACCTATATGCATTTTATATTCTGTAAATCCAGTGACCAATAATAGGGCCTCTTTCCACAAGAGAGACAATTATTTTAAAACAACTAAAATGCACTTCAGATCCCTACCCTGAACTTTACCATTCTGCATTAACTTGGCAATATCTGAGAAAACCCATAAATAACCTTCTTCTAACTGTATTCTCCAGCCTTTTTCTTAACCAATGAAGACCCACAATCATGGCCAAAAGTGCTGGCAGTCTTTTCATCACACGGTTTGGTGCAGAATGCTCCTGAGAATGATTTTCATTTCAGCTGTTGTATTACATTCTTTGGTTTGATGTTGTGACAGCCCAAAGTGAGGTAATGGTCAATGGCATTGGCCTAGATGGCTAGAATCAATCTGGACAATGTTTTGTACCTTTGACTGAGAAAGCTCTGTCTATCAATACCCTTTTAGCCATTATGTTTAACAGACCTCTTCCCTCCCTTTGCTATCCCTACTCTTATCCAAGGACAGG
>JACYXH010000659.1:2782500-2822500 GCA_026745465.1 Lota lota
AGGGAGATTTGAGTTTGGGTTATTTTTGTTGATGTCGTTTTATGAGTTGGCACACATGCTTCCAATTGACCCCTAAACCTTATTGTCTCCCATTGGAAAACAAGCAATAGGTTTTATTGTCTCATCATAAAAACATAAATTTTGTATCCAATGTGATATACATGAAGGTATATAAGTGTATATTAGTGTGTTGTGTGTGTTTGTGTTTTTCTTCAAATAGTGTTTTCAGTCATATTATGGCCAAAAGGAAATTGATTATTATAACCTTTAAAATAGCTTTTTATTCTTTTAAATTATAACTAAGGCCTTGAAATTATATATTGTATACATATATAGCTAAACTTTGGAAATGAGCCTTCTCCCCGACTACACACAAACACCCACACAGCGGTACCTGAATGCACACACACACACACACACACACACACACACACACACACACACACACACACACACACACACACATCAATGCATTTTTCATTGGCCAATCCCCCTACAGTACATTTCAGATATTGTCTCACATCCTTTGTGCATCCCTTTAGATACTGCCAACAAGTACACAGGCCATTGCCTTAATGGATACACAAGCTCAGAGAAGCACAATCACACACACACACACACACACACACACACACACACACACACAGGTGCAAGCAGACACAAAATCACACACACACACAAGTGCAAGCAGACACACACACACATACGTATGCCGACAAGCACACACACACACACACACACACACACACACACACACACACACAAATACAAGTGCAAGCAGACACACACACATACATATGCAAACAAGCACACACACACACACACACACACACACACACACACACACAGGTGTGAGTAGGCACACATACACATAAACACACAGGTATGAGCACACACACACACACACACACACATACACACCCACACACACACATGCCAATAGACAAACAAACAAACACACACACACATTGGTGTGCTGCAACAACTCCATTCTCATCAGAATTCTTTCTCTTTTCATTTCTGCTTCAATTCCCTGCCCTCATCATGCTCATCTGGGATAGACAGACACGCACACACAAGCATACCCATACACATATACACAAGCACACAAACGCACAGAAAGACAAATGCACAGCTGTCACAAATTACTGAGATCTGTGATGGTACCTGACTGCTGAGGAAATGAAGGAGGATTGTGATGTAATTTCACTGCCTGCAGACGGCAATACAAACAGAAAACACACACACACACACACACACAAACACACACGCAAATACATGTACATACACAAGCTCAGAGAAATGCACATGCATGCCAATACACATGAGCAACAAGTGCAGGTGCAGCTTTGAGTATGTCGAATGTGGTTTGGAGATTTTTTTTTTATCAAAAGCGCAAAGTACTTTTGATCCTTACAATGGCGGCTTTGTGCTGTTGGTTCTATGAAAATGTCATTGGTTGGCCTACGCAGCTGCACTGTAACACTCAACCAGCCTGCCTCTCCACTCTCCAAATAAATGTAATATTGCCTGTGTGTATGTGTGTGTATGTGTGTGTGTGTGTGTGTATTAGGTCAACACAAGATGAGATTGGACATGATCATGATCTCCATCCGAACAATGGGCTGTTCTGGTTCCATGTTATTGGTCCACTTGCAACAGAAAACTGAATAAAGATGGGGGATGACTGGAATAAAATTCCAACTGATGCATATTCAAAGATTGGGCAACGAAAGCAGTACAGTAAAGCTGTACTTTACATTAAAGTTCTGTATTTCACTGTATTGGTATGTGTTGCAAATGATTCATTCCATTGAGCGTATTGCAAAGAGATGTGACTCGCTACGTAACTTGTTAACCTTGGAGAAGCCAGAGGATGGAATCTATCAGTAAGTGGATTAGCATTGAGAATGCATTGAAGCCCAGGGCCCTTTGTTATAGCAGAATGATCAATAGTTCACAAAAAGAACCATTCCAAATAAAATAAAAACACATACAAAGAGAATAATCCTAATGATGTTATCCACTGTGCTATTCAATATTTTGAGAATATATTGCAGGGCTGCCCTAATTATCATAGCATTGCAGAATTTGGTGCAGGACTATTAGACACGTTGAGGGGACAAAACTTGTCTGTGCAATTAATTGTGAAAATGAGTCTCAGATGCTTTCATCTGAGAGAGACTTAGCCCTGGAACAATCAGTCAAGAAAAACGACTGGAAACTGATGTTTTGGCAAAAGTAGTTCCAACACGACCTGTTACAACAACGAAAAGATAAAAACACCACGTTATCATTGTTGAGGTGTGACGTCCCATGATACAGATGTCTGTTGGTCTAAAGAAAGAAAGGGAGTGCAGGAAGGGCTGCCAGCAGTTTTGCACATCCGAGATCGAGGAGAGAGAAGCACCTCTGACTCCAGACAGGGAAATGCCAAAAGACTCGGATTCACAAAGTAACTTGAAAATTATTCAGATGCTAATGGGATTGAAGAAAAACTTGACATGTGGAAATGGGTGACTGCAGGGGTGTGGAGAGTGAAACTCAACATAGAGCCAGATAACGATGGCTTCATTAGATAACTCTACTCTGAGCATAATAGGCCGTTTTCAAAAAAACACTGAACATGAACTGTGAATTTACTTATTTATCGTCGTGAGTGGAACATCCTACCAAATTGACACATCTTCAAAACTCTTCTAGACTTACATGAGACAGAGCAGACTTACGTACCTTACTTTACAAGATACGATTGCTGCAGTGCTCAAAGACATGACAACATCAGTATCCGTTGAGAGCGTGGGATTGTGTGATCTTTACCTAACCTGCCCACAGTGCTACACTCATCCCACGCTAAGTTGAAGACAGGAACACACTGACTTCCAATAGACATTTGAGATGTATAAGCTCATGAGTGGTGGCGGCTCCCTTGAACCCTTACATATCCATCACGTCACAGTTGGGTTGCTTCACCGCATTGCATTTGTCCAGGATTATCACAAGCAGTGATGGCCAATTTAAAGATTCTAGGCAAGTAACGTTTGAGTTCTAAAATCAACAGGAACGTAAGACAGGTGAGGGACAATATGTTGACCAAATAAGTAATATCTTTCTGGTGGCTGTATGCATATATGTTTATGGGATTTTTGTGCCTATATCGACAAAAATAGGAAGAGAAATAGACTGAAAGATAGGTAGCATAGGACCATGGTTCAGAATCAAACATGGGTAGCAACAAGGTGCATCGGTAAGTGTTATGTGGTTAGTGAAACAACTGATTTACTCACTTGGTCGCCCCATGTTGTTTTGTTTTATATGCAACACACACTAACATTTATTTAGATGAAGGCAAGATCAGAGAGAAGATAAAGGAGGGAGGAGAGAAGGAGAGAAGGTGATACAGAGAGAGAGAGAGAGAGAGAGAGAGAGAGAGAAAGAGAGGAACAACCTGTGTGTGTGTGTGTGTGTGTGTGTGTGTGTGTGTGTGTGTGTGTGTGTGTGTGTGTGTGTGTGTGTGTGTGCTTGTGTGCACATGTGTCTCAGTGTACGTTTAATCCAGTGATTATTCTGTGCTGCATCCAGTCATTCTGTTACGGACTAGCGGTGAGCCACATTACATCCCATCCGGAGAGCCTGGGACAGAATTAGACCCTTGTCTGTTTGACTCTCCGCTTTTAATTTGAAAGGGTCCAGACAAGAGTTCTACATGTGTTACTTGACATAACAACAATATGTTTACTATGCGTCAAGTCTGTGTTTACTTGTCTACACGGCTGATTGTTTGTTTGTTTAGGTGTTATGGGGGGTAGGTCAGGGCTGCGCTTGGTATCTGGTGTCTGTGCTGTGTGAAGATGTGATATGAAATATATATTTAAAATATCCCATCACACACGCTAGAGGTCAGGCTGAACAAAATCATTCACACGCAGGCGTCATTGTAGGTATGCTGTTATTGGCAGCCTCTGTCATCGTGTTAGTCGATCCGTCTAAACACGAGCTAAAGACGATGAAACCAAATTGTCTCCCGTCACCCCAGAGACGGAAGACGCATCGGTTATTGTCCGACCATGCGGCAAAAAAAGAAATACAAATGTTTTGCATGACAAACAAACAAACACACACAAGACACAATTTCATCATTCAATAAAATCCACGTCTGCGCCTCGTTTTCTGTGGGAGAACGCTCTAACGGTTTCTAGCGCAGCTCTAATTGGTCGCAGAGAGCCATTCAACGATCTCCACTAATGAGGCACGAGCGGAGCTTGCCTCAGAGGCCGGGGTGAGGCTAAGACAAGCCAGGGTTATGCCCCCACACAGGCCACCAGGGAAACCTCTTCCCCCTCTCTGAGCCGGGCTCCTCGTTCAGGGGGTCTCTCCCTGCGGGGAAACGCCTCTGACCCGAAAACACTGGATTTACATTGACAATTTACGCAACCCACTCCTTCCATGCACGGAAACGCACATGCATGCATGCACACATATAATGTCATGCTTTGAGTCTTTCATATTGCTGTGCTTGACAGGCAGCACATTTACTTCTCTATGTTGTTGGAGAGGGAACAAAGGCTCTTTTTTTTTCATCTTTACATCCATAATGTAAAGATGAACGCCCCGTAACCTTCCGTGCTGGACTCCAAGGACCGGCCCTCAGAGGACTGGATGTGTTTAATGCTGGGCAGCCACCTGGTCTCTTCCACTTCGAGACACAGAATTACACTAAATACTCATTCATGATTTGGCTAGTAGAGAGAAAAAGAAAACATGTGTTTATCTATGTTTTTAAATAGACCGTATAACCCCATTCATTTGAAGATTTTCACAGTACATATTGTTACTCTTGAAAGTGGAATGTAGTGGAATCTACAAATATCCAAACCTGTGTACATTTTGTTTTAACTTTATATAAACATAGTCTGTTTCTTAGCAGCATAAGATTATAATCCCTAAATATCAGAGAAGCTACTGGTGGTATTCAATAATTATAATTAAACACAAGCATTAGATGGAAATCATTGTGTAAGTCCCTAATGTGTTCCTTTATTTAAGCCTGGTATTTACACTGTAATATCTCTAACCCTGCACATCAGTGGACCAGAATAGTTGTAATTAACACATTTGAACCAGCTCAAATGTATCACCTCTATAACAATAAAAAAGAAATACTTGTTATGGCTATTTCTGTGCATTTTGTCTACAACAATAAACAACGCACTTCAAGTGAATGAGCTAAACCATTCATCTTCAATGTCCGGACTCCAGATCCAGACCAGATCCAGACCGAACCACAACTGTCTCCGGACTCTTAGCTAATTATATTTATCAAGCATTATTTGTATTTTGCGGGAGATATTGTCATGATGCAACGAGTTAAAATTATCCACTTTCTCCACTGTTCCAAATGTAGCGCTCCGAATGTCCGACTGCTCCACTGTCTGTGTGAGAGTGTCTCCCTTTAGATTGGTCCAATCACATTCAGCGTCCCATCATTTCCATGACAACGATGGGTTGACACAGCGTTGGGTTCAATGAGAGTTGACAGCGCAGCTAGCTTCATCATTTTGTTTTGTTATGATATGTCCTTTATTTAATTAACTATAAGTTGAATCATAGAAAAGGTTTATTCGTATTTGGTCATTGTATAAACACAACTCTGTCATTATATTCAACAGTCAGGTGCATATTTCTATGCATATATGCATATACATATATTTATATGCACATTCTATGCATATTTTTTTCATATGATCATTTCTAGGTTAGGGTTAGACTCTAAAATGTCCGTGTGGCCACAACATACAATACTATTGTTACAGCTAGTAGTCTAGTTTCGCCAGCAGCCTAGATTTCATATGAGAAACAATCTTCAATGGCATGTTCAAAGGTGGCCGGCAAAAGAAAAGTTTACATTGAATATCTGCATTCAAGGAGAAATGGATTGAAAAGTATATGTTTATTCTCTCCATCGAGAACCAAACCAATGTGCCTAATATGCAAAGAAACAGTAGCTCTTGTGAAGAGTGGTATTTTGAAATGCTGCTAGTTTGTTCATATGTATGCATGCATGTATGTATGTAATCAATTCAAATTACTTTGTTTGTTTATATTCTGTCTGTTCAGCGTCCTCCAATTAGGGCAGGTGGTGGCGGGATTTGCAATGTTCACGTAGTCATTTATTAGTTTATAGTTTCGTTTATTGGTTTGAGTGTGGATTAGGAACTACATTTTACAATTCTTTTCTTTTCAATTATGTTTATGATTATACATGTTTATTGCTGGGTTTATGAAAACCATAAACCAATATTACATTTAAAGGTAGGATAAGCGGTACCTTGTAATGATTGGACAAAATATTGCCTTTCCTACCTGCATGCATGTATGTATGTATGTGTATATATACACAATTGTTTAAAAGCTTGACTGGTCTGAATAAATAAATTGTTGTCTTATTGAAAATGTTCTTTGTGGACCTTTAATATTTGTATTGAGTACCCCTGACCTAAACCAATGCAAGAGCAATTTGGCAGTTGGTGGGAACATTGAAGACAGATGTTGCTTTTGTGTGAAGTGAAAGTCTTCTTGCGGTAGCCCTCATTTTGATATGTTTATTTCCTGTGCATTGTTGGTTGCAGGCATGATGAAGTTTAGTCTTTGCGTGTCAGGACATGATTGAGTGCTGTACACAATGGGATTATTTCATGACATACACCAGATACCGTATGCCATTAAAGTTCCCTATTTCAGATTACTCAGGTACACCGCAAAAAGGTTTCTTCCAGTTTTTCGTTTGATTCTGCTAGCAAACATGGCCAAATTGAGAACTGCCCTTCAGCCTTTGAAATTTTCACACTTTCAGTTTCAACAAAAGTATGTTGATTTGTTCTGTTAAAAGAGAGTGAAATATAGTTTATACCCTCAACTTTATACCCTACCACCTTGATTTGTCATTCTTCATCTCCTTCTGAGCATTTTACAAATCCCCCTTCTCAATATTGAATCAGTATCTGAATTATTCAGCTGTATGATATTGAACTTTGTCTTTACTTGCAAGGGAATTGATGGTGGATAGATGCCTTGGTGCAACAGTGGTAGTTGAGATAAAAAAATGTAATATATGAGGATGAAAGCAACTTCCTTCAAAGAAAAATTGATTTTTTTTACCAAGAAAGTATCTGGCATACCATTGCTATGAACATTCAAAATGTTAAGCTAAGAGGCCAACTGTGAAAATGTGATATATTCTAGCAAGTTTATAAGGAGAAGCCAATACATTGTTCTCACATTATTGAATTGGATAGAAAGAGATATAGAAAGATACATTTTTGGGTGTAATGGTGGGTGTGTGTGTGTGTGTATGAATGTGTATGTATGAGTGTGTATGTGTGTGTGTGTGTTGTGTGTGTGTGTGTGTGTGTGTGTGTGTGTGAGTGTGTGTGTGTATGTATATGTATGTATGAGTGTGTATGTGTGTGTGTGTGTGTGTATGAGTGTGTGTGTGTGTGTGTGTGTGTGTAGGTATGTGTATGTATGAGTATGTATGTGTGTGTGTGTGTGTGTGTGCTATGTGTGTGTATGTGTGTGTATATGAGTGTGTGTGTATGTGTGTGTGTGTGTATGCTATGTGTGTGTGTGTGTGTGTGTATATGAGTGTGTGTGTGTGTGTGTGTGTGTGTGTGTGTGTGTGTGTGTGAGCGAGCCTATACGCGTTTCTGTTCCCGTGATGAGCGGTTCCTCCATTGCAAACCATCACGTACCTGTAGCCATTCTGCGTGTCCACACACGTGCCGCCGTTGAAGCAGGGGTTTCTAGGGTAGGTCCCGCAGGGCTGGTGGGAGTGGTCTCGGCCAGGGCACGTGCACACGGCCATTGACTCCACCGTCACCGACACCAGGCCCATGGGCCCGCAGTCCACCACGGTGAGCGCGTCGCGCACGCTGAGGGTGGTGGTGCAGCCGCTGGTGCCGACGCAGTCCGACCCGGGGCACTCGTCCACCCGTACCTGGGACACGTTGACCTGCAGGAAGGACTGGAGCTGGTGGGGGTGGGAGAGGGGTGGTGGAGGGGGGGGGGGGGGGGGGGGGGGAAGTGAAGGAGGGAGGGAGGGTGCAGGAGCGATGTGGATGAGGGAGGGAGGGAGGGAGGGGGTGTTGGAGGGAGATGCATTAAGGGAGGGAGGGAGAAGGGGACAGAGAAAGATAGGAAAGGGAAGGGAGGGAGAGAAGGAGGGAGGTGGGTGAAGGGTGAAGGAGGGAGGGAAAGATGGAGGACAAAGCAGTCAGCTTCAAGTTCTTCAGTTTCTGGCTCAAACAAAACAATAGTTAACCAACAGAAATCCTAAAAATGTTTCTGTATCGACTCTAAAAGGTGACCACGTAAGCCAACAGAAAGGCAGTTGACCGCCAAGCCAGAAGAGACAAGTCACATTGAGCCCTGATTTAATGCAGGTTGATGTGGAGTTCAAACGGTTGGCAGTAAGGAGCTGACACACAGAAAACGTGACTCATTTATGTGAACATTAGGATTATTTGGGGTAGCGCCTGCGCTGATACAAAGCTCAGATCAGAGCAAATAAGCTGACCCCGATTCATCAGGAACTTCAAAGTGTTGTTGTGATGTTTCTACATACATCAGCAAATTAGATGCTGCTAGGGCAATACTCCGAAGTGGATTATTTATTCACAATCCCCAGGTGAGGCTGATAAGGAGCACACTACCAGTCCGTTTTATGGAATATCCTCAATAAAATACACGAGATATGTATGACAAACCTCATATTACTGATCATTGAGATCCAACCAAACGACTTTGTTCTGCCAAACATATCGACGTGAGACTAATCACATATGCCGATTGATCGCGGGCAAATTTACAACAAAGGGCAAATGTTAAAGTAGTTCAGAAACACTGCATCATTGTATATGCAATGCGTAAATATCACAATTCGTAGTCTATTTATTCTCCCACACACAAACACTTTACATTTTAACACAGAACTCCTGATAACCCAACACTAACGAAGCAGAGTGATTCCACCTCATGGCATAATAAGAAGATGTGAATTTAAAAGTTGTGCAGTTCACATCTGTTACAAGTAATCCCACAGTTGGTGATTCGGTTATCTCTTTGATACAAGCGATATTTAATTTGCCTTTGTTAGTGTTGACTGTCTTTGCATGTTTTATTTTCTCTCTTTCGCTGGGACTGGGTTTGATTCACACCTTGTCTCTCTCTCTTTCTCTCTCTCTCTCTCTCTCTCTCTCTCTCTCTCTCTCTCTTTCTCTCTCTCTGGTTGTAAATATCAAACAAATTAAACACACACACATTTCCTGCTTCCACTCCGACCTGTTTATGGTTACAATACAAAAAGCACATCATCTACATTCTCCCAGGAGGTGTTGTCCATCCGTAAAGCTGAGGACTGTATATTGCCCTGCTTTTTGTGGAGCATTTAATTATTGATTTTGGAAATAGTTATTAGGCGAGAATTCAGACAAACACCTTAACAAATGATTAAGTGGATAAATTATGTTTATCCACTTGGCTATGTGTCACAGACTTTAAGACTAAAACACATTTATTTAATTGTGTTTTTAAGTTTCTTGTGTCTGAATATAGCTGTCTGCATTGCTATAGCAAGAATGCAAGTGGCACATATATGAAGTTTTAAAAGAGTTACAAAAAGTGTTTCAACAGATTTTACTCTCACTCTGACACCAAGTCCTTCAATAATAAATGATTACTTTTAAGTAGCCAAATTGGGAATGAAAGAAATGAAAAGGCATGCTGTGAAATGAAAAACACTTGACTGTGCAACTTAGCAACACTCCAGCAGCCCTGAACAGAGTCAGAGTGTAAACACCACACACACATGCATGCTGGCACACACACATACATGGACACACATACACACACACACATATACACACACGCAAACAGCTACACACACACACACACACACACACACACACACACACACACACACACACACACACACACAAACACACAATGTGCCCATATTGAAAAGCTAGGTTAAGGCCATTTTGAAAGAAATAAACTCAACACAGAAGACATGTTTTAATTACAACAATTGTTCCTTTCTTATTGTGAATGTGTGTGTGTGTGTGTGTGTGTGTGTGTGTGTGTGTGTGTGTGTGTGTGTGTGTGTGTTTGTGTGTTTATCATGCAGCTCCAGGTATAATGTGGCAGGGAAGATAATGAGTGATTTTGAGATGTGCCGAACATCACATGTCCATTACCTTGCTGTGCATGACCAAGAGAGGCAGCCACTGTAGTTGTTGTTGTATAGGGTACTGGTCTACGGCGAGATAGTTCAAACTGCATTTTGTACTAGTGGGCTCTTTCTGTTAATGAGGGAAATAAACTAGGCACTAAACCTGTTCTCGCATTTTAGAACTTTGCTAACAATTGCAGTGTTTATGCTCTTTGATTTTGCAGTCCAGTAACTGTTGGCACAATATATTGCTCTAATATGGGTGTAGTGATTTGTCCGTACATTGGCAGGGTAGTGTCTACACGGAGTTCTCCTTTAATGGACCTACAAACTATAAGTTTAGGAAAACTACACGAAACATCCATACACAACAAAAATAGAAAAACACACATTCTCTTCCAAAGAATGACCAAGTTGCCTTTTGGTTTTGGGGTTATCATACAAGGGATTGAGATGGAGGGGTAGTGATCATAGTACTAAAGTAGTGAAAAAAACACATTATGATGGACCGAAGAAAGATAGAAAAAAGAAAGACAGAAAGAGAGTAAGAAAGCAAAGAATGACAAGACCGAAAAAAATATAGATAAATACAGAAAGTCAAAAAGAAATAAACAATGAAAAGAAAACGTCAGAAAGTACAACAAAAACGAAGAAACGAAAAAGCAAAGATCCAAACAAAAACACAAAAAAAGAAAGACAGAAAAAGAGAAACTGAGAATGACACAAACAAAGGGGGTGGTTGGTGGGGGGGCATTCATGGGCGGCTGAGGCAGACAACGTCTCTTCAGGAGGGATTCAAGCAGTGGTACGGCGGCAGTCTTTTGTTAAAGCGACCAGACATTCATCCAAGCATGAATGGGGTAGAGGGGCTCCCAGGTGTGAGAGAGAGACCTAGAGAGGTATGTTTATCAATAGAGAGAGAGAGAGAGAGAGAGAGAGAGAGAGAGAGAGAGAGAGAGAAAAAGCCAGCATCTTCCTACCTCATTCATTAGCCTGATGGGAAACAAGCGGCCATTTTCTTTCCATGTACGTTTCCAGTTGCAAGCAATTCCCTGAAGCGCAGAGCACTATAAGAAGCAATCTAAATCTCTCGCTTGCTTGTTTTTTTTTCCGTAAACAGACCACACGCATATAGGGAACCAAACCGTTGTCTCACCAGGTGATCCTATTTTGTTTCGAAACTTCTTATTTTTTAATTGCAAGCCATACTTGGCACACAGCAGGGAGTCTATATAGTCTAGTGGGAAGACATTATTTATGTATCCACCTCTTCCATCTCAATCCCTCTTTCCCCTTCTTCCTCCATCTCCCCTTCTCTCTCCCATCAGCTTGAATTGAGATAAGCGGTGCTGGGCACACTTTTTCACTTTGCTATGATAATCTTCCCCTGTGTAAAGGTGTAATTTCTAGATAAAGGGTGTGGGGGGGGGGGGGGGGGGGGATGTAAGAGCAATTGGTGAGGTGTGTGTGTGTGTATGTGTGTGTTTATCATGCAGCTCCAGCTATAATGTGGCAGGGCAGACGATTGTGACTTTATGAGATGTGCCGAACATCACATGTCCATTACCTCGCTGTGCATGACCAGCATGACCAAGAGAGGCAGCCATTGTAGTTGTTGTTGTATAGGGTACTGGTCTACAGCGAGATAGTTCAAACTGCATTTTGTACTAGTGGGCTCTTTCTGTTAATGAGGGTAATAAATTAGGCACTAAACCTGTTCTTGTATTTTAGAACTGTGCTAACAATTGCTGTGTTTATGCTTTTTGATTTTGCAGACCAGTAAATGTTGGCATGCTATATTGTTTTAATATGGGTTTTACCTTATGCTTAAAATAATGTAGTGAAATGGTTTAAAGAAGTGAAGAGACAATAGCCGATGACTATAAATTCTACTTAGTTTAGCTGTATTTGTTGGCATTTGCAAGTGTGGCAGAGAGTGTATGATCTGTGATTGTGTGTGTGTGTGTGTGTGTGTGTGCGCGCGCGTGCACGTGGACCCTCTGTCTTTATGCAGAGCTCTGTAGACTTGTTTCAGTCCATCTGCCTGCATGTGTTGTGAATCCGTACTTAGGGATCAAGCGTTTTAGCATAGACAAAGCAATTGTGACAGTCACCCTCGGTATGCTTTGACCAAGTGCCAGGGATGATGTGGGGGAAGGGGAAGGAAGTGGAGGTGGAGGCAGAGGAGGAGGTGGAGGGGGGCTGGTGTCATGCTGTGAATTGGGCAGAATCTGAGGGCTTGTTGTCATGTTTGTCAAGCTCCAGTGGTCCAAATCACAAATCATTTGTCTCCATGAGAAGCATGAGCTCATAGGAGGCTTGTGGGAAGGTGGACCGACCTGGAAATAATAGCAAGCTGGGATGTTTTCTTCCTCTTCCTAAACGCTGAGGAAAGCAAATAAATGTTTGGGTAAAATTCAGAGCATTAGAAAATAACCCTGGAAAATATCATCAATAAAGATACTTTCAATGTTTCACAATGATCACCATAATCTGTCCATGAATTCATGAATAATTTATGATATTTTCCGGTATATTTGTGTATTTATTATTATTATTATTAAATCCAACCAGCATCTCTGTTAAACCTTAAATAACCCACACCCAAGGGGAAATACACTATTCATTGATTTCTAAAAGAATACAAATCAATATTTTGCTTGCCTGAACTGGGTTTCTACGAAATTTTGTGAAACATCAACTTTTTCTACTCAATGGTCGTTACTGGACCACCTGGACACACAGGGTACGCTCGATGGTTTTTAAAGCAGGGGTCAGCAAATGCAATGGAAAAAAGCTGCTTAGCTCTGCAGGACGTCCACTACATTGTCTGCTCTTTGTGCTCTGGTGCTGGGAACGGATATCATGAAGATGGAACTAGAAGCTTTGCTCTATGTCCATAATCCTTAAGAAGTAGAGATGGTATGGGGACAGAGAGAGAGAGAGAGAGAGAGAGAGAGAGAGAGAGAGAGAGAGAGAGAGAGAGAGAGAGAGAGAGAGAGAGAGAGAGAGAGAGAGAGAGAGAGAGAGAGAGAGAGAGAGAGGGAGAGAGAGAGAAATGGATATAGAATATTATCTATACTTCTGAGGCATTTCCAGATAATTGAAAAAAATTATAAGAGCCATATCATCTTCTGCCCCCCCAGCCTCCTGTGCTGATCCTCTCTCTCTCTCTCTCTCTCTCTCTCTCTCTCTCTCTCTCTCTCTCTCTCTCTCTCTCCACCCCTTCCTCGCCACACTTCACATCTCGTTCCGATCTTCTCTGGCAGAAGGCCCGGCTACAAACAAAATGCCAAGTCCCTCTGATCTGGGATTTCATACACAAGGAATGAAGAGGAGGTATTTTGGTGAATAATGACATTGAAAGAAGATACACCCCACACACAAAATAAGCCTGACAAATTCAACTGGTTGATAATTATATTAACACTGCTAAGGTTATGGGTTGGATTCCCAAAGGCAGCCACACATGCTGAGGATGTACACACTCACCGTATTGTAACACTTTGTGAAAAAGCGTACATCAAACAAAAAGCACAAAAAAGGCCTGAATATGTTGTTGTTTCCAGAGTTGTTTGACAGGTAAACAACTTTGAATGATTATCGATTGTCTATGGACCAATCAGGCATGACTTGCAATACATAAAACAACTGCTTTGCAGGGTGATGGACAGATGGGAGGCAGAAGAGCCTAATTGCTGGTTAACAACTAATCATTTGGCAGACGTGCGATACAGAGAGCCTCTGTTACGAGCGGCCATCCGGCTTGCCATCAACTCTCTTCTCAGACTACACCTCCGCAAGTGTTGGAGTCTTTTTAATGTATTTAAAAATAAACAGCTAGAATGCACACAGCATGAACAAGTTCTTAGAAGCTTTTATTTTGTGCCTGAACTAGTTTATGTTGGTTGGCCAAAATATACTGCTCGTTGTAATTATCACTAAAAACGTTCTAGTTACACTGTAATTAAAAACTGCTATGTATGTAACTTGAATAAAAAGCCATCACAAAACTGGGATTGTTTAAGACAAAACAATTCAACAATGCAATTGCAAAATTTTAATACAGAGATTATTTGTGTCTAACCCTTTCTGTTGCCAAGAGGAATATATTTGACATTCTCCACCCCAAAATAGTCAGTTTTCCTGAGCTAACTTTTATTGAACAGATTGGTTTTGGGGTTTTCATTTATATTTTAAGGAGCCACAACCTGGTTTTCATTTTTAGTTACCATGATGGATTACCTCTGAAAGAATGATTTTGACACAACATTTGAGGCTTGTTTATAGACAAATTTTGTCATATAAAATATAGAAAGAAAAATAGAAGAAATAGCGAGAAAACCACATTGCCAACTTAATAATATGTTTTCCTCTTGCCAAAATCCTCAACACAACGACCAAGAGAGCGACAAAGGTTTCCCCGTGTTCATTATGTCAAGTGAATGCAGACAGTCGCAGAGCTGTGATTTCATTGGATGGATTCAAACCAAAGAAACTGTATGGTTCTGTGACTTGCTTCCGAATGAAATATGGAGGGCATGAGATTGAAAGCCATGAGCAGTGATCTGCATTGAGTAGGGATCCCTGATTCTTACGATTTACTGTAATTTGGCAGACTCTTCCAACCATGTACACTGAATTGAGGAGTCATTTAAAGATAATATGGTAAATATCTGTTGTTGCCAGTGATGCCTGATTGGCCTGATCAATAATCAATAATCATTCAAATGTGTCATTTTTATTCTAAATTCAGACACTCCAAATCGTTTCAATAGTTGGCCCAAGCATTTACATGATTTACATAATGTATGAGCAATTAGGAGTAAGGGCATCTTGCTCAAGGATGCCCTACCGGTAGGCTGTGGATACTGGGGACTGAACCCAGTAAATCTGACAACACCCATAGACACCACTACACAATCCTGTAACCGGCTAGCCATATTCTGCAACCGGCTAGCCATATTCTGCAACCGGCTAGCCACATTCTGCAACCAGCTAGCCACGTTCTGCAACCCATTAGAAACCTTCTGCAACTCACTAGCTAGCTTCTGCAATCCACTAGTCACCTTTTGCAACCTGGTAGCTAGCTTCTGCAACCCGCTAGTTACCTTCTGCAACCCACTAGCTACCTTCTGCAACCCGCTAGCAACATTCTGCAACCAACTAGCTACCTTCTGTTTGTGGGCGGCCAGGTAGCCGTGCAGCTTCTCCGGCTGTAGGTAGGATTGGGCGGCATGCACGGCAAAGCGCACGTCCAGGGTCTTCTCCCGGACGTCCATGAGGCTGAAGACATTGACGTCATCAGGGTTGACAGAAAGCATCTCGGACAGGAAGTCTACCAGCAGTTCGTAGCGACTCCGCAGCCTTTCCCGGGGCTCCAGGAACTCTCTTGCTGAGATGTCTGGAATACACCCACAAACATGCACACACATACATACAAACACACACACACACACACACACACACACACACACATACAATATTATAATAATTACACAATATTAGAATGTTGGCTGCCTACGGGAAAAAACAATAGTTTAGATGCAAAACATGAGGATTGAATTCCAAGTCTGAGATGAGCTACCAAAGACCAGTGATAAATAAAAAGAACATGAGTTTGTTTTGGTCACATGTCTTAATGAACAGCGGTGGGACACGTGTTATGCGCTTTTTTATGACAGCTCACTCACTATTAATCGTATGAACGCTGGAAGAACCATGGCTACATAGCATACATAGTCACACATAAACACACACACACACACACACACAAACACACACACACACACAAACAAACAAACACACACCCCGGCATGCACATACACAATTTTAAAGAGGATGGAACATTGCTCTCCCCTTTTTCTAAATTATCCATCATCTTTCTGTTTATGACAATGTTAAAATGAAACACATCCATCTGCTGTAATCTTGACAAGGACTGGTGACACGCTGGCTTCTTCTTTCTGACATTTAGCTAACACTCGTCGAATAGCTGTTCACACAAATACAAAAGTTAGAATGATGCCTTGTTATGTTCTATATCTTTAATTTCATCCTCATGCCATGGAAACTAAAGATCCAATTAAACTCACTTCACCCCTTCCCCTGTCATCCTAATTTATCTCCTACAAGTTGATATCTTTCAACAACATTCAAATGCAGACATAGAGAGATTTGGCAGAGAACAGACGGGGAAGAGACAGGGAAGAGACACCTGTAATTGGCTGAATAGCATCACAGGTAAGGGAACGTCAGCAGACTATCTCTCACATACCTATATGCCAGTAGTTTCTCATACGAAACTGCCTCTCCAGTGAAATTGTCTCTAGCAGACAAGCTGAACCCAAGGAGAGAAGCCCAGAGAGTGGAGGGATGCTAGCGTGCTTAAAAAAAAAAACGGCAGACACAAATTCTCAGCAACAGTAGCGAGTGCTTTGGTAGTCCTGGCTGTGTACTTAGCGTTGAAGCCCATTGGGTAGGTACTGTGAGTGTGTGTGAGCAGTGTGGACATTAAACTAGTGTAGCGGAAGCAAGGATAGTTCACACAAGGATATAGTGTAGGGGAACGTGCCATTGCACGTTCCCCTGAGTGAGATTATGGGGCCAGACAGACACTGCAGCTGGGGAGTATTTTCCCTTTAGTGTGAAAATATAACTTTGCAGGCATATGTGTGCATGTGTTTGTGCACCTGTGCGTGTTTGTGTCTGTGTGTTATGCGTGTGTGTGAACTTGCAATTATGTTGCAGCTGTGTTTGTTCTGCATTCTGTGTCTGCAGGTGTTTGAGTCAGTGTTTTTTATTCTTTGTGTGTGTGTGTGTGTGTATGTGTGTGTGTGTGTGTGTGTGTGTGTGTGTGTGTGTGTGTGTGTGTGTGTATGAGTATGTGCGAGCCTGCATGCATGGGAATGTGTGTGCACTTGTGCTTGCATGTGTGTGAGTGTGTGTCTATCCTTAATAATCCTTAAAGCAGTAGCTGGCTTAACTCCTAGCCTGTTCCGCCGCCGACCTAACCTGCCAATCATGCCTCATTACAGGCCAAAAGGTATTCAACAATTCAAAACAGCAACTGTGCACTCCTCACACACACACACCTGGGAAGGTGGATCATTAGGGCTTAAGCGGGTGTTCAACATCAACGTGCAGAGTGCACCGATGGATGGGGCCCAGGAGAGACACGGGTACCATCAGTTCCCATCAGTCCTTTACCCTCTCGCCTCTGGCTGTGTCAGGGAGGACAGGCACACACACACCCCAGCACAGGAGGATGGGGACATGGGCTCCAACTGCTTTGATCCAGATGCATGTGGAACTATCTCTCTCTCTCTCTCTCTCTCTCTCTGGATATATATATATATATATCTCTCCCTCCTTGCCACCACAGGGTCAGTCGGCAGCCATCAGGCAGGAGTCACGCAGTAAGCGTAGCACAGTGCATACCCAAGTGCTGCTCATGCATTCTTAACCAATGAGGTAGCTGCGCTACCGCTCAAGGCTTTCATTAAGCCGGTAACGGTGGTTGTAAAGCCAGCCAAACGTAAAATAAATAAATACAAAGTCTCAGGGACCCAGTCAAGAACGTTAGTCAACAACAAGACATCTCCCACTTTGTAGTCCAGACGATCACAATACACAGAGGCAAAACAGTCACACCTGAATAAGGCATAGAGGCACTGGGACAAATGTGTCAGCACTAATAAAGGCACAGCCTTGCAGAACGGGCCATTAGTGTGGTAGAATGACACAGAATGAGGCCAAACAGGAAGTCCCAGTGACAGGGCAGGTTATACAAGACATAAGAGGAAGCTCACCCCGTAATTTGGGAGAACGGCAGATAAGATGGTGAAACTATCACAACATTAAGAGACGAGAGATGAAAGAGGACAGAGCCTTGGGCCAGCGAAAAAAGAAAAGGTGCTCAGTTTGAAGCGACTCGAACAGCTAATCCTTGTGGTGGCTGCTGTGCTACATTCCCAATTCCACTGCCTCTTATCGATTTCTGAAGGCAGGTCTCTGGAGACGGACACCGAGGGGCCGATGAGATAGAAGTGGAGAAGGGAAGAGAGATTGCCAGCAGTTTGGTTCCATCCAGGTGCAACTGCCCATTTTTAATGGACTGTCCTTTTGTTGTATCTTCTAAAGGTCATTGCCGCTTACATCCCTGGTGTAACGCGATGATCCACCAACCTAGTCTGGGAGTGTGTGTGTGTCTGTTTGGCTGTGTATATGTGTGTGTTTGTGTGTGTGTGTGTGTGTTAGTGTTTATGTGTGTGTTGTGTTAATGTGTGCCCTCCTCCCCTGAATGTGTCTAGATAATCATCAGCTTTTGCATGAATGTGTCGGAGTGCATTGGTTTGTGTGTGTGTGTGTGTGTGACTGTGTGTGTGTGTGTGTGTGATTGTGTGATTGTGTGTGTGTGTGTGTGTGTGTGATATGCTGCTATAATTACACTCATTTTGATCCATCACTGTTTCAAGGACTTTGTGTTTATCACCTATTTCCCTTTTATATCAACAGCATGTAAACGACAACAAAAGCTTGTGTGGGAGAGAGACAAAGGAGGGTTAGCGATCCAGGGACGAGAGGGATGGAGCAGAGTCCTGGAGACTTAATCTCCACCAGGCCTATTTAACTAGCTTTCCTTGCATGTCCTCTTATAGCATCCAGCATTTGTTCTGAAAATGGGATTTAGGATGTCAAGGAGGGTGTAAGTAATGCTATAAGTGGAATATTTTCATAATCCCAGAGACTTAGGAATCAATGAGGCTGTTTACTCAAAAGCCACCTGCCTGATATTGGCTTTTGCTAACGTAGCACCCAAACAGAAAATATGCAATTAAGCTAGAACAGCCTAAACCACACAATGATCGCAAAGTCACTTCTTGTTGACATGGTGTCTTTGTCGTTGAGCCTACTGCTTCGTGTCGGATCATATTTGTTAACCTGTTTACTTATTTATGTTTTGTGTCACCTTGTTCATAAATGAAACTCAAAGACCGTTAAGACATTTAACAATGGCAGTTACCAACAGCACTCGCTGTTTCTCATCTTTATGCATTGGTTGGTTAACCTCTTCTTCAACTGTGGTTAAGTTAATAGGGCCTGCAGAAAACAGACCAATTCTTTTTATAAAACCATGTAATTATATAAATGTATAAATAAAATAAAAAAGCTTGCAGGGATTTGCTCAATAGAAAACAGAATCATTGTTGGGATTTGGATTAAATGGCTCCCTCACCCAGTCAAAAGAGTAATAATAATAATAATAATAATACATTTTGATGTAAAACAACCAACCACTCCGGCCTCTACTGAACACACAAAAATGCACAAGAGCAGCTTCGTTTAGCAATTTTCCCATTTTCTTCTTTTTATTTGATCCAACACTCACTTTGCTGAAACAAATATTGGGACGGTAAGCTCCAGCTGTTCTCCACTATCGCTGTCTCATCGGGCTTTGACTTGAATTAATTTACCTCCACTGAACGAGAAGCAAAACCTTTTATCTACATCTATACGACAATACTGTCGGCTCCCTCTATCTCTCTCTCGCTCTCTCTCTGCGTCTTTACACTATGCACTAGTGGTCTATTTTTTTCCTCCAGACAAACCTCATCTTTCTTTTCTCTCTCTCTCTCTCTCTCTCTCTCTCTCTCTCTCTCTCTCTCTCTCTCTCTCTCTCTCTCTCGCGCGCGCTCTCTAGTGCACACTACCGCACACACGCACACACACACACACACCAACACCACCACTCACAAACGCCTTTGGTTCCATTTCAATATCCTGAAATCATAAAAATCCTTCAGCCATGTCCTATCTCTTCTCTAAAGTCAGCTGATGATGGATGTACCTTGACTTGTGTTGTGTAACACAATGTTTGTGCTGGCTGAGCATTAAAATAAAATAAAATGAAATAAAATAAATAAACATTGAGAACAAAACCTGACACGATCCTCTCACCTATTCCCCCTGTTTAATCCTTAGCAACAAACAGTGGATTTTAAATGCAAACGTCATTAAAGACAAGAGGCAGGAGATAAGTTTCCTCGCTCAAGGATGTCTACAGGTAGACGGCGGAGATTGGCAATTAAATTCAGGTTCTTTCAGCAAGGAGTCAAATACTTCAACCACTGCACTATCCAGCCCCCAACATACATTGCGAGCAACTGCACGGACAATGCAGCTCTGTTTCCAACAAGTCATTAAGATAGATTAATGATAGCGTTATGTCAACTTCTCAATTAAAGCGACAGACCCTACGCCGCTGATCATTTGCGGAGAGACGTTAACCAAAACGGTATTACAATTACAACGTTCCTGTCTAAGGACAAAACCGCTTGTGGCATTCACTGTCATTAGCAGCATGATGCTATGTGTGTAGTGTTCTAGCAGAGTGTCTGTACGGTTGTAGTCTCATTAACGGGCTCTAAGAGACATGAAGCCATGACTTTTAGCTCTAGGTAAAACTGTAACTGATATCAGCCTAAGAGAGATGCATTGACAGATCAGTTTACATGTATGAACGTGTGCACTCACAGTTAGGGCACTTTGGATAAAAGCACTCGTCTCCTAATCAAGGCAGCATCTTTTATTTTATTTTGGCTGCCTGAAACCGAAGAAGTTAATTGCAGACAAACTTGTTTTATAATCCATGCGGTTTCGGTTCAGTCACTGAATGTTCCATTAGTTAAGACTCGTGGGGTCTCCGTGGGGATGGGAATCAGATTCTAATTCAATCGGAGCCGCCTTGCTTTTCGGACTTATCACACACGATGTTTGCATTGCCGTCATATCTGCACAGATTTGGGCAAGTTCCAAACTCTCGCCTATTGTGTAGAAGTGTTGACCAAACGATGGCTCTATGGAGAGGAGTGCTGCTACCTGACCATCTCCTGGACATCTTTACACCAGTGATCGCATCTTTAGTACCCCGCGTCACATTGCTGTAATTCAGAGCATGAACATCTGTGAAAAATACCTTCAACCCCCCTCCAGTTAGCTACCACACATAGAATCGAATTATATGGGAAACACTGTAATGTGAATGGTAACGTTATAAATAAAATAAAAACGTTACAACGTTCAACACACTCATTCTTTTTAGTATGATTGTTTTGATCATGGATAACAGCGCTTGGATACCCCACATAACATTATCTACAGCTGTTTGGGGAGTCAGCTCGTCTAATGGTAAGTTAGCAACGTAACATTATGTTACTTGCGGCTATTCAATTAGTATTTAATTACATAATTACATGAATAAATGTGACTAAACATAACGTCAATAAAACATAAATACATAAATGAGTCCGGGAACAGGATTTATGCCCGAGTCACATCATATAGATTACAGCAACTCCCATAAACCCACGCTACTTCACGACATCATCAAACGACATCTTTTGTTATTGTTTTAAAGAGAGACCCCTAGCGGAAGAAATTACAATATATATCTTTAAACTGACTTAATTTACATACATAATTCACTTTAAATTGGCAATATATGAACAAGCTGTATTTTAACTGATCTCTGCAAAAATCTCTGTTGTTTCATAACTTCCCAATTTGTATGTTTATTTATGATAATAACTAACATTAGTTTATGATTGTTATTGTCGAACCTCAGTGCTCTTAATGCACAAGCAGCCTCCTAAAGGACTTAGGACCATCCAAAAAAAACAAAGAAAACTGCAGGCTGCTTATTAACGGCCGTTAATAAGAAGGGATTTCTGATTCTTACACAAAGGGCCTTTAAAAAAGATTGACGAGCAAAAGAGTGCAGGTTTCCATCACATGCCTGATAATGATTATAATAAAAATCATAGTAATAAAAGAATATAATAATCAAATTGGCTCCGCCTCCAGCCCTGTACCTGTTAGGCGCAGGGACCCCGAGTTGTGGATGGCCTCATCGCGGAGCTCCCTCACGTGGACGTGAACCTTGGAGACAGCGTCGGGCCAGATGCCGTCGGTGACGCGTACCTGAAAGTCGTAGCTGCCTGGCGGGGCGTTGTCCTTGATGATCAGGAAGCCTGTGCGCTTGTTCAGCATGAAGTAGCTGGGAGGCAAGGAAACACACACACAAACAACTCCCAGTTAGAACTATATGTTTGAACAGTAATGACTCACTTTACAGTCTTTCTTTTTTTTTGGGGGGGGGGGATGGTCATCAGTACAAAACAAGACAAGGTAGTGTTGTGGGTAGGACGTTTGACTCCATGGAAAGGTTGTGGGTTGGATCCCCCATGTCCTCATTCTAACTGTAGGCATCCTTTCATCTTAGCTGCTTTTTATACTTGCCTGAGGCCATTAAAGTGCATCCAAAAAATGGATGTTGACATCTTAGAGGCAGTATTCACTTTAAAAAGGGAACAATAAGCTTGGCGCGATGAATAATTCTAAAATATAAAGTGTGGGACACATCTGATATTTATACAGCAAAAGGCAATTTGAATATTTTGCTGAGTTTACTTAACTTCCCATATTCTCTCCAATGGTACTACCAAAGATGCTGAAGTCCTTTTTCCCCAACATACTTTTTTTGGCCAGAATCTCCATAATTTAGTCATTTTAATTCCAGTTAGCTGTGCCACTTCAGTGAAGCAGACGTTGCACACATTTACCAAAGCAAGCTACAGTGTGCTGAGTAAACATGTCACTGTTTTTTCAATGGAAATTCAAGATGTTTAGTTTACTGCTAGGCACAGTGCCAGATTAAGCTATATCAAAATATGTATTTGATGCAAGCAGTGCAAGGACAGCTACCTGAACTGGAAACACAAAAGGATATGTTCCAATAGTGGCTCTGTAACGATTCTGCTTGCCCTTGCTTACAAACTCTCCAGATGTCTCTCGATCTCAGTTCGCAGCAAGCTAGAGAAGAAGCCCAAAAAGACCACTAAAGTGGAACGGGACAAAGGTTACATCAGTGTTTCCTAAATAGGAAGTGCTTTGAATAAAGGTTTTACTACTTCATTAGAAATCCACCCATGATGCGCGTCTGAAGTTTGTGATTTGGCCAAATCAGCAACATTGAACGTCACCTTTAATTACGCAAGAGCAGCTCAGCTGTCACATTTCCACACTGTGTCCTGTCTCCTGCTTAAACACTAACTCATACCACTCGTCTCCACAAGGGTATAGCGAGGACATACATACCCTGAAGAAGGTTAGGCCACACGAGAAATAAAACCTACGCTGTGTTAGGTTTTTAAGGCCACTTCTTCCTCCAAACTTTTGATACAAATGAGAGATGGAGAATGTCAATGGAGACATCGTCAGTGCACATATGGTGCAGTACTGTAAAGACTGACAAGCTGCCCTTAATGAGACTCCCTAGCTCTAGTCTTCCTTACATGCTGAACTTTAAGATGAGATGAAATGGGAGAGTAAGTGCAAGGCCGGGAAAGTTTGTAATTTAATAAGTTCACTTTAGTTTGTATTGATGTTCTAGTGATTCTTATATCGCAGCGGTAGAATGTCACCCAACCTGACATGTGATTCAAAAAATCCGTTTCTTTCTGGGACATCTGAGAATGTGTGGGTATGTGTGCATGTGTGTGTGTGTGTGTGTGTGTGTGTGGCCCAGGCACATGCACGCACACACATACACACGCATACAGAAAGGGTCGGTGGTGTACAATGTTCGATGCCTCGGCTTCCGGAAAGCGATCGAGAAGATAAGAGACACAGCTTGTCAGGAATCTACTCTCAGTTTCAGCCTTAAGACCTGAGGCCTCAGGTGTGATACATCAAGGGCACACACACATACACACGCACACGCACGCACAAGCGCACACACACATACACACACATGCACACACAGAGACACACACACACACACACACACAGAAATGTGTAGGCCTCAGAGGGAGCAGGGAAAATGAAAACAAGTGAAGGAACAGCAGGAGACAAAAAATGAGGAGAACTAAAACCATGGATACAGAGACTGAGAGGAGAGAGGGAGGAGGAGGCAGGGCCTGTTAAGACGCAACAGAGAACAGCTCTGAAAAAAATAGAAGGAAGCAAAGATGAATCAACACGAGGCGTAGGAAAGGAGGGACAGTTTGAAAAGAAGTAGAAATTATGAAAGATAGAAAGTTCCAGATACATGACAATGGCAAAAGGGATGGAAAATAATACCGTAAAAAGTATGACAAAAAATATAAATAAAAAATATATACATGAGTAAAAATGGAGCAAAAAACACAAGCAATGTCAGAGAAAAGCCTAGTACTAGGACAAGCAATGCTAAGAAATTAACAAATAAAATCAACAAAACACAAAGCACCCAAACAAATAGTTACAAATGATTGTAAATGATGACAGCCCGAAGGCGGCGTGTTGTAGTGAAGACTTTAATTAAAAGAGCAAATCTCAAACTACAACAAAAGGATCTGTGAGGACGATAAAGTAAGTTACTATAATGACCGGTAATTGAATTACCCACATAGATTAATGATGTTTGAGCAACAGAGATCAGGTGAGCTACCTGGGCATGTGTCCTTCAACAATGTAGGTCTTGTTGTCCCAGTCATCCGGATCAGGAGAGTAGACCTTCCCCAGCACTGTGGTAGGCATGCGACCTGCAGGCGTAGCAAACACAGTTTTTCAGGGTGACCGACTGAATCCTACCGACACATTGTGAGCCAATCAGCCCTGTTATTCGTGTGTGAGAGCTGTGAGTCCTCAGACAGCTTTGTGCGCCTGTGTCAATTTGCGTTAGGGAAGATTATTACATTATATTACAATTATTGTATTATTTTATATTAAATTAAAGTAATTCACATTATATTAGACTCAATGTTATTATGTTATAGTGTAAAATTTGTCATTAATACTGTTTTTAATCATCCAATTAGGAACCATCAGAGTTAAGAAGCTTTGCAAATGAGGCAGTTTTTCCTTATCTTCCCGCGGGAAAGACATCCCATTGTAGTCTTTTCTGTATCAACTGGCAGAGCAAGACATTACCACTGCCAGGATTAGGGGGTTGGATTTCCACTCCGGCCACCCATGATATGAATGTATGCACTCAAGGTGTTCCGAGATTCTTTGTATAATATAATGTATTTATTTTACATTACGTAATTGAATTGAACAGTGTCTATAACTTGATTCAGTCCTGGATGGAAGATACAATATTTCTGGCCCTTTATGTAGACTGCCATCATAGATGTTGACCAGTCACTGTGCAATCGTGTAATAATCACTATGTTAATCATGTAGTAATCTTTATGCACAACGCAGCAATTTGCAGAATTATATAGGAATATATTTATAACTGTATAACGCCATTATATAGTTTATACAATAGTGGATTTTAAACATATTAGATGGAGCCAGTTTTGTTTTCTTGTGAATCAAAAGTCTAGACATCCACTTGTTAGGAGGCTGCCATGTGTTGTGTCACAGAGGAGTAGGAGAAAGATGAGGAGGAGGAGGAAGAGGAAGAGGAGGATGAAGGACAGTAATTATCAGAAGGACCGTTACTTTCAGTCCAGGGAGGTGCTGGGAGTGTATTGGATAACGTTTTATTTTGAATACCCGATGATTAAGGCTAGATACCACAGAGATCACAATGACTCATTCTCCCCGGCTGGGCAACACATATCTCACGTTTATGGTTTCTGAAACGCCACGAGGCAAACAGCTTCTTGCACAGAGAGTAACCTTGAAAGCCTGGAGGCATAGCATGTCATTTTATAATTGTTTTGCTCTGTAGATGTCTTACGTGTCCCCCCTTATTCACAGACGCACGCACACACTCACATACTCACACACACAAACACACACACACACACAGACACACGCAGTTGTTTATACCTTTTTTTTATCCCATCTTAAAACTGACTTGGTTTTCTAACAAATTGCCAGCATTCATACATTCCTTACAGTGGAGTTGCCATAGCTTTTAATGAGGAAGGCTAACAGTCTTAGTTAATTTCTTTAGTAAATTAAGTTGCCCACAAATAAATATCAACTCTGAAGTGTTTTTTGGGGGGAGTTGAAATGGAGACTAAAGTTTCTCTTTCAACGTGTTAACATATCAGTAATTTATACAACAAACTATTAAAATATTATCGTGAATTAAATAACTAAGGTAAAATAATGATGCTTTGATGCTTGAAGGGAAAAATAGCTTGCAACAACATCCAATGTATTTTACCCTTTTTCCAGTCGCAGGGAAGTTAAACTCATAGTTATACTATAAGTGTCCGAAAAGCTTAACCCTCTCTCGGACGCCGCAGTCAACCACTGCCCAGACAGAGCTCTACACATCCACAAACACCACGCCCCCGTGTCCCTTGGTCATGACATCGATGAGTATACTATCAGGCAGAGGCACACTTACAGGCATCACGAAAAGATAGTTACCTGCGTTCGGAAAAGAGTGGGACACTCAAGTCGTGTGAACGTTCATATCTGGGCATATTGCGACAACATGGCATAGATTACTACGTTCACGATCATATAAGACTTATTACCTCGTAAAAAATAATAACGTGTTTGGGTTCAATTGCTCTTTAAAATAAACTACAAACAGCTCTAAACAGTATGTGCCCTGATCCTGTGGCACTAAGCTCCCTGGGACAAGGCTGAAGGTGTTGCTCCCTATAGAATTGGAACATATTCATGCTATTGCACGTACGTTCTTTATGTTTTTGTCAATACAGCCGAAATGAAAAAAACATTGATTAATTTGTAAAGGTGTGTAAGGTGGTCAAGAGAATTTCTGCAGGATATTTTAAGCCATTGTAGTGTGGAATATGAGTTGCTGGCTTGCAGTAAGTATCTAGCTATCTTTCATTCACACTACATTTAATTACATTTAAAAAAATGACTCGCTTAAAAACAAAGTGAATGATACTTTTTGAGACTGGATGTACATTTGTGTGCTGGCTACCCTATTGGACAGCCCTGCCCTGATGACAGCAAACACCTCCTGACCTCTGTGACTGTTGATTACAATCTTCTTCTCTCCAGGCAGGTGGGCGTGGTCGTTCTGGTCGCCGATGGTTACCGTCAGCATGCTGGTGACCGTCTTGGCCGGGACCCCGCTGTCGCTCATGACAACGGGGATCAAGAACTCCTTCTGGCGCTCGCGGTCAAACGTCCTCAGGGCCGTGAGCGAGGCCGTGCCGTTGAGGTTGTCCTGGAGGTAGAAGTCGTTGCTATGGCGATAATCGGGCGGGACAGAAAAGTGGAACGGTGGCCCGTTGTGTGAGGAGTCCTGGTCCACCACCTGGATGAGGGTGGATGTTTGGTTCATCTTCACCAGCTGACGGAGGGGGAAGCCGTACATAACAGTGGCATTGTGTCAATGATATGTCTTGTAAGGTGGCATATATTACATTTCATATATCATTATCAAATCTCATAAAAGAAATATGTTTCTGAGAGAGCAAGTCCCATATTGACAATTACATGTATCTCATCCTTCTTTCTTTACTGACAACATCCAAATTGCCATATTTCCTGTTAATCCATACATACATACATTAAATACATGTATGACTCAGTCCAGCCTACCTGAGGTCCAAAGACATTTTCAAAAACAATGGGAGTGTACACAGCCTCAAACTCTGGCCCGTTATCGTTCACGTCCAACAGCGACAGCTGGACCGTGGCGCTACCCGTCAGAGGAGGGATTCCGTGGTCCGTCGCTATGACGATCAAATGATGCTGAGATGAGGCCTCGCGATCCAGCGGCCGGGCCACGGTGACTATGCCCGTTTGGTCGATGGCGAACATGCCGTCCGGGTCCGACTCGTCCAAGAGGCTGTAGCTGAGGTCCCTGTTCTGGCCTGAGTCTGAATCGCTGGCTGCCAGCCGCGCAATGCTGGATCCCATGGCAATGTCCTCAGGCAGCGGGCCCAGGGAGAGGAAGTGTGGGATGAAGACGGGGGCGTGGTCGTTGTAGTCCTCCACCTCCACCACACAGTGCAGAATGCTGGAGAAGTCCAGGTCTTCAACCTGCAACAATGAATTGTCTTAATCCCACGCATGATGGAGTCACATTTTAGTTTATATTTATTTAATTCACTCTGAAATACATTAACCAAGCACTGACAAAGCAGTGACTAAGCAGTGTATTTCTGTTGTTTGTGATAACAAACAACAGATTGAATTTTTTATATTTATATTTTTATTAAATCTATCAAATGAATATTATATATTCCACATTGTTGACTCACTGTAGATCCTCCTATGCAGCATATTTACTTATTTATTAGGATTTTATTCCATAGAACCTATTCATTCATTCAACCCTAAAGCTACAAATGCCTGATAATACAAATAAAACAACATAGTTCAGCAGATGGTTCAGCATTGTAAGGATAACCTTCTCAGTGGAGATTGTTTTTCTTCCTTTGAGTCTTGTCTTTTCTTTATTTAGTGTTGGATGTATTTTGTGCTCAGTGTTGTGTGTCTGTACGAGGACAAGCACCTTCAAGGTGAGGTTGAATCTCTGCTCACTGGGCCGCTCGTAGTCCAGCCGCTTCTTCATGCGGAGGCTCCCTCGCTGCTCCTGCCGATGGCTGACCATGTAGAACTTCTGCTCGGGGTCGCCGGCCACCACGCTGAAGGTCAGCTGGGCGTTCTCCCCAGTGTCCCGGTCCACCGCCGAGAGGTCCAGAACCTGGAGACCAGACACACGCAGAGACTAACACATCCTGTCTGTCTTTACTTCTCCCTTCACTTGTACCATGCTTTATTCGTCTTCTAGTCGTTCGTTTTAAGGGTGCTCATTACAACTTACAACTTTATTACAACTGTACTTTATTTGTTGAAGACATATTGGCATTTATATGTACAGTATTTATGAATCAAATATTATATTCTGTGTTAGTTCATTTAATAATGTCATAGTATATTTCCTTGTTTCCAACATGATAGGGACCACATCAGAAAGGGGGTGAGCTCTCCAACCTCTGCGTTGATGTCAGCCTTCTCCGAGACCCTGGCCAGACAGGCGTGCTCCGTGAAAATGGGCGCGTGGTCGTTGATGTCCTTAATCCGGATGGTAGCCGTCCCCGTGCCCGTCATCCCCCCTCCGTCCCGGGCTTCCACCACCAGCAGGTAGGAGTCCATCTGCTCCCGGTCCAGCCCCGCCATGGCCACGGCGATTGTCCCCGTGGTGCCGTTAATGGAGAACATGTCCACGCGGGCAGCGACGCCTCCGCCCGCGTCGTCGCCCAAGACGCCGTCGGCGGTGGCGTCCGCGCAGCCCACGATGCGGTAGGACAGCACGGCGTTGTGGCCCACGGCCGCGTCGTCCAGGTCGGTGGCGGTCATCTCCATCACCGACGTGCCCGCCGGCGAGTTCTCCGCCACGTCCCCGTGGCAGCTGGGCGTGCACGTGAAGACGGGCGCGTTGTCGTTGATGTCCCACACGTTGATGATGACGTCGGTGAAGCCCGTCAGGCCCTCGCCGCCCTCGTCCGTGGCCATGACCACGAAGCGCCACACGGTGCGCTCCTCGCGGTCCAGGGTGCGCTGGGCGTAGATCTTGCCCGTGCCCTTGTCGATGATGAACTCACTGTCGGCGCCCTGGCCGTGCAGAGAGTAGCGCAGTGCCTCCTGGTTGGCGTCCTTATCCGGGTCGGACGCCGTTACCTTTAAAACATCACGGTAGCAGGCAGGGAGGGAGACAGAGACAGAGACATAGAGTGCGGGTTTTCTTCAAAAAAGTGTCATTTTAGAAGTGCTGTTGCTTGGGAACGACGTATCCACGCGATGCTCGTCACGCCTGCACCATAAAACCGTCTCTATCAACCGCCCAGCAGTTCAAGCTGCCGGATCATCCCGCTTGCCCCTCCCTCCCTGCCTCACACTGATACCCAGTAACACATCTGCAGAGATCTCACACAGGGAACATGTTTCTTTTTAGTAGGCTAATTTCACTGCCAAAATAGAGCCTTTTTGCATCTTTTCATGATTGGAGATGAAGAGGTTGACAATATTGGTACATTTGCTTCAAATGAACTGAAAGTCCTTTTTTTTTGCTTTTAAACTGCCAATGCTCAGCAGGGAAACAGGGCATATTGTCAGCTTCTGCAATGGAGCAATAGGCGCAAAAGAGACAGCAAAACATGGCCAATTCAATTTATTCATTTTGTGTGATGGAGATCACCTGTTTTGGAATCATATCTGTCACTGTTAACAGCACCTTTCAACAGCTCTTTAGCGTCAACACTTCCCACTACCCAATGGCCCTTGCCTGAGCACGTGAGGCAATGTGGCTGTCAAGTAAAGTGGGATAATACCCAGCAGGTGTGTGAATCGCATGTTGAAAAGATAGAGCTGTCATATAAAGGAGAAAGAACTAAGAAGAACTTCTAAATTGATAGCATATCTTGGCAGCTCTGCACTTTTCATACGATGGGGAATGAAGGGGTGCACTGTAAACTTAAAACTTCTACAAACTTTTTAACAAGAATGGTGTTGCAGAGAGTTGGGGAGAAACCCAAGGAGATACACTATAACAGATTGAAAGTATGGATTCATCCTTGTTTTTCCTTACTCTTCGAGCAGTGGGAAAGAAAAAAAACAATCTTGCAGACACCGGGCTTAGCAACGAATGATCCCTATTGGTCGGATCAGCTCAGATCAGCTTTACATTGACTTATTCTGCCTTTTCTAAGAGATGATTATTGGAAATTGGCAACTGTAACGTTACTATAAATCCACGGGAGCTAAACAGAACCAGCTGCACCCCGTCGCTAAGCACAGCATTGCTGGGACTCCTCGCCATGGAGGACTAGGCTGTTCCACAGGACTTCATCACTTTAATATCAGAGTGGCTGAACTGCTATCAATTTTTCATCAGGATGAAAATCCATCTCATCAGGCTACACCTGAACCGCGCTTGCGATGGCAAAATTGGAAGTATATCTCTGGGTTCAACTCATGTGTCTTGTTTTAGTTTAGGGTTGCTGATGGGTGGCTTTAGGTGACTATTTATAACCACTGGTTTTAGCAGTTCTATATGGTTGATTTTCATCAAGCTGTTTTGAATGCAAGCACTTATATAAACATCCTAATTGTGCTAAGTGCTAAGTGTCTATATAACTATGACTTTGGTAATAGTACAGGATTGTATATGGGGTGTGTGTTTTTGCAGTACCCAATATGCATATGTGGCATTTGTTATTCTGGTGAATGCTATGTATAATATGCTACATACAAGCATGTTGAGCCATACATAACACCTCATAAATACTAATTGCGTAGGAAGTTGACGATGCATAGTTTTATACAACTAAGTACCGGTCTGTACCACAGAGTGACACAAAGTATTTTTGCCTAAGTCCGGTTTACCTCATGCATTTCAAAAGTGTTTGGGTGCACACGTTGGACTTTTATTTTTTGAACTCATGCAGGGCTCTCAAACCCGCTCTCAAATCTCAAACCCTTCTGCAACACACGGTCGCAAGTTCTTGTGATCTGCTGCGCCACTCCACAACCAGTACGTCCATGAAAGCAGGCGAGCCAGGCGAGGCATACCTGCAGCACGAAGACCGGCGAGCCGTCGAGCTCCTCGGTGACGCTGCCGTAGTATTCGTTGACGGTGAACACGGGCGCCTCGTCGTTCTTGTTGACCACGCTCACCTCCACCGTGGTGGAGTCCTCCCACTTGCCGTCCGATGCCACCACGTGCAGCTGGTACCTGCGCAGCCCAGGGCCGATTTGTTGTCAGACACACGGTGGTGTTGAACGTAAGTATGCAACATGAATGTGTAGTTGTGGGAGCGGTGGAGGGCTGTATAATGAGAGGATCGGGTGTTTTTTTGGGTTGTTTATTATTTATATAGTTAGTATTCATTTTGGGCTTACATCATTTAGGCCTATGATCTAAATTATATATATATATATATATATATATATATATATATATATATATATATATATATATACACCCCCCCCCCCGTCCGTACACACCTCTTGGTCTGCTCGTAGTCCAGGGTCTGGGTGATGAAGATGGTTCCCACCTCTGGTTCCACATCAAATACCCCTCCCGTGTTCCCTGACGTGATCTGGTAGCGAAGCTTGGCGTTTGCCCCTGCAGACCAGACATATGGCTTTAGTACTGTATCCGCTGCCGACTCAGCACTTCATCGATTTGCATCAAGACTTGCATGCCACCACCTTTTAATGAGCTTTAAGTAAGCAAAGTGTTTTTTTGGTGACACTGCCAACTCGCCCATTGATTAGCTCTCACTCAGACGTGTTCCGTTGTCGACGAGGCGGCAGCGATTTCCAGTGTGAAGTGCACCTTTATCCCTTTGCTGTTTATTTATTGCAGGGACATGTGCCTTCAAGAATGCTAAATGTCTCTTGGTTTTGTTTTGATACGGTGTAGGAGTTCAAAAATGTATACACGTGTGTTTACGAATATGTGATGGCAAAATGGAAAGTAGAATCCCCTTTTTATTAAACTAATAAACTCATTTTGGAAAAATGCTTCACAGAATAATAACACAGGTATCTTCACCGAAAATGCAAGTGACCAAAGAACGTGAACAAAATAAGAACAAAAACTAAATGAATGAAGTCAATTTAAACTGTCAAAATGCAATCAAAACATACTGTGTGTAAAGCATTCAACCATGCATCATACCTCAGCAATGCGCTCCAGTACTTCCTTTATTTTGTTGCTCTACCTTAATGTGTGCATCAACAAATGACCTTTCACATTGTCACACACTATTTTCCATAATGAACTCAAAGAAGAGCAAAAGGATTTCCATTTGTCTGTGTCGTAGGGTACCATGGTCAGGCGTTCAAGTAAGGTATGAGCAAGCGTTGAGGATGCATTTTATCTTGTTTTTTTTAAATGCTTTAGCAGATCTTACATCTTCACATGAAGACAAACATAATCGAACAAACATGAAAGTGTTACAAGTCTGTAACCCTGGGTATAGCTACACACCAGACTAACCACAAGCCTTCTCTTGTGTGATTCATCACTGGTTGTGTTTATACGGGGTTGATGAATGGACTTGACAGGGAATACAGAAAACAAGATATAACATGCGCAAATGGCCATGTGATGTTTAAAATAGTATATCGGCTTCCATGCCGTGGCGCTTCGTCCGTAGCGCTGTACCATCGGTACAACCAGTGACGACCGCTTCGTCAGTCTGTTAAAATGCTTCAAGATTAGCAGTTTGAAATAAGCAAAAAAAAATAAAAATCACTTTGATGTAATACATCAAAACGGACATTTATTATTTATAATTATGCATGGCCTTTTAAGTGACTGAAATGTCACACACTGTTCTGACCTCTTTGTGATGGAGAGGTTGGGTTATATCCTGTTGGGTTATATCCTCGAAGACGCTCAGCAATGTGTAAATGACTAAATTCAGAATCAAAACAGCAATGTTTTACAGTTCTGCTAAAGCCTCCATTTTTTACCTTGATGTGTACACATTTTGCACACCTGCAGAGTTCAACTAACTACACGCTGTGTACAATATGCCCGGATATGAACAACTGTATTTCTATGTTCTTTGTTGCATTTGGGGATTTTTGTTTTGTTTTCACTGTGTCTGGTTATTGTTTATGGATAATGTCGCTCCAAAGTGAGACTTTGCTCATGAGAGGGCATGCCAGTTCAGAAGGGTCCTAATAATCACAGCAAAACACAGCACAAACATCCCCAACTCCCTTGCTGGAAATGGGAGCAAAATTCTACAAAATTGCATCTGGTATCTAGTATGTACAGCAAAGTGTCCTTTATTTTAAAATCTACAAATTACCACAAAATACTGCAAAGAGCACCCGTGTGATGATTCATACATTATGGAACATCATAAATGTGATTAGCGATATTGTGGATGTACTTTGCAGTACTTTGTGGTATTAAAAAGAGTGAACATTGTTATTTTCAGGTACATTCCAGAGGCATTTTGGGGTGTATTCCCAGGATGTAGTAATACTGTCAAGTACACAGAGTGAAGTAGAAACATTGTCAAACTTTGTTGCGGTCTATTTTGCAGTATTTTCCGGACGATCACAAACGATTCATTGAACATCACACGCCTCGGCGGGTTGCGCAGTATTTAAACATGGTACAATTGTTTGAATACCCAGCAGAAATTGAAATCTGGCCTTGTGTATAACACTAAATCGGTTAAGCATCAGGCCCATTCACCATCCTCAACAGGCCCCATTTTAATCACTCTGCAAGTAATTACACTAAAAAATGCTGGAACATTTTCTTCATAGCCTTTCAACGGCCCCCGTGGTAATTTGTTTTGCTAGTTAGTGTCGAGAAGTACGATCAGAAAACGAGACTCAAAACCACCGAATGCTTCCAATGCTACTGCTGCTGCTACATTACGCAGTAAATAAGGATCACATTAATTTATTCCTTAGGAATGATTAACGCACAGTCAGATCTGATCTCAAAAGGTGCTGCTAAGCACTTTTGCCGGATCACCAGAGAGAGTCTAGCCCCCCCCCCCCCCAACTTAACTTAATCCTCTCTCTTTTATTATTATTTGTTTCGACCCACCACAGCAATTTTGATAACGTCTTTTTTGTTGCTGATCAACAACAAACCCCCCACCCCCTTCATCACCCGCCATCTCACGCACACACACACATGCGCAAACCACACATGCACACACAGACACATACCCACATGCATAGCTACACGCACACACACACACACACACACACACACACACACAGACACACACTCTCACATTGCAATTACAGGAGGAGCAGCTGAGGTCTGCATCTCAATCACTCCAGTATTCTGCGGCGCCGTTTTTGCGTGGTGAGTGTGAGGGGAAGAGCGAGGCAACCTCTGAAGACAAGACAGGATTCTCTGCTTATTAGTGAGATGAAAGCAGGATGAAGGAGGGCGTGTGGAACGGTCTAATCCAGATCGTTTTGTACCGTCTGTCTGTTGGCATTTCAAACGAGACATTAGGGGGGCTTCAATACACTCCCCCCCCCCCCCCCCCCCCCCCCCAGCCAGCCAATCACCCTCTCTCTGTCTGTCCCTGTCTCTCTCTCTATCCGTGTCTCCGTCTCCCACTCTCTCTCTCTCTGGATATTTCTATGTCTCTCTCTCTGTCTCTACCGTTTCATCTTTTTTTTCTAACCATTTTTCTTCATTTAAACATTTTAAATCTGAAGGGGTGGGGGGGGGGTGCAGCACTGGGACAGAGAGTAAGCAGATGAGCTTAGACAAGCAAACACACAAAAAAAACTGGAAGTTATGCGCTCAGATGTCTTCTCTCATTTAAAAGCTCTTGCCATTTCCCTCGGTAGCACTGAAAAAACATATTGCTGCTAACAGAGAGAGAGAGAGAGAGAGGGAGGGAGATAGACATAGCCACATTGAGAGACAGACAGACAGACAGACAGGGAGAGATAGATAAAGAGACAGAAAGCAGGGGAGAGAGCGCAAGAGAGAGAGATAGAGAGACAGTGAGGGGGACAGATATGTAGACACATTGAAAGAGAGAGAGAGACAGACAAACAGACAGCAGGGGAGAGAGAGCGTGAGAGATAGATAGAGAGAGACAGCGAGGGTGAGAGAGAGCCAGCCCTCTGATGGATGTCACTAATAGCAAAGACGCATCCACCGTAATTAAAGGGAGGGTTACACAAAAAGAGGTGCCTTTTAATGGGAGTGAAGCTGAGGACCTCACACATCATGTGGCTTTAATGTAGCGAAGACAGCGCATCAACATGCTCCCATTAGTCACCTGTGTCACTGCCACACAAGCAGCACTAATTAGCATGCCAACCCCCCTGCATTAAACCCCCTATCGTATTATTAGCTGGTCATTTCAAACAGCACACTCCTTGTGCCCCCAAAACACACGCCATAAACCCCCTTGCATTTGTAGCTGAGTCTGTTCGTTTGTCTCCCTGTGTGTGTGTGTGTGTGTGTGTGTGTGTGTGTGTGTGTGTGTGTGTGTGTGTGTGTGTGTGTGTGTGTGTGTGTGTGTGCGTCTTTCTGTCAGTCTGTGTCTGTGTGGGTCTGTGCCTGCATTTGTGTATTTGTATGTGTGTGTATATGTATGTATGTGTGTGTAGGTAGGTAGGTAAGTGTGTGTGGGTGTTTGTGGGTGTGCGCATTTGGCTGTACGTGTGTGTATTAACCTACACTCAGCAGCAGGGGGTTACTCGATGTTATTCATCACAGCGATGTGTGTGGTGCGCAGCTGGACTCTCCATCGTGATAAATGTTGGATGATATGGAGCCACACACACGCACACACACACACACACACACATACATACACACACTCTCACACAAACACACACACATACAACTATCTGCCTATCTTTTTCCCTGTCTCTCCCCTCTCTGTGAGACAGAGTGGGGCATCTTTTTGTTTTTCCACAGCACAAGAAATGATCTGCCTTCCAATGGACTGTCTGTGTTTGTGTGTGTGTGTGTGTGTGTGTGTGTGTGTGTGCGTGTGTGAGAGTGTCTGTGTCTGTATCTCTTTGTATAGCGGATGAATGAGAGGTTGCTGAGACATTGTGGTGAATTAATGCCCATTAAGCCTGAGGAGGCAGACATTCAAAACAGAGTGGGAGGGGAGGGGTAGGAAACACAGACGTAAAGAGAGAGACAGAGATATAGAAGTCAAGGGATAGAGATAGATGGAAGGGAGGAGAGAGAGAGAGAGAGAGTAAGCGAGAGCGAGAGAGAGAGAGAGAGAGAGAGAGAGAGAGAGAGAGAGAGAGAGAGAGAGAGAGAGAGAGAGAGAGAGAGAGAGAGAGAGAGAGAGAGAGAGAGAGAGAGAGAGAGAGGTTAGCCCGGTTTTGGTTTTTAGACCACAGTAGGGGGAATTATCAGGGTTCCTTGGATATTTATACAGGATGCAGTAAACCCGAAGAATAAAACAGATTTACAACCCCATTGAACACAATGTCTATGGAGGATCTTTTTTTTTATATAAGTGCTTCAAATTTTAATTAAACACCACTGCACAGGTGGACATCGTTAAAGCTGTGCCTGGCCGGTTTGTTTTAAAGAGGACTTCTTGTGGTGCCAAACAAGTTATAGACATAGTTTTTCCTTGAGGGGAAATTCAAAAGTAGACACCTGTCAAATTCTGTTGAAGTAAGCAACACGCAGAACTCTGGAAATATAAACAGCAGGAGCTCATTAGGTAGACATTTCCAAACATACACATTTTGGTTTTGGATACAGCATCATTACTCTAAGTTACTCGACACAGATCGATATTGATATAGATTGGTATAGCGTCTCGGTGGTAACTTTAATACGAAATGTGTAAAGAAAATATGAAAACTGTATATGTAAACTACAATAATGAGTGTCTTAATGTTTAGTTGTACTGAGGCGTTGAACTCAAAACTTTAATGTAGCAAGGCCCAAATCAAACACTGTGAATTGGTGTTTCTGATTTGAGCTGATAAGCTAATTTATTTATGATTTATGAACACCGTTTTTTGAGTTATCATAATGGCCACTATTTACTGGAATGGACCTATTTGGAGGAGGAGCGACAAAGCAACGACAAAAAGTACAAACCCAGACACACTAAGACGAACCGACTATTCCACGAACATAGTGCTGATAGACAGAGGCGAAAAAGTGTGTTTGTGTTAGCATCAGTATGTGTTCAATTGAACACATTTAGTTTTTTCCTAGTGGGTAAGACCATCCACCTAGTGGAGGTGCTGGAGCTATAGTTTTTTGGAGGGGCAGAAGAAGAAAATAAACAACAATTGCTAACAATGAACAAAAACAAGACCTCAGTACCTGCAGGGCCCAACCCCCTATTAAGCCTAACACATAAAAGCGTAAACATGGAACTCATTGGAGTGCTGACTTGTCCAGCCCTCTTCTGGCTCCGTTCTATTTAAGGATTATTTACAGAGGGTGACTCTCCGGTAAGGTCTGAGTTGACCTCTACTGCTTTGGAGCTTCCGGGTGTACACACAGGTTCATAAATATTGACTGCATTGCCGTGTTAGGTAAACATGTGCCTGGTTAGCAGAGCTGATGCTGAAACACACTCCAGCTGTATATTTAAGGTGATTTTTCCTATTGTATCCCTTAAAATATCTGCAATGTGTTCGATTTGTGTTGTTGTGACTATACGTTTTCTTGCTCAGTGTTTTAGCGGTGTATTTCTTTGCAGTAATAAATACATGCTAATAAATAAAAACAAGTTCTACTAACCTTGTCTTTCTGATGTCTATAGCTTATCTGCTCTGTGCCAAGTTGTTTGCTAGAAAGTTGGTCATGTAGCACTTTTAATTTGCGGTTACTCCAAGTCTGATCGAGTGCTTTCATTGTTCTCAGCCTCCCTTAGCGAGGCCCCATGTCCACGACGAGCTCCCATAGAGCCCAGCAGCAGCGTTGCAAAGCATTCCTTATGGACGAGTGCGGAGCTCAAACCTGCGCCGCGCCGCCCCGGTCGCTTGGACGCTCCAGGATCCACGCCGGGCTGAGCGCCAAGCTCAGGAGGAGCCTATGTTTGTGTCAGCCAGAGTTAAAAGATGTCCAACTCTCACGATGGAATATAGTGTCCGCAAAAACACGGTTTATTTATTCGTAACGTAAGACAAATTCATGAACGTACCAGTAAACTGCCATACAGCTATAAGAAACAAGAAAGCAAGGAAGGAAAAACAAATATTGCATTTCAAAATATCTGACCTAATTAACTTGAGTTTGCCTCGGGTGCTTTCTACCTGGCGATCAGTCGCCGACAGCGCCGGCTCAGCCTAGCTCAGCGCCTACACAGAGAGTCTCCGACGCTCAACCTAGCGCTCGGGCTGGCACCCACGCTCATCATGGACATGATGGGGCTTGAGGCACTTGGGAAAGCACTTGAAAGCTTCTGCTAAATGGCTGAATGTACAGCGGACCGCATATTTCAAAAGAAGCTGATTTTATTTTGGCTGGCCTAAACTGAAGAAGTCATTTGCAGAAAAACTTGTTTTATGCTCAATGCGGTTCTGGTTTTGGTCACTGAACGTTTCAGCAGACCAGTGGGGTCTCCGTGGAGATGGGGCAATCAGATAAAAAATACATTATCTTCCAATCCATGCTTTTTGGACTAATCACACACAATGTCAGGGTTGCCAACTTTGGATCCCTGGCTGGAGTGAGATTTTGATAGAATGGGCTTGTATGTGTACGTGCAAGCACATCTAATCACATGCACATATTTGGACTAAATTCACCATCAGGGTTTAAAAAGGTATGCAGCTTACACATGTGGCGAGAGCGGGAGCTTATATATCCTGACTACACCCATGCCCTGACGACTTCCACCCAGGGAAATACTCACAATTTCACAATATTAGACATACACTAACCCAATAACGGGCACACAGGTTGACGTCCACGAAGGAAAGTCAAAGAAGTGTTGTTTCCAATATCAAAATCTTGCTTGAACGCTTTCTTGGCTCCCGGCTATGAACTTGACCAGCTGTCCAATCAACACGGAGATAAGCATTGCGCACCAATCAGGGAGTAAGATAAGAGACAGCTCCATGTAAACACCATATGAAACACCCGTTTTTCAAATACTCAGCTATCTTCTAGAGTCACAGCTGAAGGTGCAAGCATGTGTGACACGCCAGAAGTGTGAGAGTTGGCAACACTGACAGATTTCACATTGCCGTCTCCTGCGGACATTTCGGCAAGTCTTGGAGGTGCAAAAAGTGTATCTATGTTGTGTGTTGCACGCAGACCGCTGTATGTGTCACTGTAAGGCGTCTCCTCACCTTCGTCTCCGTCGTTGGCGC
>JACYXH010000659.1:2825000-2922500 GCA_026745465.1 Lota lota
CACCTCCCTCTCTTTATCCTCTCTCTGAACTGTAGTTTAAACTCACATTGTCGCTGTATGAATTCAATTATGACCCTTCCCTCATCACCGGTGCAACTATTTATCCATTGAATCGTAACTGTAGCAATGCTACCCATGAGCCAGCCAGTGACTGTGTTTAAACATAACCTAATAAACACTTATCAGAGTAATTTGATTGTCGTTGTAACAAAGCTAGAACTGAAATATGTTGTACAACAGATTGCTTTGTGATCCCTCATATGCAATAACTAAAATAAAAGAATGACCTCTGACAAATGAATGAATGCAATTGATTGATGATTGAAGACATTGCAGAGTGTATACAAGTGGAGCACCCAGGTGTTTATCAAAGTCAAACACAACATTTTGAGATTAAAATCAGAGAAACATTTTGTGTTAGGTGTACACCGCCCATCTATTCCATTAAAAGGAATTGGATGGAGAAGAAATATGCAAATTATGCCTGGTGTGTGTTGTTGAGATCGGGTAGTGCTCCATGGGTGTTCTAAGGTTTGTCATCACGACCCCAACACTAATTTGTACCGAAAAAAATACGTTTATTGTTCAAATGTAGCACTGATAACAATCATCATGGGTTTTTGCAGATATTCTAAGCACAAATACTTCAGACATCTGTTCACTATTTAGAGACCACGGCATGATGTTGTGATGTCACTTAACGTAATTGGCGTCATTAACTAAAGATAACAGAAAAAAAGAATACAATTATTATACATGTATATACTATATGTAATACTACACACTCACGGATCCACAATACAGACCCAAAATAAAAAATGGCTAGACCCTCCGACCTTTCCTAAATCCAGGGCGGGACCACCTAGTGACCTGCAATCCCAGCTACCTGTGGCTTCTCTTTGTTTTCTAATCCTCCTGATGGGGATCTTTGAAAAGGAAATCAGCTCCAGCTCCTCCGGCTCCGCCATGTCAGGCACCATCAACATTCTATCCCCCCGACCGTGAGGAATGGTCTGGGGAACCTGAGTGTCAGTGTCCAAGGTGAAGCAGGGAGCTGAGGTTTGCTGCACTCCAGCCTCATCCTCTGTTAACGCATTCCGATTGTAATTGAGATCCGACATCACCTGAACAACCCTGTACGGACCATTTAACACTGGTGCCAGTGTAGCAGTTTAGCACATTGGATCTAAGATGTGACCTTAGCCGGACAACGTCACCTACCTTGACGTTTCTTGTCAAAGGTTTCTTCTGTGTGTGTCTTGACTGGTGGCCAGGGCATTGTGAACATGGTCAAAAGCATCACATAGGGATGAAATCAGCTCTGACTTGCAACTGTCTATAGACTGAATCAGACTCTGGGTGAACCCATAAATCCAACGGAGTACTGAGATCTCTGCCATAGAGAATGAAAGCAGGAGTATCTGTAGAGCTGTTCGAAAGGAAAAGGAGATGGGTGGCAGGAAGAGGTCCCATTCCCTGTGCTTGGATCCACTAAGCCCTGATTGCTGTTTTGTTTATGCTTTTAACCCTTTCGGTCTGGATTGACTGTGGGAGGCAAGCCGTGGTAAGCTTGTTTGACTGTAGAGGGTGGCGGACAGTCTTGGATGGCATTGATCTTATTCTCATCTGTGCTCAAACCGTCAGGGGTTATGTAGCCAAACTAGTGGAGAAATGGTTTGCAGAAATGGCACTTTACAAGGGTGAGTCCCGCATCTGCTAAGCAAGACAGCCCCTTGCCGAGGTCCTCCAAGTGTTGCTCGAAGGTTCGTGAGGCCACCACATTGTTGCATAAGTAGACCACGCAGCAGAGTCTTTGTAACGGGGCATGTGCAATTGAAAGTGACTGATTTAAAGATGACTGCAATGTGCCTACTAGAATTTGTAATAGGCTAACCTGATCAGCAAGGTAATGTATATAAAAATTGTCAGAAAATGCAGTCTCATTGTTATTATCCACCAGTCTCCCTCTCGAGCCAAAATTTGTCCTTTCTTCTTGGCTTGAGAAAAAGAGCCAAAAAGAGTGTTAAAATAAACTGTCCTTTCTTTTAACACCCCTTGCCTAGTTTCAACCCTGAATGTCAAAATATTCCCTGCCACCTAAAATAGACCTTTAGTCAAGACCTTTAGTTAATATATATGGGATATATATATATATATATATATATATATATACTATATATAAATACTACTACTTAGAATGGCAATCATTACAGTGTGTGTGTGTGTGTGTGTGTGTGTGTGTGTGTGTGTGTGTGTGTATGTTGGCATGTGTCTATCTGCGTGTGTGTGGGTAGGCGGTTATGTATGGCTGGGTGGGTGAGTATTTGTGTGTGGGTGGGTATGTGCCCAACTCACCAGAGTTGGGCTGTCCATGCTTGCCAGGCCGGGCTGACTCCCAGCCGTCCACGGACTGGACCTCCAGCAGGTAGGAGCCCTTGGTCTCCCGGTCAAACACCGCCTTGCTATAGATGGAGCCCAGCTCAGGGTCGATGCGGAAGAACTCGTGGTCTCCACTCCTGTCTGCCAGCAGGGAGTAGGTGATCTGGGCCCAGACAGACAGACAGACAGACACAAAGAGACACAGAGAGACACAGAGAGACACAGAGAGACACAGAGAGAGAGAGAGACATCAGATACTCAGCATTACTTCACTGTCCTCAACTCTTACAATTATAATGCACCTTACTGGTTTAGCCACCCTGCTCATTCTTATAAAATCTGTCTACTGTCCGTTTTCTATTTAAACGTCTCAACTAACAGAACCCAAGAAACATGTTAACGTCTTAATACTTGACCCTAACCGTTACTGCTTCACACAAAGTGTATAAAATATTGATTCAATGTCAGTGTGTCAGAAAGACTAGATGGATCCTTGATATCAAACAATATATTCAGTTCCCCATTTCTACGTGCATGGCTTCCTGGGCATGTTAGAAGACTCAAGGAGAAATGTATTTGTTGAAGGATTCAGTCATGGAAATCATATTTATATATGTATATGTAGCAATGAAGAAAAGACAACTCTGGATCACAGTCAAGCAGGGGTTGGGTGCAGTGTGTGATAAATGTTGCCATGCCCAACACATCCAAGACATTCGGCAGTAGCTGTGCTTTGTGTTTTATTATTGCTCACAAAAATTAACATTTTAAGCTTGTTGTACATGTTTTGGCTCATTCCGCCTGAAAGATCGATTTATATTTAGGACTGTTCAATCACTTTATCCAAAGCAGCTTCTAGTGATGTTTTGTAGATATGTGTCTTTAATGAGCATATAGGGGCTTAAACATCTTGCTCAAGGATACATTGGGATTCAAACCCAGAGCCTTTTGGCTGGGAATCAAACACCCTAACCCTTAGACTATGCTCACCCCACATTTCGTATACCCACAAGGGTATGGCGCCTATACATTTATCGTCTCGATGCACTTAACAGCCGTGTTGTTTCTGCACAGAGCTGCAGCTTAAGTTAGGAATGTGTCGATCAATCTAGCCAGGGCCTCATTCATGTTGGAACCTTCAGGGATATGCGTCGTTAATGTGAACAAAGATTGATGCCCCTTCGTATGGTTACTATGGTGACTATAAATCTGTGAATGTGCATGAACCTTTTTTCTAATGAAAGCAGAACAATATTTGGCCTGACATAAAACATATTTCTGTCTGGCTGTCATTCTCTTCCTTTGAGTCACGCACAACCAACAATTTTGATGTTGCTAAATATATGCTGTCTGGCGCCAGAAGGACCTGCCACTCAGCAAGATGTCGTCACTTGTGCCGAAAAAAGGATATAAGGTGATTTAAATAGGAAAATTCTCCACTCTATAAGTTTCTTTACATACTGGCACCATTCCAGAATGGTGTTTTCTGACCCTCAACCACCAACCTAGATACCCCTGCAGTACCAGAGAGTCATCAACCCACGAATCGGGACAATTCACCATCCGAGGAGATGTTGAATCGCACAAGTTCATATGATATGGCTTAAGGGCTAACTATTTGTTTCTCATTCAGTCCAGACTTTCCGTCAAACAATGCTGTGCCTTTATGGCTTTGGAAGAGAGAAAATATATTGATGGCGTTAAAGGATACAAAAGATCATTACAAAGTTTGTAGATGCAAAACTTTTGTGACTGGGTGCTTTTAGATTGCTCGCAATACTGTTCCACAAATACTCGAGTTCTGGACAAATATGGGCTCCACATTTGAGGAAGAAGATATTGATTTCATGTTGGCAATTAATCATCTGAAGACTTGCTATTCATTTACATAAATGGGCTAGGTGACAGAAAGCCAACAGTCACAGAAGCTAGTGGGGTAAATAGGACACTGAGATGCTCTAGTATAAGCAGGCCTATATGCTTCTGTGACACGTGGTTGATTATTCACATTTCCCAAATTACTTTGCCTAATGCATTTACTTAAACAGAGAAAGGAAATAGGAAGTGAAAATGGCACAACTAAATGAAACTCTATACTGTCTCTGTGCATAATGAATGCACACTCTGCGGACCGTCTGACTGCAGTTGTTCTTACAAAAGAACATGGCGACATAAGAAAACAACAATGCCAAATTCTTGTCTTGAGAGATCCGTTTAAACTTCACAGGCCTTTCAACTGTAGCTACCCTGTCAGTCAGTGCTCCTCCATGTCCTCTGAAGTGTTCCCAATCGTGGCATTGAAAAATTCCTGTCAATGCAAACGCAATGTTTTGCGCATACACCCTTGATTCTCGTTACATAACCGTTATCAAAAACGATTATGATAATGACAACACCACTCATGGCAGCAGAGTCAGAGAGATGTTTAAGAAATTGTATAATTACTAGATGACAAGAAACTACAAATGCATTGGTCATGTTAAGAATGGTGAGAAACGTTTGGCATCTCTGTCTTCAGTAAATCTCTAATTTATACTGTAGCAGAGCTGGGAAATCAGCACCCCCTTGATCAGTTTGTCCTTTGACACAAACTATGTAGTACCTAGGATCTGCTACACCACAATTTAAGACCACTAGCAACTGCTGTGAATGAGTGATATCCCTTGCTATACTGGGCTGTATATGGTAGCGGGGAATCTATACATGCTTGGCTACCACTGTGTTGCCAATAAACCGTGAAAAAACACAGTGGGTGTGATTATCTAGTGCTGTGCCTCTTGCTGTTCAAAGGGTATTTACACAAAATACAAATTGCATTTTCTAATTTTCCTACCATGCGAGGACAAAGCCCACCCTCGAGCCAAATCAAACACACGTTTACATGTTTATTAGCAAACATTGCTAACAGACTAACTCGACAAACCAGGCAAAACAGAGATATCGAATATCAACATTTACTGTTAGTTTATTGTTTTTTATTATCCTTTTGTATCTTTGGCATATACAGCGCTTCCTATTCATGGTAACAAACAAAATCCAATATTTCAATAATCTCTCCTGAAATACACTGCAAATTAAACATAATTTAAGCAGTTTCAATATTGCTCAATCCCCTTTAAAAAACCATAGGAACTATGGAGAAACCATTCATGCTGGCCGGTCTAAACTGCTGATAAGTACATAATTACGATCCAAAATAACCTATCCTATCCTAATCAAAATCTTAATTAAAATGCAATCGCGCATCTGGAGGTGTTTCATGTGGGTATCGATATTCTCCCCATATGTGTAAAGCCAATTATGGACAAGAGGAATAAAAACCTACTCTTGTATACGATTCTCTGAATTGAGCTCAGACCTTCTCTAGCGACATCCTACAATGTAGACCAACATATTCTCATGTGTGAGTGTTTCTCTGCACTGTTTGTCTGCAGTGTGTGCCTGTTTGTGTGTGTGTGTGTATGCGTGCGCGTGTGTATGTGTATGTGTGTACATGCGTGTGCACGTGTGTTTGTGTGTGCATCTACCCATGCTCCCATCTAACCCACCAAAAGGTCCCTCCATATCTCAAACTAGCCCCTCTCCCTCCCACTCTCAGCACCCCTTCGTCCTCTCATTTCCTATGCTCTCCTACGCTCCAAAGGCAGGCTCATCTCAGAGTTTGGGGGGAGTTTCAAAGTGTAAAGAGGCTTCTCAGGAGATTATGGATTTTCTGTCTGACTGAATTGATGACCAGGGCTGAGAGGTGAAGAGCCACGCTTGCACGAGTTGCAACATTCCTCTCTCCCTCTACTGATTTTCTCCTGCACCAATGTGTGTGTGTGACTGTAAGTGTCTGTGTGTGTGTCTGTATATGTCTAAGAGAGAGAGTCTGTGTATGTGTGTATTTGTTAGTATGTATGTTGCTATATTGAATGCATGTGTGTGTGTAAATGTGTGTGAGTGACAGAGCAAGCATGCCTGCTTGTGTGTTTGTGTTTATATGTGTATGACTGTAGTGTGTGTGTGTGTGTGTGTGTGTGTGTGTGTGTGTGTGTGTGTGTGTGTGTGTGTGTGTGTGTAGGACTGTGGTGTGTGTGTGGGTGTGTGTGTGTGCGTGCACATGAATGTGGTGTGTGTGTGCGTGCGCATGAATGTGGTGTGTGTGTGTGTGTGTGTAGGACAGTGGTGTGTGCCTACCTTGCCGTTCATGCCGAGGTCCAGGTCGTTAGCAGAAACTTGAAAGACAAGCGTCCCAGATTCTGCCCCTTCCGTGACAGAGGCCTCGTAGATGGACGAGGTGAAGAAGGGAACGTTGTCATTCACATCTGGGGGGGGTGCAGATGGAAAGAAACGAAGACACAGCCACTTTTAAACAGCCCTGCGGTGTTTCTCCTAAATGCTGCAGTTATGTGTTGATGACTATAATTCATTTAATCTGCAGACTTTCCTTGTGAGACCCTTATAGCGCACGTTCACATTTCAGTTCCTCACTGAAGATCTTTCTGGCCTCACTCCCGCTGAAACCATTTTTCAAAACCCAAGAAGTGGCAGGACCAATCAACGCTAGGGGGACGGAGTTTTTGGATTTGTAATTAGCCATAATGGATTTCGGCATTTCAGCGCAGCAGTTGTTCAAACCCCAGCCAATCATATTAAATAACTAAGTGATGCTCTGGTTCCCTTTGCTCTTGTTAAATTTGGTCAGAGGTAAAGCAGAAAACATTGGTTTTGATTGCTCCATAAATTCCTACAATTTCCTCGAGCGCCGCCATTGTTTTGGAAATTATGTAGACTGGGACGCAAGCTCCAAGTGTAGTGAATAAACTTAAACTCCCTCCCCAGAGAGATGATTGCTGATTTATCCGTCCATTTTTTGGGCTTTGAAAGCTGGTTTCAACCGGATTCAGGCCAGACTGATCTTCAATGAGAGACTGGAGTGAGCACTGGAGTGAGGCTAGGCTATTGCCTCCCAAACATAATAGTATATACGTATATATTTTCTTTTCTTTTTTTAAGATAAGATAAAATAGGATAAGATAATATGCATTATTTACCAACCCCAGTCAGGAAATTTTTAATAGGTGGTAAACTTGTAAGATGTAATTTAGCTATCTTTTAAATGTGTCTCCTCTGGGAGCCTCACTACGATGCCCTGTGGCACATGGTGTATCAGTTTGCTGTTTAAAATGAATGCATTAAAAATGGATGTGTATTTATTATTGGTTTCAAAGGCTCTCGTTGAGACTTCAGAAAAGCCTAACCCTTTAGCCTCTCCGTCTGACTCATCTGACTCCCCTATGTTTCAGCTTTGTTTGTAGTTTCTTTAGGCTTTCATCATAGGGGGGTGGAATATAGGAGACTAGCGTTAGACTGCTCAGTTCTTTATTTATAGTCAGAAGTGACTATTTCAGACTCAGAGTCTCAAGGCTGCGGTCTCATACCGAGTCAAGCACAGTAGTTTAAAGTTAAAGAAAACCTACTGGTGTGTGTTATTTGTTAAGCGTCTTTTGCTATTCTTATTTTATTTTATCAAAGAAAAAGCAGAAAAATATATATAAATGGAATAGCTATACAGTTAATGCTGCTACCAGTTTTTCTTTCACTCCAGGGAGAACGCCTTCATCTATAAATTAAAGATGGAACTCTAAATCCATTACAACTCCACCCCTCCATTCCCTTCGTGTGAGTCAAAGAGCGATCTTATTAAAACAGATAACAGCAAGGAGGAAAGGGCAGCCATGGATAGAGAGAGAGAGAGGTAGAGAGAGGGGGGATGAGAAGCATGGTAAAAATAATTAATTCTTACTAGATTAAGACCAGCTCACTGGGATGAGGGGGGGGAATTGTCTGCAGGAGGTTCAATATGTGTGTAAGTGTGTGTGCGTGTGTGTGTGTGTGTGTGTGTGTTTGCTTCTGTCAGAGGAGTATAACACTTATGGAGGGCACGGTCTAAGTGGGCAGAGCTATTTCCCGAAGCAAGTCAGGGGACGCACAAAAGCATTGCTGGTGGAGGTGATGATGATGCTGATGGGTATGGTGATGCTGATGGGTGCTTATTTCTCGTCGCTGGTGGTTAAGCATCATTAACATCATCTGAATGACGGTGAATGTAGGTTACCAATATTTACTTATTCAAGGGCCCAAGGGCTCAAGATGCATAAAGTAGTGTCTGTGTGAGAGGGAGTATTACTGTGTGTCTGTCTGTGTCTCTGTTTGTTTGTGAGCATGAGTGTGTGTGTATATATATATATGTGTGTGTGTGTGTGTGTTTGTGCATGCATGTGCATCTGTGTGTGAATGCGCGTCTGTGTGTGTGGTGCATGTGTATATATGTATGTGCTTCGGTGTGAGTATATGTGTACGTGTGTGCTTCGATGTGTGAGTGTGTCCGTGCTTGCGGTTGTGCATACGTTTGTGTCTGTTTATGTGTGTCAGTCTGTCTGTTAGCAATAATATGTTTATATATATATATATATATATATCTGTGGGTTTGTGTGTGTTGGCGTGCATGTGCATTTATGTTTGTGCCTGGGCATTTGTGTGCGTGCGTGCATGCACGTGTGGGTGTGTATGTCTGTGTATGTGTCTATGTGTGTCAATGGGTGTCTGTGGGAGTGTGAACATGTGTGCAATGGATGACAAGAGGGAGGAAAGGCAAATTATTCAGTACAACGAACAGGCCAGCCAGTTGGATGTCTCTGGCTGAGCCTGTGGCTTATCCCTCTGGATATACTGTATACAGTATACCATTGTCAGGTGCCTCTTGCATATCTCCATCAGCAAGCCACAGCCACTAAATAACATAGTCTCTGCTAAGTCTTAGACAGACCTCTGCATTCAGCTCACAATGTTCATGTTGATTAGTAAAGTATAGTTATGAGAAAGCAAACAAACAAAACAATTATATCTAAAATGAATTCATAGCACCAGGAATTAGGGTTTGTTTATCTGTGTGTGTGTGTGTGTGTGTGTATGTATGTGTGTGTGTGTGTGTGTGTACGTGCATGCGTGTGTATTTGTGCATGCCTTTTCCTTTATCTGGTTATTCTGCAAACTGATTGCTTTAATTTGAAGAGCGTGTGAAACCGACTTGTTGCTGTATCAACATGCCATCTCTCCTATCCCTCCAAATAAAGAAAGTGTGCTACAAAAAGCCTCAAACAAATTGGTCAAAGCACCAAAAGCGACCTGTACTAAGTTTGCAATTGATCCAATAATAATACTAAATACAGTTGCATGCAACAATAACGGGGTCCTCTATGGTATGGTGAGCTCGGTGAGCATGGGTAATGCATACATCACAGTAGACAGGGTCGAATTTTGTGGCGTGTCTCACAATATGTTTGGTCGAGGTTGGAATCAAACCGTGGACCTCATGCAATGCATTGCTTAGCATTGCTGCAACACGCTCTACCACTGAGTCACATGCGGGTATCAACTGACCGTGGCAGACAGACTATATATAAGTGTGGTAAAGTCAAATCATCTTCATCCATGCGGTTGATGTAGACAAACATAATGTAGTTGGACCGCAGGACCACTAATAATAATAATAATAATAATAATACAAAGCGTCAGAGTGGTCGGGGGTCGGCGGGCGGTGTACCTGTGACATTGATGTGGACGATGGTGAACGCGGCAAGGGGCACCGCCGCCACATTCTGGGCCCGCACGCGCAGCATGAAGTTCCTGGTCATCTCATAGTCCAGGGGCTCGGCCACCAGGATGGAGGCGGAGCCGTCCTCCCGGTTGGGCGTCAGGTAGAAGCGCACGGGCATGTTGGTCTCCGGCACCAGCCCCTCCTCCAGGTTATAGGTCACACGGGGGTCCCCCAGTGGGGAGGTGGCCTTGATGGTCTGCATGATGGGAGAGGGGGAAGGCGGAGAGGCAGAGGAGAGGACAGGAGAGGAGGAGGAGAGAAGAGGAGAGGAGAGGAGGACATAAGAGGCATGGGGAGGAGAGGTGGGAGGTGAGGAGGAGAGGGTGTGGGGGGGGGAGGAGATGGTGTGCAGTGAGGACAGGAGATGGAGCAAGTGGGGAGGGGGCGAGAGATGGAGGAGGAGAGGGTATGGGAGAGGAGAGGTGGAGGAGATAGTGGTGGAGGAGAGGAGAAGAGAGAGAGGAGAGGAGGAGATGGAGAGGAGAGAAGAGGAGAGGAGAGAAGAGGAGAGGGAAAAATGAAAGATAGGAAATGAGAATAGAGAGAAGATGGAGATGGAGGAGAGAAATGCAGAGAGCAGCAGAGGAGAAGCAGGGCAAGGAGGGATGGGAAGAAGCAGAGGAAAGGAAAGGAAAAGAAAGGAAAATAAATTAAATAAAAACAAAGGGAAGGCAGACAAAGTGAGCGGTAAGAAAAGGTGCCAGAAGATCAAGTTGGTAATATGAAAAAGAGATGCAAAGCAACCCTTCTGCAGACTTTAATACATACTGATAGTGTATGCAGCAGAGGCAGAAGAATAGGCAAATAAGAAAGAGAAAAATACAAGCTGAAGAAAATAACAAATACCATGTTTTCTCTTTTTCTATCCCAAAAACTGTCTAAAGTTTATTTTACCCTAGCATCACGCACACACACACACACACACACACACACACACACACACGTGCATATATATATATATATATATATACATAGCAGGGAAATGTGTTGGGGTGAGATGCTTTAAATATTTCACCAAGGATGATGAATCCTTAAACACCGTCATAGCTGCCATGTTCAGCGCTGTTCTGTTTACCGAGGGCTGCTAGCATCACAATATAAATATGTCAGTTAAATATGTCAGCTAAATCAAACAGCAGTGACGTTGGGTCGCTTGCAATACACAACCCGATTTAAGTCCTGCATGTGTTGCATCCCATGTGCAGATAACCTAATATAAGCATCAACATAGACTGCAAAGCAACACAAATGATGCATTGGTTTTTGAATGGGCTTGATAGCTGACTATAGTTATCAATTTGTTTTATAGAGTTTGTGCTGCACAACTTGTTTATAAATACATGTAGCATGTGGTTGTGTGGGTGGGTTAATGACCATGTAGCTATTTTTTATAACATAATAAAAACATTGTTTATGTGCTCTTGAAATAACATTGTCGTGTGTGTGCATGCATGTGTGTGTTGGCGTGGGTGCGTGTATGTCTGTGTATGTGGATGAAGACTACAGATGAATGGACTCTGTAACCTTCCATAAGTCAATGGATTTTTGTTTTCATCATAAAGGCTGACTAAATTATATTTGCATTAGGTCAGACTATTGCTGTCCTCTAAAACAGACCCCAATAATGTTGGCGCACACTTGCCACTGCAGCATATTTCACATTCAATGCGCATGCATTCATTGCATGAGCTCATGTTTTAAATACACAGTCCAAGATCAAAAGCATGCATACCTATCTGAACCACGCACCCATGTAAATATTCAGACATAGACTCCTCTATCCAAGTATTTGTCTCACCACTATGGGCGTGTCCCGGACTGTATTCTCGGGTATAACAACTTCATAGCTCTCCCTCTCCCACTGTGGGGGCTGGTTCTTCACGTTGGTGATGGTGACTGCCAGCTCCACAGAGCTGCTCCTGTTCCCCCCATCTGTTGCAACAATCTCCCTGGTAATGTAGGTCCTCTGTGGAGGAGGGTCGGGTGTGAGGAGGGCAAAGGGAGGCATGGAAAGGAAAGGAGAGGAGAGGAGAGGAGAGGAGAGGAGAGGAGAGGAGAGGAGAGGAGAGGAGAGGAGAGGAGAGGAGAGGAGAGGAGAGGAGAGGAGAGGAGAGGAGAGGAGATGGGTGAGGAGAGGAGGGGGAAGGGAAAGAAAGGAGTGGGGTATAGATTAATAGAGAGGAGAGGAAGGGAGAGGGGAGGGATTGTAGAGGAGAGGAGGAGAGGCGAGGAGATGAGAGGAATAGAGATGAGAGGAAAAGAGAGGAGTAGATGGGTAAATATGAATAAAAATGGGAGAAGGGGAGAGGATAAGAGAGGAGAGGAGAGGAGAGGAGAGGAGAGGAGAGGAGAGGAGAGGAGAGGAGAGGAGAGGAGAGGAGAGGAGAGGAGAGGAGAGGAGAGGAGAAGATGGGTGAGGAGAAGATGGGTGAGGAGAGGAGGGGGAAGGGAAAGAGAAGAGTGGGGTATAGATGAATAGAGAGGAGAGGAAGGGAGAGGGGAGGGAGAGGAGAGGAGGAGAGGCGAGGAGATGAGAGGAATAGAGATGAGAGGAGAAGAGAGAAGTAGATGGGTAAATATGAATAAAAAGGGGAAGAGGGGAGAGGATAAGAGAGGAGGGGAGAGGAGAAGACAGGAGGGGAGAGGAGAAGAGAGCAGCGGTGAAGCAAGGAGAAGAGAGGTGAGAGGAGAGATACAGACAAACTTGAATGTTGACACAGAAGAAGAAGAGCTGTACATTGTGGGAAAGTTATTAATTAACAATATCACACCTAGGTGTTTGAAAGGTATACATTCCATTTTTAACAGTAATGTTCAGTCTGCCCTAATTAAATGGCGATAATGCTTTTCTTCTTCATGGTGGGTTTCAGTGTTCAAAACTTCACACATCCATCCTTGTTGGCGGAGGCAGATGTTGAGTGTTAGTTCAGGGTCTTGGTGTATAGGTGGACAGGGTGGTGCATTATGTATGATCAAGCTTGGTTTCTGGAACGCTTGCTATTCCAGGAAAACAGCATTGTGTTGAAGAGACATGGTTGGTGGTAGTTTCTATATCTTGCCTTGTGCCATCGATGGAAGGGATTTGGGAGGGTGGAGTTGACATAACATTATGTAATCATAATCAGCTGCAGGCAGCTGGTTTTCTGCCCTAATTAGAAATATAAAAAATATAAAAAGGAAATAAAAATACATGAAATGCTCCGGACCGTAAGGATCTGCCAATTGTTTCACCATCCACTCCCTGTGAATTACAGTTATTGGCAAGCTGTTGGCATTACGTAATACTCTCCCTGAGAGAGAGATAGAGAAAGAGAGAGCAAGAGAGAGAGAGATAGAGAGAGAGAGACAGAGAGACAAAGACAGAAAGATACTTGCTGACATTGTTTCTCCTTCTCTCAAAAAAAAGAAAGCTCTGTTTGGAAAGCAGTCTCTAAGACCGCTACCCAAGAGGATGAAGTCAGCTTCAGTAGGAGTTATTCAAGGTGATAAGTCCACATAATCACGGTGAACACTCTTAGGTGTTAGCATTCACACCAAGAGCAAATGGACAGTGACAGATATGTCGCTGTGGTCTACCAATGAATCTATTAAGGAGAAAGTAAGACAAATAAAACATTTTATTTTGGATGAAACATAGTTGGTTGTTACTCTTGACACTGTTATTAGTATTGGGAGGGCAGGGATGTAAAGAGAGTGAGAGCGGAAAAGAGCAGAAGAGAGCAAGATTAGAATAGAAAATCCTCCCAAAAATGCCCCCTCCCTCTCTGCTCCCTCCCTGAATTCCACCACCAATGAGAAGTGTTGCATTCACGCACCTGTGCTGGAGCAGCTATGATAACGCATGTGTACACACATGTAACTGACAGGCAAGATGGATTCCCCAAACCAATCATAGAAGAAGGGCCCTGATCAGAAATGAGCCGAGAGCAGTCCAAAATCGACGTTGTCTCAGAAAGGCACAGACGCAGGCGCAGATTGTGAGATTGTGAGTGAATTTCACTCACAAATAGCTGACGGATGGCTTTGGCTTTTCTAACAAATTCCACTCAAATTATAGCGCTTAAATCGTACCTACAGCAATTTCAACACTAGTGTTAAGAGCTCTGCATTGTACCCATTGTTAAATGTTTGATTAGCCTAATAAAGTACCAATTAAAAAAGAGAAAAAAAAGATAGACCAGATGGCCTTGAACAAGAACAAGAACTAATGAGGAAAACTCTGCTGGCTCATGCGCACAGATGTTTGTGAGTGAAAGGTGTTCTCCAAGGTCAGCGGTAAGAGTGCGCGCCTCCAATTCCGTTGTTGTCGGTATGAGACCAGCTGCGTAGCGGTTCTGGCATCAGAAAACGTCACAATGGTGCCGGGACCAAGATTGGGAACAAATATATAAAATATGGAAGTGACCGTAATTGAGAGACATTTTACCCTTGTGTCATCCAGGGTGAACCTCCTCACTCCCAATGCATTCAGAACAGTTTAACAGCCCACCTGCATGGCTGCAATCATTTGCCTTAACAGTATGAGCGTTTGACTTCCTGTAATGGGGTTCCATTTCAAGCACCTGCTACAGAGCAGTGGAGCGTCTGTGAACTTGCGTTACACTTTCATGAGATCCTTCAAGTGTGTGTGTGTGTGTGTGTGTGTGTCTGCTCACCTGGGAGATAGGCTGGTTGACGAACACCCAGCCGGTCAGAGGGTTGACCCGGAGGTATTCTGGCTGCTCATTGGACATGGAGTAGGTGACTGCGGCGTTGGAGCCGAAGTCATCATCGTGAGCCGCCACCCTTAAGAAGCTGGTACCAATCATGGTGTCTTCACGAAGGAAATCTAGCAGGAATGAGAAAACGATTACATTTTCAAAAGGGAGAGATATGCTAGCCTACTACACACTTATTTTATGTGATGTGTATTGTATGACACTGACCTACACCTGTGTATCAAATGTAATATGTATACTATGTGACTGTAACCACCTCATTAGTATTCTTTAATACAAAATAAAGTTTAAAAATAATATTTTTGTATATATATTTTGATCTTAGTTGCAACAAAGGAAGTAGGGTAGCGTGCTGGATAGGGTGTTCAGGTAAAAAGTATCCGGTTCGATCCCCAATGTGAGCAGCCTAACCAGTATGCATCCTTGAGCAAGGTGCCTAACCAGACGAATCTGTGAGATCATGTTTTATTGGCGCTGGCATGAGTATCGGGCCCCCCTCCCGTTCAGACAGATTCGGGCCAATAACAACCGTTTATCTAATATTGGGCCAGTTATATTCAATGACTGCACAGAAGAGTGCCCTATGAGAGCGGTGTTGAGACATTTTCATAAACAACCAAGATGGCTGCCTCGATTGGATGTAGTAGGTCTATCTAATTGCATCCAGAGGCATTTTGGTCTGTGCCTGTTGATGACACACTTGGAAATCAAAAATGAACTGAGATGTTCCAGAATTATAAGCTTTTGCGAATTGGTCTGGCGATGTCAGGCTATCGGCTAGCCTAACCCCCTACCTGCTCCTAAATATGTATCTAATTTCACTTTAGGTCACGGAGGATAAACGCGTTGCATAACAATTAAATATATATAAATGTACCATTTTTCCATTAAAATATTAGGCATATGTTACGTGTTTTGTTGAGTTGTTTCCAACAATGTTCAAACCCAGAGAAATCCACGGTTTTATTCACGGTAACGGTCCCACATGTAAACTTTACTTGGGTGGGTCATTTTCTATTTTTATTTTTGTATCTGTCTGAGAGAACGACTGCATGCACAATCCATGGTGTTTCCCATACATTACTATCTATTTTTAATGGGTAATATCTTATTACATTGTAGAGCTGCGCACAACACATTGATTCACTGTCTCTCTCCCTCACCAACACACTGACAACAGACCCGTCTGTGAATAGCCCGTCCTCTCGTGCACACTTTAGATCAAAACATGATCATGCGTGGGAGGAAGGATTGTTGGCTTTTCCCCGCAGGGAAGATGGCTGGTCGAATTCATTAATAGAATAAATCCGGTGTTCGCAAATCAGTAGTAGGGCTGCCATTAATATCCAAAATATGAATCGATTACATGGTCTAAATCTAAGTTTGTCAAAGTTTTTTTAGGGTGTGAAAAATGTCTGCGATAGTTTCCACCAATGGACACAAGTTTAAACGGTATTATGTACAGTCTATGTTAAGTCGGTTGAACCTGTATTGTAAAAGGTCTATGTGCGTCACACCCATCCTGGAGCATAATTGACAACGTAGTTCTTTACTTGCTTTTTACTTTTGATGAGCTAGTGGGATACACTTCTAAACAGCAATTTTACTCCATTGCGAACATTTTGAAACGTGAGACATCTCCTGTTTATTTGTGTTTTAGTTACGCTATTGTTTGGGGAAGGGTACTTTGTAATTCGCCAATTGTGTAGCAATGTGGACCAAATGATGGCTCTATGGAGAGGATTGCTGCTGTCCGCTAGACACACGGGACTCATACAGGTGATCACGTTTTTAGTACGATTGATTTGACCACAGATAACAGCGCTGGGCAACCCCAGGATTGAATTCCCCACATAAAATGAACAGCTGTTGTGGCAGTCGACTCATCAATGGTAAGTTATCAAGTTTGCGATATGTTACTTGCTGCAATTTGTATTCGAATGAAATGAAATAACGTGAACAAACGTAACGTGAATACAACGTTAAACGTAAAACTCGTCCTTGAACAGGATTTCTGCCAGAGTCACGTCAGATAGTTATTCACCGGCGATGGTGGTGAAGACAACAACTCCCATGATCAAACGCTACTTCACACGTCATCAAACCATATCTTTTGTTATTGTTTTTGTTTGAATCGAGCCACATAAATTACATATAATACCTTCAAGACAGTAGACAGTTGTGTGCTATATATAATGTATGATCTAAAACACTTGGGAATATAGCCACGACCAACTCACACTCATATCGGAGGTTCTCAAACTTGGGGCTGTTGTCATTCTGGTCCAGGATGAGGATGTTGAGCTGGCAGATGCCGATGAGGGGGTCAGTCGCCTGGTCGGTGGCGGTGACCGTCACCGCGTACTCCCGCTGGCGCTCCCGGTCAAACTTCCTCGCCGTCACAATCACTCCTGCGGGTTGGCGGACAATGAGAAGAGAAATTCGGAGACCGAATAACCATGATCTACTCCACTGGTTTGTTTGTCTGGGAGCTGGTCTGTCTGTGTGTGGGATGGGCCTTAGAATGAATTAAGGCCCTGTGAATCTCTATTCTCTCTATATATGGATGTATATTACCAGGAAGTAGGATCATAGTAGTAGTGCTCGATCCCCAATGTCCGTAGACTACCCCAGTGTCCTCATCCTTGGGCAAGATGCCTAAGCCCTACATGCTCCTTAATGGTGGATGTTAATTCCCACTGTAAGTAACTTTGGTCTGCTAAATAGTAGTGAGTAGTAGTTGTGAGTAGTAGTAGTAGTAGTAGTAGTAGTAGAAGCAGGAGTAGCAGTAGTAGTAGTAGTAGTAGCAGTAGTAGTAGTAGTAGTAGTAGTAGTAGTAGTAGTAGTAGCAATAGCAATAGTAGTAGTAGTAGTATTAGAAGTAGTAGTGACCCTACCAACCAGTAATCCTGACCAGCATTAAGGTGTGCCAAACAACCTTCATCTAGTGGTGTAAACAAGCATCCAGATCCTTCCCAGATACTTATCCTGGACCTCAATCAACCTACGCTGAGCCATAGCTCACCTGATACTTCAAAACATAATAATCTCAAAAGCTAACAATAGCCTCAAAATGGGCCATCTCTTCTTTAGTACATAACCACTTTCCACACCAAATACATGTGCACTACTGTGAATACAGGTTGGATAATGGTACTGCCACTCACCACCTCATTTCCGTTACACAACATGAACACCGTGACTGCTTCCAACTTGGCAGACGCAAGAGGACAATGAGTGGTTAATGGGAATGTTCCTATGACAAGAAGATTCGCTAGCATGTCACACTTGACTTTAGATCACACAATCTGCAGTGTGGCAGCAGTGCCAGGGGTGTTTGTGTATGTGAGCGATAGCAAGAAGGTGTGAAGGACAAGGGGGGAGAGCGACAGAAGGAAGAGAAAGGGTTCACAGTCTACATGTCCTCTGTGACTATTTATTTCAGTTCTTCTCTTCCATTTTTTTCTGACTAGGATGATTGATTTCCAGAGAACGGAATATTTTGTAACGTAAAAGGGAACATGAAATATAAAAGGGAGAAGAACAAGAAAATAAATATAATGAAAAATGAAAGACGAGCATCTCAGAGAGCAGCCGTGTGCCATGTTGAATGGCCAGGTTACAAGAGATACTCAAGTGACTTTAAAGCAGGGAGAGGACACAGGAGGACACTCATTCACACACAGCTAATACGCGGGATACCTATTAGCAAGTTGAGGCAAGTTGAACACAAGACTAGGGACCTTGTCACATTTCCCATCATTATCAAGCCACTGGCCATACATCAGAAAACCTGAATTTACATAATGTATGATATATAAGTGTGTGTGTGTGTGTGTGTGTGTGTGTGTGTGTGTGCATGTTTGTGTGTGTGTGTGTGTGTGTGTGTGTGTGTGTGTGTGTGTGTGTGTGTGTGTGTGCGTGAGTCTCTGTGGGCATGAGCATGTGCATGTTTGTGTGTGCATGAGCGTGTGCATATGTGTACATAGACTTGAATATATCCTGTATAGATGGTGCATGTGTGAGGCTTGCGGTACCAGTTTCAGGGTGGATGCTGAAGGCGGGCACAGTGGAGTCCTTGTGCATGAAGCCGTAGGACACCCTGCCGTTGGAGCCCTCGTCTGCGTCCACCGCCTGCACCTGCAGCACGAAGGTCCCGGCAGGCTGGTTCTCCAGCACCGAGGTCCGGTCCCGGTACTGCTGGCACTGGGAAGGGAGGCGGAGAGTCAATAGTCAATACTATGGTACACTGCTTGGAACTGCACAATATAACTGGACCTGTAAAGTTGCTTTACTACTTTATATTTTACCTTTTTATGGGACTTATCCTTTATCGTATTCTTATTGTATATTTATTTTTCTAACTTTTTTTTATATATTACTAGGTCGTGGTTAGTTTTCCTGTGTGTCATTTGTTTCTTTGTTTATCGGCTTTGCAATGGAATTTTCCCATGCCAAGAAAGCTATCTAGAATTTAATTGAATTGAAAGAGAGAGAGAGAGAGAGAGAGAGAGAGAGAGAGAGAGGGAGAGAGAGAGAGAGACAGAGAGAGACAGATAGAGGGTAAGAGAGAGAGTTATTGTTATTATATTGTTATTCATTAACAGTTTAAAGAGATGTTAAGAGATGTTAAGAGATGCTTTAATATGTGTTGGCATTATTAAGGTGCTATAAAAGTTTTGTCATGCCAATAAAACACAAAGAATTGAACATAATTTTGAGCGAGAGCAAATGTGAGAGAGAGTGAGAGAGAGACTAAGAGTTTGAGTGAGTAAGGTTCCCATTCCAACGAATTTGTCGATGACGGCCCATTACAAAGCGCAACCTTTCATAGTTTTCAAATTGCACGGTAGACTATAATGCATTTCACACGTGCATGCTTCAACCGAATAGGATGTTCTAAAAGTGAAAAAAACATATTAATAAGGGAATTCTGCCAATTTGTTTTTGTCCATGTCAAATCGTTACATCAATAGATTTTGCGCTGTTTTCAGACGGAAACTAACACATTCCTGCGTGACTGTGTGAGCGTGGCAAAAGAGACAAAATGGGAAAAAGAGCAACAGAGAAGGAGAGAGGTCTATGCATACAAAGGAAGGAAGCAGGTGGTTGGACAGATGTTATTCCATGTATTCTACTCAATAGATGCCAGAGGACGCATCCATTGCAAAGGTTCCGATTTTCATTGTGAAGGGAATGATAAAGAGAGTGGCACATGAAAGAGCTCTCTCAGACGTAGCACAAAATAACATAAAAGAGGAAGAAAAGCAGAAAAACCGCATAGGCCAAAAAATGGGAATAGGAAAACAGGAAAATTCAATAGGAAATGGGGTGGATATTTTGAGTCACGCTTTTGGCTGCACTTTACACTGGGCTCTGATATTCCGACACACAAAACCAACATGTTTGTATGTTTCTATATGTGTGTTTCAATCGGTGCCAGCAAATTACATTTCTGAAGAGTGTATATTAGTCCTTTTTTTGTATGTCTGTTTTCTAAATTAAACAATGCCATTGTGTGTTGTAATTAAATAACAAAACCAGCCCAAGGAGTTAAAAATAAAAAGCATGCTGTGTATTCACACATCTATATACACACACACAACGTCACACGAAGCTGTTGCCAGAGACTTCCACAGCTCAGGACTCACGATGTGCTGTTTTGGTTCTGTCAGTCTGCTATCACACTTTTCTTTATGTTTCTCTCTCTCTTTCTCTATCTTTCTCTCTCTCTATGTATAACTCTATTATTTCTCTTGCTCTCTTGCTCTCTCAGTGTCTTCAACTTTCTCCCAACACATCTCTTTCACTCCTTCCCCCCCTCGCCCCCTGACTGTATCTATATCCATATTGAAGCTCCCTCTCTCCCTCCTTCTCTCCCTTTCTGTGTCTGTCTCTTCCCATCTCCCTCTTTCTATCCCTCCCTCCCTGTGTGTCTCTCTCTTCCTCACCCCCTCTCTCTCTCACTCAGTGACTCAGAGGTTCCAGACGAAGATGAGGAGCTCCCTCATTGCTGCTCTTTGATGCTGTCCTCCTGACATCTAATTAATGGCAAGGGAGCTGTTTTTATCTCTGCTGTTTTCTCCTTGTCTTTCATCTGGCTTCATCATTCCTTCCAGACTCCCATGTCCACTTTCTCTCTCTCTCTCTCTCTCTCTCTCTCTCTCTCTCTCTCTCTCTCTCTCTCTCTCTCTCTCTCTCTCTCTCTCTCTCTTTCTCTCTATTCTTCAACTATGTCCATCACTCGCACTTCTTAATTTACCCCTTGACCTACCTTGTCTCACCAAACAAACAAACAAAAATACACAAACACACACACACACACACACACACACACACACACACACACACACAAACACAGGTATGGGCATACCCAGATGCCAATACACAAACAAACACGCATGCCGAAGTAGGCACATGTAACCTTTCCAGAAACCTCAGTTGCACTCCTTCTACAACTCCCACCAGCACCGACCCATACCAACACCCATCTCCTCTGCTTCTGCTCTGGTCCTCACAGCTCTACTTCACACCTTCCCTGCTCCGCTGTGATCCTACCAGGCCCTGGCAGGTGCTCACATTTACCTGAGCAGTGATTCCACATACAAAGTCCAGTAATAGCTACAGTTCCTTACATAAGTAAGGAAGTGTGTGTGTGCGTGTGTGTTTGCGCGCGCGTGTACGTGCGTGAATAAAGCACAAGAACAAACAGTGGAGTTCTCTAATGATTTGTGTGCCATGTACAAACATTTACACCAATTAATTGTCTCTTTGTTTGTGTCTGTGTCTATCTGTCTGTCTCTCTCTCTCTCCCCATCTTGCTCTCTCTATCATTCTCTATCTCTCTCTCTATCCTGCTGATCCATCCCTGAGCTCTGGAGACCCCTGTGTGACCCTAGGGAATGGTGGCATCATAAAGAACCAAGAGATGAAAGGGGCCTCTTCTGCCTCTCTGGGTCCTACTGTGGTTGGGTTAGGGCTGGGGCTGCCAGCAGTGAGTCTGGCTTTCAACCAAGAAACGGGCAGTAAATGTGCACTGAAACACTTGCATCATGTACTTTTCCTTTCATGAAGTTCAATTGAATCTATGACAATATTCCTATGAGCTCAAATCTAAAAATGTTGTTGTCTTTGAAAAGTCTTAGCTTGCTGCTGAGTCAGCGTCTTCCTGCTTAGTCATCACATCCATGTCATCCAATGTTAGTTCAAACCTTCTGTGTCTGGTGTTTGTTCCATATTAGACCACTGTAGGCAACAGTGTTGGCTTCAGCTTTTGCCACTATCTGCTAACAGGAAAAATACAAGTTGCAACAGGCTTCAATACGTCTGGGGAAAAGGAAAGACCCCCAAACACCAGCATTCCCCAGAGCACCTTGAAATGTGACAAACACTTCATTGTTCTAATGTAGACGTTAGAAGCGTGGAAAGCGCTGGCCTTGCATGACTCTTGAGAGTGTGAATTTAAGAAAATATCTCGACAAACACAAGACATGGGGCTGTAATTCAAACATTATAAACGTTCGCAAGGAAGGCAGTCAGAAAACAGCAACGTGCAGACTAAAATAAAAAAGGAGTTGACAAGTAGGAAAGAGAGAGAGTTAGAGAGAGAAAAAAAGAGAGAGAGGGAAAGAGAGAGAGAGAGAGAGAGACAGAGAGAGAGAGAGAGAGAGAGAGAGAGAGAGAGAGAGATAGAGAGAGAGAGAGAAAGTGTGGAGAAGCAGGCAGCAGTGTCGACACAGCCGCGAGGGAAATAAGGAGATATATAAGCCATTGAGACATATTGGAGGGAAGACGGGGGGCAGCTAGGCAGACAATGGAGAGAGCAAGGGGGGAACAAGCGAGCAAGAGAGGAGAATAGGGAGGGAGCGAGAGAAAACCAGAGAGAGGGGGATATGAAGAAAGAGGGAGAGAGAGCGAGAGATGGCGAGAGAGAGATGTGGAGAGAGAACCAGTGTGAGAAAGCGAGAGAGAGGGATATGGGGAGAGCTAGAAGGAGAGAAAAAGATAAGACAGCTGATGCTTATGCTACATTGTTATTGCTTCATAATGTGGGCACATAATGAGCAGGAGCACCATAGGATGTAATGATTGCACTTGTGTCTGCAGGCAATGTCACTGTGTCCCCCAGGCAAAAACATCCAAATTACCGTAAATGTCAACACATGTGCTGCAGAATTATAGGTTGCATTTTATTTGAAGGGTTGTGCATAAGACTTAAATGACACCGTCATAACCATGAACATGAAGAATTCCTTATTAATGTTTATGACAGTGCAAAGTTTACATTGTTTGAGGTGTCTTTGTTATGAAAACTTGACTCCGTTCCGTCTACAAATGTATATATCTGTGTTCGTATTTTCCATGTGAGGTTTTCTATACATTGAAATGCTCACATTGAGATCATACGGATGATCACAGGTCAGTTAGTACGACAAAGTAATGAGTATGTACGGGTTTATGGAAGTCTTCTTGGTAAAGGTTTTCCCATCTGATTTAACTTTTCTTGTGTGCGTGTGTATGTGCATATGCGTGCATGCATGCATGCGTGTGTGTGTTTTTGAGTGAGGGAGTGTGTGTGTGTGCATGTGTGTGTATGGCCAACTAGGATCACCTTTTCGAAGACCGGTTTGTTGTTGTTGACGTCGTCCACACCTACGATGACCTGGGCTGTAGAGGACAGAAACTGCGGACCACCTGATGAGTTGTCATCCGTCGCTGTGACGTTCAGGATGTACTCCACCCCCTGGAGACGTGGGGGCGGGCTTGAACGCAGACGGATCAGTCCTGGAACCAATGAGAGCCAAGCATTATTTTCAGTTGAACTATTGTCTTGCTTTCAATAGTGGGAACATGCTCCTTGAACAAGTGTTACCTTTACTTAAACCTTGAAGATGCATAAAAACATAAAACTCTAAACTGGAAGATGCATTTAACTTAACAATTTAAAAAATGTTTTTAAACTTAATTACCCTTAACTGTCCTAAAGCATTGGTGCCACCTAAAGGCGCTATAAGCGATATCTTCGTTTTGGCTAACTTCCATTCTGTTTTGGCAGTTAGCATTTAGCAGTTACTCCCTCCTTCCAACGTCCCCATAAATGCAGCTCTTGCACGACTCCTGTCCCTCTTTCCTGGCAGATCAATTTTCTTCTCTCGTTTCTTCTGCTCTGCCAATGTCAGTCAACACTGAAATCCTGCTGCCTGCCCCTGAACGCACAGACAGGACCACCTCTTTGTGGAGTTCTCTCTCCTGATTGGATTAGGTGGGAATGGGATACCAGAAATCTATTTTTCTGTTTACTAAAGAGCGAAAGGACTGGGTGACCCATTTTCCTGACCAAACACTCTATATCACTGATGGATGTCAGAATATAGAGCTATTTAATACTTATTTTTACAAATAAATTAATGTTCATTACAGCGCCTTTAATTAATCTTTGTTGATTGGTCATAACTAGAAATATAATTCAGATTGTGAGTTACTAGTCGTCTTGTATTTAAATAAATAAAAATTGTGTGTCTGGTTTCGTATATTTAGACGATTTGTGCTGTGTCATTTCCACAAGCTGTATGTCAAACCGCTCGCCTGAGTTTATTCAAATAAAATAAAAACGTTGTGACTATAACTCAGGCTGCCGGGTTGTGTGTTCCACGTAGCCAACACTAAATGTAAAAAGCAGCCTAACAAATGAGGTTAATTTAGCCCATGTTTATAGGGAAATTGTATTACAGGAACACAAAAAAAATGAACAAACGTATTACCATCTGTCAACCCCAGCGGTGTAATCTCACATAAATATCGTGTTTCCGAGTTAGAACACACGCAGACACACACACACACACTCATTGGTCTTCCCAGAACCCCCTCCCTCTGCTCGTAAATGTGCTCTCGAAAGGAGGAACATAAAGACATAGTTTGTTAAATAATACGACAGTTTTATCACAAAAGCACAGCCCTCTGACTCAAATGTATGCTGTTATCTAGAATGCACCTCTGTGGATCTTTTTTCCCCCTTATCCTTTTGTCAGGGCACTTTTGTTAGTAACCCATTGTTCAAATCCGAAGTTTATACAACATAATGGGATTTGAGCATTTGAAAACATGAAACATGTTGATTCCACATTGAGTGTTTGAAGAGATGCCTGGTGAGGGGCCTCTTACAGACCGATATTGAGGCCCCATACTGTAGTATTGGCCCCAGCTTGGCCCCTCCACTCTCATTTCTCATAATCCTGTTGATTTTTGTTAATTTCTTAGTGTAATGTACTATAGTTCACATTTCAAACCGTTATTTGTTCATTGTTCTTGAAAACTTCTGTATTAACAAATGTCGGAACATAAGCAGTGCTTGTTGTCTTGGAAGCAGATGTCTTCCAGGTTTCTTCAAAGATGAAGGAACAAATTCAAAAGGCAAGGCAGATGTTTTGGGCAAAGCAAATTGGAAGTAGTTATGGGTGGACTTACACCAAACAAAAGTGAACGTGAAATTATAAGAAGAAAAATCCAATGGAATGAGAACATCTTTAATTGTAAGAGGGAAAATTATTCCTGGCCAAGAAGGAAACAAAAGCACAGCGTTCCTGTTTTCCAACAGCACATATTTGTGGGAGGATTTGCTTAAAACCTCAAGTCAGAACTGTGTGGTGCATCAACATGCCATGCAGTTATAAATGCGCTCTACTGACAACATTTTCCCTGCAATCCACTGGCAATGCCAAGCTCTATTTTATTGTATTTGTGTTGCATTATACAGTATTGAGACGTTCGTTTAACGGCTTCTCATTGCTGCTAATTGCCAACAACACTATTTTGGGAATCAACTTCATATCTACCTCAAAATAAAATAAAGCTTGACAACTGAGGTGATCTTACTTTGGTTGAAATTGTTCATGTTTGTTAATGGATATGGTTAATGTCAGCTGCCGTATAACTTAACATGGCTTAATATCAGCAAATGTTAGTTAATAAATGAAGTGACATATGTCTCAACGCAGAAAAGCGGGAGCAGATCAGAAGGTAAAGGAACATATTTCATAGGTACTCATCAAAGATATTCAAATATATCACTTAAGTTCACATAGAATAATAACTCTTGAACATAAACATTAACTGATCAATTAAGCTCACACAAACACAAGCTTTACAAGGTTGATTGGAAATCATTCCTTTACGTGATTCACCTCATCATTCTCAGACAAAGGAGTGACAACAAGTGAAGGGTGAAAGAAAATTGCCTTTTCATTAGTTGCTTATGGTTATGGGTTAATGCCTCTCTAGAGATATCAAATATTGCCTTATTGGAAATAATATAATAATATCATAGTCACATGAGAAGCTTGGATTGGCACCAATAGCAACACAACCAAGACCTGCTCTTCATTGAAAACAATCCTGTTCTTGCCACAAAAGAAAATTCAAAATAAAAAAAAGTTTTAGTTCCGGACCTAATATAACTGTTCAACTTAGAAATATGTCACATTTATGGGAACAGGAGGCATGCTGCTGAGGCCTGGTGCTGAGGATTACTGAGATCTGTCAACGCAACAATCCCGGCGGGCCTGGAAATAAACCAAGACATAGCGAGCAGTAACCTAGCCATCCTTCTGCTCTCCAAACGGATGGAGTCGGTGGGTTGCATCTCTCCGCTCTACGGCGTGTCTATTTTGGATTTCTGGAATGGCATCTACTTCTTCGTCTTTGTCTTCTTCTGCTGTTACTTTTATGACATGTAACTTTCACAACCTTTACACCGCTTGTCAAATCACGCGTCATTCAACGCTGCTGTGGGCGTGCCAAGCAGAAGGTAAAGAACCCATGATACCTGTCAGCTCCATCATGGCTACTCCAAACAATGACTTCTGAACCTGAACATCAGAGACTGGAAGTGACTTGAACAGTGTTGATGAGATGCTGATGCAGTCACAGATCTTACAGATCTCGAAACAGTTTGGATTGGTGATGATCTCAGGCTTAAATATGGGCTAAACAGGTTGCTCTTTTTTCCCTGATTAGTTTGATATTTTTTCTACAACGTTGCACAACAAACACATGCTGCTAACTGAAAGAAAGGCATTGCTGGTAGAGACACATTGTGGTTTTGAACTTTAAATGTGAGTCCTAGAGGGTAAGAGAAAGAGGAAGAGAGTTCATTAAGTATGGCTGAGTAACCTGTAAGTCACAGAACAGATTGGTATTTCCTCTTAACACTGACTAACTCTTCACCATCCATTTCACTTTCAATCTCTGTACTCTCTTTATCTCTCTGTGTGTGTGAGTGTACACGTGTGTGTGTGTTCGCGTGCGTGTGTGTGTGTGTGCATGTGCGTGTGTGTGTGTGTGTGTGTGTGTGTGTGTGTATGTGTGTGGGTGTTTGTGTGCGTGTGTGTGGGTGTGCGTATTTGTGTCTCAGTCTTAATTTATCCCCAGGTGTAGGCGTCTCATCTGCATTCCTCACTCTTCACAGGGTTTTTAATTTCACCCTTTGGTGCTTTGTTTACTGTGTGTGAGTGTGTGTGTGTGTGTGTGTGTGTGTGTGTGTCCTTGTGTGTGTGTGTGTGTGTGTGTGTGTGTGTGTGTGTAAGTGTAGGCCAAAGAGAGGAGCGTGAGGGACAGAGAGATTGAAAGAGAGTGAGTGAGTGTGTGGGCTGAGCATGGGCACACGTATTATATTCCTCCTTATCTGCAGAGGTGGAGCGGTAAGAGTGTGTGTGCATGTACGTGTGTGTGTGTGTATGTGCATGTGTGTATGTGTGTGTGTGTGCGTGCGTGTGTGAGTGTGTGTGTGTGTGAGTAGGTGGTCGTGTCACAGACGCCACGTATTTAAATAATTATATACATCCCTATTGGTTCTGTGTGAAGCAACTTACACTGCACCAAGGAAACCTGTGTGTTTCCATGTGTTAGTGTGTGTGTATGTGTGTGTATGTGTGCGCATGCGTACATGCACACTTAACGTTTTAAATACGCGACTACCCCTGACAAATAATGTCATTGTACTTTGACATTCTATTTGATATTCAAGCAATAAAAGGGAGATTGTGATGGAAAGACAGACAGAGAGAGAGAGAGAGTGAATGATAGGGAGAGCGATAGAGAGAGACACAGAGTAGCTTACAGAAAGTAATAAGCATTCAAGACCCAATCGCAACGTCGGCATGGCGCTTACCACCACAAGCACCAATTCTCCCAGGCCACAGCCCTGTGTGTCTCTTGCCATTACCTTCGGCCTACAAGGCATTAACATGTCAATAATCCTGACTCTCAAGGCCTGCTTCGACATCTTTTATTTTTTTCATTTCTCTACAAATGCCGACTCAGCACTCAATGCACCTGGGCTGTTGTTGTTACTGCGTTGTCGGGCCACAGTGTCACTGCCCTCCAAGGTACAAAATGGAAGCTTTTTAGCAAAGGCTAGAGAGAAACAGGAGAGCAAATACAGCTCTCACCTGCTCACCCCCCGGAGCTTGTGTTGGAGGATTAGAGGAGAACAAATAGACAACAAGTACATAAAAGGGAAGTAGGATGAGTGGATTTCTCGTCTAGTCTTATTGTGTAAATGTAAAAAAATATAAATATGCGATTTATGTGTTTCCAGGGCAATGAAGGACATACATATTGGGCTTACCAGAAAGTAATTATGAGAGTAAAATAATAAAAACACAAAATAGAAGAATACAGGAAATACAGGAGTCTGAACTGCATGAGTTTGAAAAAACATAAAAACACTGTAATTGACTTGACATTTTGATTTCCCTATACTGAAAAATAGCATGAATGCTTGAATGTGTAAGATATTTACCCCAGAATGTAAAAATAACAATTATTACTAATGGTATGGAATAATTGCTTTACACATCAAAGTAATTTTATAGATTTTCCCATTCTGTCCTTGCTACTCCCACATCTTTGCTCGGCATAAACACAGATAATATAAGAGACTGAAAGCCTGGCGCGAGAGAAACACATGCTTCTCTAAGTGGCCAAAAATATGACATGGAAACTGGTAAAGGATATTCAGTGTCTCTTCATATCTTGTTGTGTTCTCACAAGATGGTGTGCATGTGTGTGTGTGTGTGTGTGTGTGTGTGTGTGTGTGTGTGTGTGTGTGTGTGTCTGAGTGCAGTGGTGTGTGTGCTCCCATTGCCTGTATTCAGTTACTATGCATATGCATGGATGTCCATGTATATTAGATGGGTGTGAGTTTGGGTATGTGTTTGAATGTATTATGCAGGAGGACTTGTGCACGCTTGTGCACGTGCAAGCGTGGGCATGCATGTGCCATCCTTGGATATGTCTTTGCACTCTTCCCTGCCTACTCCTATGTGTGACTTAAAGTATGTATCTGCATAATGTGATTGGGTATTTGCCATGTGTTTGCATTTGTGTCTGTGTGTGCGTGTGTGTGTGTGGATGTGTGTGTGTGTGTGTGTGTGTGCATGAGTGTGTGTCGTGTGTGCGTGCTTGCCTATGCGTAAGAGCGTTTAAAGTATGTAAAATATACCACCAAGTTCTGTGTGATGGAGGAAGAGATAATGAGAAGAGGAGACAGAAGTATGGAGGGAGGGGATATATGGGAAGGAAACGCAATGTGTATTACGTTTTGGGAAGCATAGAAAAGACTAAAATATAAATAAATGAAATGTTCATATTATTAACTTCAAACAGCACTGGCCAAGGATACTATAATTTAAAGGTTTGACCAAGTTGGGGGTTTGAATTTCACTTGTTGTATGTTCAGTTGTATGCATTACGTGGTTTGTCAGTACTAAATAAGATTACTAGATTAGTGCTATTGTTGGTGTTGTGTTGGGGGTTTTAAGAGGGCTAGGGAAAGAGAAAGTAATAACATAGAATGACAAGGGAGAGGTAGGAGGGGAACTTTCTATCTCTCTTGCAATCTCTTCATCTCTTTCTTTATATCGCTCATTGGCTGTCTCCCAATGCTCTCACTGATCAATGTCGCAGCATGTAACACCAAAACAATAAAGTGGTGATGAAACACAGAGAATTACCCAGAACAGAGACGGGCAGAGAGAGAGGTAATGAACAAAGTACAAGAGAAAGAGTAGACAAGATAAAATAAACACAAACAGAAGACAGAGCTAATGGGATATGTAGACAGAGATGGAGCAAGAGAGAGAGAGAGAGAGAGAGAGAGAGAGAGAGAGAGAGAGAGAGAGAGAGAGAGAGAGAGAGAGAGAGAGAGAGAGAGAGAGAGAGAGAGAGAGAGAGAGAGAGAGAGAGAGAGAGAGAGAGAGAGAGACAGAGACAGAGAGACAAAGACAGAAAGATACTTGCTGACATTGTTTCTCCTCTCAAAAAAAAGAAAGCTCTGTTTGGAAAGCAGTCTCTAAGGCTGCTACCCAAGAGGATGAAGTCAGCTTCAGTAGGAGTTATTCAAGGTGATAAGAGAGAGAGAGAGAGAGAGAGAGAGAGAGAGAGAGAGAGAGAGAGAGAGAGAGAGAGTAAGAGTAAGAGTAAGAGAGAAATTAATCAGCCACAAAGACAAACAGAAACCATGTGTCAAATTAAATTAAAGGATAAGAAAAGGGCTGGGTGTGAGACAACGGCTTCTTCCATGTAAAATTTCCAGGTCAACCCAGCAGGTCATCCCAGCAGACTGAAACAATGCAGCAGAGTCACAGCAACCGTTCAAAAATCACTGAGATAAAGTTTAAGGGCAAAGGGCAAATTCAACAACACCAACAGCACAAAACAACATCTCGCCTGTTTTAATGCAAAGTAGATCAGCACCCTCATGTTACCTCAAACCCCAAGTAACACTGATTTCAAATAAAACAAAAAAGTCCCCATTCCTCCTCCTCCTGCCCTGGAAGTCACTTGTAATAAAAGTCTTTAATAGACACTCTGTGATCCTTGTTTTAATCGGGACCCCTCATCACAGCCTTGGTACCCCGCTGGCTGGCCTGAAGCAGAGCTGACCTGGAGCTGGTCTGTGTTATGTATCCCCGGGCGCTGTGATTGGCTGCCCACTGCTCCCTTGAGGGATGGGTTAAATGCAGAGGAAAAAATTCACTATATGTATGTGTATGTGACAATAAAAGTACCTTTACCTTTACCTTTACCTTATCAATCAACTTCCATGTTAATCATGAACCCCTTTCAACATTGGATTCATATCCTAATAATGTGGGGAAACACTGCAAGGCAAGCCCTACTTTAAGCCTTTAACAAGGTGGAACAGTAAAAGGATTTGTTTGATCGCTGGGATTTGAGCTGTAATACAGAGGCAAGGCAGGGAATCACACTGTGTCTGAAAATACATGTTTTTGTTAGCTATGTCCTCAGCTGTAGCAATGTGAGCCCACTCTCTCATCATCCAAGTGCAGTAAAACCTTCATCTTAACCCACATCGTCTTAACCCACACCCACATCGTCTAACTGCAATTCCACAATGTCATCCACTCAACTTTGCATGAATATTTTCAGATCACTTTAAAAAGCTACCTGATGTCACAGCATAAAAACAATTAAACCACACTCATCAGCAATGCACTGGCTGAGCCAGGAATATGATTTATGTTGGTATTGGAAAACAAGGAGGGACAGAAAGCCGAAGCACAGGGTGATGAATAGCAGCAGTATCTTTTAAGTGTATTTATATGTTTTAATACGTTAGAATACATACATTAAGAAGATTCATTAGGGAATTCATCTTCAGAGTAACATTCTGGGGGTTCAGCCAGAACATTAAAATCATTACACACATATATATATATATATATATATATATATATATATATATGTCTTCCTATATAGAAAATATCTGCCAGTCACGATCAGCTAGTGAGCAGAACGGCTGTTAGTCTTTAGTTAAACTAATCTCATGCGCAACGTTAGCAGCAACATAAGGCAGTTGGATTTCTGTTGACCAGCCAAGAATGTAATTGAGTGAACGTAATTTCACACATTAGCCAAAACACTGGTGCAATGCAATTAAACACGTGTTTCATTTTGTTTAGAGATTGGTAATTTTGCAAAGTCAATTACAACTGCGCCTTAAAATGTGAGCTGTTTATCAGGATTCTCATTGAGGCTTGTATTTTTGCTTGTCGGACCAAACGACTCTCACATTCATCAACAGAAAAAATTAAAAGGTGTGCCAACACCTAACTAACATCCCTGCATAAGGAAGCCTGTGGTCATGACAATGATTACAAATTCATTTTTAGTGACAATGAGGTTTTTTGCGTTTTCATAAAACAACCATTTGTTAATTGTACAACATTACACTTGAAGCTAGTTCAGGGGTGCTAAATTATAGTATTGTGTAACCTTGGGTTGAAAGCAATTATAAGGGCATTTAGGGCTGCCGAGATTCGTCAATGCCATCGATGATGAAATTGAGACGTTGCCCATCGCGAGACATCGTGTCTGGTGGTCTGGGCCACAAAGGTGTACCCAGAAAGAAATCTTTAAGGGTATGGAAAGCTGAGCTGTTTTTTCACCGTGCATAGAATTTAAAATATTTCAACTTCAGACGCTGGGTGCGGAGCAGCCCTGCTTGTCAACAGAAGAGAACATTCTATGCCGCGTAATAAGTGTAGTCCATTCATGTTTATGAAACAAATGACCATTGCGTTATTATTGGAAGGGAAAGCTTTAGCCATTGTGGCTGCTACATATGCTCCTTATTAAAGTTGTAATCACTTATCTTAGATTTTTCAATGAATGAATGTTGATTAGAACTAGCCTGACATCACCAGACCAATTCGCAAATGTGTTAGTCTGAACCCTCTCAGTTCATTTTTAATTTCCAAGGGGAAATGATTCAACGGCGCTCCCATAGGGCGCTCCTTGTACAGTCATCGGAGTATACCCGCCCCATATTAGAAAAATAGCTGTGATTGGCCTGACCCGGGCAGGTCTGCTGAAAATATATCTGGATTGGAGGGGGGCCAAACGCATATGCCAGAGCAAACATGAGCTCGCAGATTAGTCTGGTTCCCTGGCTAGATAAGAACATGTTTAGTCTAGTTTCAGGCTTTTTCAACGTTGATTGACGGCGCGTGTGTGTGTTGGGCTTGTTGGGATGTAGGCCTATATCTCATCTGATTATTATATTTATGCAATTATATTAACCATATGTCTTTGGAGTGAATGTCATATATATATATTACGTTTAAATAATTATGATCAATATAATTAAATGTTAAAGTTGAAGGAACATAGGGAATATTACCATATCTTACATTAAGTATTACAGGTGGAACAATGATGTGTTTGTTTTTCTCGTTCTTTATCTTTTGCTGTCAGTCAAAGGCAAAGCCATTCAAAGGAAATTAATCAATAAAATAATCTATAGAATAATCGCTACAAAAATAATCGTTTGTGGCAGACCTAAAGTACAATAACAATCTATTACATTGAGTGAATTGTTATACAACCAAGGTATGCATATCATTATATATTTTAGTATGCCAATGTTGTTATATTTTATAACAGTGTTAATTCACAAGCGATGATCATTTAACTATAATAATATCATAATGTCTCAAACAAAAATTATATGAGTAATTAAATAGTTATTATATAATTAATATAATTAATTAAATTAATATTAACATGGTGGTCAACGTATAATAAAATATATTGCAACTAGAATAAAACGATAGGAAATACTGCCTATGCCTACAGGCATATTATAGAGCCAACATCACTTTGTCCGATTTATATTGTAGTTTGAAAAGGCAGACCTAGCCAGACCTGTGACTTGCATAGTGATGAGCAAACAATGTCTGCAAATTAAAAACACTATTTAAATACAAAAAACGATTTAGTCACTCATTATCTGATGGTTGCCAATCACACCTTCGCTGTGCCTTCCTCGGTAAGCGATGCAAACTGAATGAATTGAAAAGACACTCAGAGTTGACAGTGAATGTGGGGGAAATTGTGCCTTGAAGTTATGAGTAATTTAATTTGTAAAAGTCATCGTATTACCCTTTGATGTGATATGCAGAATGTGGCAGTGCTGGCAATTTACGAAAGGGTTGTGTCACATCCCGCCCCTTTCTTTGAATACTTCACTCTCTGTCCTTGTGTTTCCTGCTTCTTATTGTTCCCACTCACCTTGATTGTTTTCACCTATCCCTCATCAACATTCCCCTCCTAATGTATTTAGTCGGCGTGTTTCCCTTCTTCTGATTCAGTTCGTCTTTGTTCCTCTGTGTCAAACGTTCCAGCATTACTCCTAGCGATTTTTACGATTCCATTTTTTTTTTTATTCCTGCCTGTTATTCCCGACTACGCCTTTGCCTTCTCCCTGCCGGATTGTTTCCCTGCTCTCCAACTGATTACCCGTGTACCGACCCTTGTTTCTTAGTAAAGACCATTCTTACTATCCAGAATGTTACCTACGAGTCGTGCTTTTGAGTCCTTTTTTTCCCTGTGGTTCACCTAGTTCTTACAGGTTGAATGGCTATTAAATTACTTTTCTCCCCATGTATGTATATATGTATATGTATGTGTATGTATGTATATATATATATATATATATATATATATATATATATATATATATGTATGTGTATATATATATGTGTGTATATCAGCTCTGCACATGAACCCGAGAGTGGTCTCAACCCATTTCAAATTCAGATTGCTCGTGGCGATCGATGTGCACAGGCTCAGAGGCATTTTTCTCCACCAGTTGGAAATTAGAACAACTGGAGGAGCACCCCCCCCCCACACACACACACACACACACACACACACACACTGTCAACCCAAATGGCATTGACAACACCCCCGTGTAACCTTTGATCCTGTCCGCGTTCATAAAGACCTCAACTTTATTTCACCTCCCAGCGAAAGACACACACAGATGTTGCAGGGAGAGAGAGAGAGAGAGAGAGACGAAAAGGGTGAAAGGGAAGGAATAGAGAGGGAACAAGGGGGTAGAGGGAGAGAGCGATAGAGAGACAGTGATAGTGAGAGGGAAAGAGTGATAGAAGGATAGAATGATAGATAGGCAGAGTGCAATAGAGAGAAGGAAAGAGTGATAGAGATGGAGGGAGAGAGCGATAGCTAGAGGGAGAGAGCGATCGAGAGAAAGCTTGAAAGCAAGAAGGAGAGCGTGATAGAGAAAAGCAACAGAGAATGGGAGAGAGCGATATAGCAAGGAAGAGCAGGATAGAGAGAGGGGGAGAACGATAGAGCAAGGTAGAGAGCGACAGGGAGAGGGAGTGATAAAGAGAGAGAGAGAGAGAGAGCGATAGAGTGGGATAGCGCGGAGAGTCACATGAATAAAGGAGGAGGGTTGCATTTTACGAGCAGCGTGACCTCGACTCGATGTGGTTCAGGAGAAAATCCTTGTGAGCAGAATCTCTGGGCAGAGCCACTTGAGGAGTGATAGAGAGTAATGATCTGAGCTCTTACATTACTAATCACAAAGGTATGCCGCTGCGGTGAGGTAATGGTCAGCGGAAAGAACTCGGTGACAGTGTTGGTAGTGTTGCCTCATTTCACATATAACAAGGATCAAGGGTAGAGGTGGGGATCTTTCTATAGACAAATACACTTTTGTTGTTGTTGTTGTTGTACAAAGCAAACTATTTATTCAATATGTGCACAGGTTATGTACTGTATAGGGCTTGTACATCACATCGAAATGAGTGCCTCCATTTTTGAAGCATAGGAGCATTGCAATGTTAGTTATTATGTATATATGGTAGTAATGTTTTTCTGTCATCGTTTAGTAATTAATCGTTAAAATATGTCGTTAGGGGGAAACGTGTTTTGAAGTGGAAGTGAAGCCTCTGTTAAATTACTGTTCACTTTGAACAGTTTGTTTAATAATATATTAAAAGAGACTTATAATATTTATTTTGGGCTCAAAGTTCCAGGAGGGAGGGGTGTGTTATCCCCATGGTAACAACCAACACCAACCATGTGATACGTTTTTGTAAGCTTGTACAGTCATTGCGTATGAGCTTTATAGTGGCCGATGAAATGCTCCACACACCGTGCCATTATACTATAAGTCTCCAAGAAGCTTTCTCGGACATGGACATAAGAATCAACTGCTGCCCAAACGGAGGTCAACACATCCAAACACAGACACATCGTGCAGTTTTACTATAAGTGTCCAAAAAGCTTAACTATCTCTCAGATGCCGCCATAAACATCAACTGCTGCCGTGACAGAAATCCACACATCCACACACACCTCTCCGCCGGTGTCCCTTCGTTGTGACATCAAAGTGTGTACTAAAAGGCACTTCGACGTCATGAAAAGAACGCTACCTGCATTCGGAGCAGAGTGGAATGTTCACAAACTGGTTGGCGGAGACTGGCAAACACACAGGATTGTACACTTTGTTTTCACTGGTGTAATTTTAGTAACAGTGACAAAATGGCCAAGATTACTATGTTGAAAGTCAGATAAGACATATTAGCACGTTTATAACCCAGCCCCTTTTAACTGCCACAGTGTTTCTCATGCAAGACATGGCAAAATAAAGCCTAGGTTACAGTATATTTAGGTTGATTTAGGATTTTACATTACAACAACTCACTTGTGTCCTCTCAATATGGAGAGGTATCCCATTCTGATGTACAAACCCTATATAGGTCTCAGCTATGCATGTCATACTTGAAAAGAGCACAGATCAAAAATAGTAAAGGGACATGAAGAAGAATGAAAGACATCTGACAATGTAGAACAAATGATCCAAAAAGGAGCAAGTGAAAAGGCTTCTGGAAGAGGGTATTACCTTTCTGGCTGTCGATGACAAAGTTTCCCTCCTCGTTTCCCATGGTGATTTTGTAGGTAATCCCATCACCATCGGGGTCCTTCGCCAGCACCGTGGCAACCAGCGTGTTGGGCCCCGCATCCTCAGAGACAAATGTCCTGTAGCTGTTGACACACACACACACACACACACACACACACACACACACACACACACACGTGTATAGACAATAAAGATGTTATTACATTATATGTGAATAATGGCCTTCTGTGTGAATGTTTTTGAGATCAAATATCGATTTTGATCAAATGTTTTATTACATATTATTTTCAGAGAGAGAGAGAATAAAAGCTTTAAAATACAAGAAAATACCATCTGGTAAACGCATTAAAATAACTTCACAATAAGGAATGTGACATCGCTGCGCCAGATCACCTTACCATATATGTCTTGTTTCATTAGGCTAATGTGTAATGTAATACATTGTACTATGTGAATTGCTTGGCTGATGTGGCAGGTAAGATGTGCCAATTCAATAACAATTATTAGATCACTGATTTGAATTTGCCTGTGCCTTTTAATACGATTTGGGTTGTGTCTGGTTTTTCTCTCGCACATCACTGCCACTCTACATGTATCTCTATATATACCACCCAAATAGATAATTTTTTATCAAAGTGTCAACAACAATGGATGAGACTTTCTGGTCAATTTAAGTTAGTTACCTGAAGATCCTGCTATAGTTGGAAAATATTACAAGGCAAAACAACATCTCTGCTACCACTTTCACAGGCCGACACCACCCTCCAAAAAACATCCATATTAGAGTTGGCTTGGAAGGAATATAGACCTGCAGGAAAGTATAAACTCCTTAAACATGGAAGGCAGATTGCTCAGTAGGAAATAAAGCACAATTTCACCTCTGTCTCTCACCTTCTCCCTCCCATGTGTTTCTCTATCAATCTTTCTCCCATCCCATCTTCCTCTCTCCTCCTCTCTCCTTCTCCCTCTTCCTCTCTTTCTCCCTCTCATTTATCGCTCTTTATCTCTCCCTCGCTCTCACACCTCCCCCTCTCTCTCTCTCTCTCTCTCTCTCTCTCTCTCTCTCTCTCTCTCTCTCAACACAGGCTCCCAAACATGCAGCAGTAAACATAACAATCTTAAAGAGTACAGGTGTCACAATCGCGGGCGAAGCCAAGGCCACAGCCATGGCCACTCACAGTGCCTGAGCCCAGCGGTAGGAAGTGTGATCGCGCTGCCGGCACTAAGAGACATTCCCGCCTTGGTCTCATCAATCAGTACTTTTTCCACGCCCCATATTAAGGAGCCTATGTGCTCCCAACGTGAGAATGCACATCAATCATTCAATCAATGTCAGTACTTCCTTACCATATAAATAACCCGTTCTTTTCTCACCAGTCGCTGATTCTTCCCATGAACAAACCTGCTACCGCCGTATTCTATCGAATCGTTCTGGATGAACGTCCTCCAGTGGATTTTTGTTTAGCCTTAGCCTTAGGTAGATTCTTAGTTATCTTTCAGTTATAGTTCATTTTGAATCTTGCTGCTTCTATAGGATTTATTTTTGCCCAGTGTCTTTTAGGCAATAAAGATCCCTTTAAGACTTTTGGACTCTGTCTTTCTCTCTCTCTCTCTCTCTCTCTCTCTTTCTCTCTCTCTCTCTCTCTCTCTCTCTCTCTCTCTCTCTCTCTCTGTACCTGGGTCCTGGTTAACCAAACGTTACAACAGGTGTGTTTCACAGTTCACAGCTGGAAGCATTGACAAACATTGCTCTAGCCCCTTAATGAGGGCAGAAAGTAAGACTTTTTGTGTACTCACTCACACACACACACACAAACGCACACACTTACACAAGTACGCACGCGTGCACATATGCACACACACACAGGCACACACATGTGCATGCAAGCACACATACACAACCACACATGCATGCAAGCACTTTTTCTCAATGTCATGGTATGGCCTATCAAAACTCCTGTCTAAAGGCGAAACTTCTGGTTTAAACTGGACACTGGCTGCAAATATGCTTTTTCTAACTCCATTTGGAGTAAATGTCTGTGGAGTGGAGCAAGGCCACTAATGTAAAGTTGACTAATGTAATGCAACACATCCATTTACACGCGTGTCAATCACTGAAGGGTATATTAACGGGACTGTACTGGAAATGATGGTCCTGCAAGCACAGATTGAAAAGATACAGACACCCAAATGCATCTGAGGTTGAGTGAGAATCCTAGCATATAAACGATATATATTTAATGGTCCATTTTTTTTTGAAAAAAATGTGATGGGTAAAGGGCCCTTTTACATGTATATGAACTAATGTTCATGCCTAATGATATGTTACTCTGATAAAACTGCAAACTGGGACATTGATATTAGAGGCAGATGTTGTTAGGGTTAAAATGATGCATAGGAAAGCAGATGAACAACAATGTAAGACGTTAGGGTATCAAATAATCTTCTTGGGAATCTTGGGAACCTCTGCCACTTATACCTTAAACAACACTGATCCACCAGTAAACAGACAGATGATAGTCCTGCTGTTAAACATCACTCTGTCCCATAACTCTGGACTCACGTCAGTATTCCCACACTCCATTCATGAAAAAAAGTCATTTCAAAACCATGCAGGACTGACTGAATAATGCCTTTGTTTGTGCCACAATTGAGTCAATACACTCACCAAATGCTGGGCCAATAATAAGACCCACCAAATTACAGTGAGCTCAAGTTTAATTTGGGGTAGGGAGCGAGTGGAGCAGCGGCTTAGCTTTCAGTTGGTCTATGAGATTGCTTTCGAAGGCACTCTGCACTCTCAAGCTGTTTAGAAAACAGTTAGATGTTTTTCAAACAATGTAATACAAAAAAATAACTATTCTGAAAGCAATACAATAAGTCACTATACCATTCTCCCCAAAGAAAACAACGTGTCTGTTAAAATGTTTAAACTCAACAACTTTAGTTTTAATGAGCAAACTATCCTAATGATTCTACAATCAGACTTCGGCTGTGGACAAATAAGCACATTGTTAAATGTTGAATATTGAACAACGATATAAAATAAATAGTTTGATGATGAAGATGATTAAGAACTGATGTTAAGGACAGGGTCTTTTTTATATCCTGAACTGTGAGTACATTAGCTGGTATGTTACAATATTTACAGACATATGTTGGTACATTTATAGCTATGTCCGTATGTGTATTGTTATGCGAGTACATAAACGACATGATATGCTGCCCTAGAGCAGCTGTATTTAGGTAAATTACGTACATACAGGGCAACGAGGGGAACCCAACAAAATCCCATCGTTCCAATCCAATTTCACAATCACATGAAAGGAACATGTGATCCGCCCTCGGATCCATGTTGTCCCGATGCCCCCTCATTGGTTTCCTTACATAACTTCTTGGGGAAATTACTTTTCGGAATTCTGTGCTATCGTGTTATGTAATACATTTGACACTGACAATTTAACACTGTAAATGTGTTGTAATGTGTGTTGTAACCCACATTAACACACACATACACTCACAAAACAGTTTATTTTTTCTCTCTAAGGTTTGGTTTTTCACTGGTGTTTTCTTTTTCACTTTTATTTTGTATTATTGTCAGAAGCACTGTTGTGCACTGTTTCGAGGTGTGTAAAACAAAAATACGGGTTGTGAGAAATCTCTCGCGCCGGCACGGTGTTAAGGTGCCTGTCAGTGTGGAGTTCTCTGTGGAGGAGTGTGAGTTAGCGGCTGGTGAGGTGGTGGGCTATGATAGTATTAAAGGAGCATCCAGAAAGAATAGTGCTGTAGTTAATGTTTCTAGACTCCACAGATAAAGTGGATCAACTCTCTTGTCGAACGAGGCATGACTTTGAGAAACACGCATACTGCAGTTTTTCCGCTTAATAATCCCGCTAAAAAAAGTATTCTGTCCAATTTGCCTCCTTTTATTAGCGATGATGTTTCAGAAAGGGAATTGTCCCGTCATACGCAGATTGTGTCGGCTGTAAAAAATGATGTCACCGGGTTGTAAAACTGAAACACGTAGTCTCATTCAGGAGACATGTATACATGATTTTAAAGGCAGGCATTTATGATTTAAGTTTGGCGGATGTGGTCAGGTGGGTCACGTCTGGTGCAGCTGTCCAGAAAAAGTAAATGCACAGCCAGAGCCTCCGCCGGCCAAACCTCAGACGGTGGCACCAGAGACGGTGGCACCAGAGACGGTGGCACCAGAGACGGTGGCACCAGAGACGGTGGCACCAGAGCCGGTGGCACCAGAGATGGTGGCTCCAGAGCCGGTGGCATCAGACTGTGGCACCAGAGCCGGTGGCACCAGAGCCGGTGGCACCAGAGCCGGTGGCACCAGAGCCGGTGGCACCAGAGCCGGTGGCTCCAGAGCCGGTGGCACCGGAGCCGGTGGCTCCAGAGCCGGTGGCACCAGAGCCGGTGACTCCAGAGCCGGTGGCACCAGAGCAGGTGTCAACAGAGCCAGTGGCACCAGAGCCGGTGGCAACCGAGACGGTGGCACCAGAGACGGTGGTACCAGAGCCGGTGGCACCAGAGCCGGTGGCACCAGAGCCGGTGGCACCAGAGCCGGTGGCAACCGAGACGGTGGCACCAGAGACGGTGGCACCAGAGCCGGTGGCACCAGAGCCGGTGGCACCAGAGCCGGTGGCACCAGAGCCGGTGGCAACCGAGACGGTGGCACCAGAGACGGTGGCACCAGAGCCGGTGGCACCAGAGCCGGTGGCACCAGAGATGGTGGCTCCAGAGCCGGTGGCATCAGACTGTGGCACCAGAGTCGGTGACTCCAGAGCCGGTGGCACCAGAGTCGGTGACTCCAGAGCCGGTGGCACCAGAGACGGTGACTCCAGAGCCGGTGGCACCAGAGTCGGTGACTCCAGAGCCGGTGGCTCCAGAGCCGGTGGCTCCAGAGCCGGTGGCACCAGAGCCGGTGGCTCCAGAGCCGGTGGCACCAAAGCCGGTGGCACCAGAGACGGTGGCACCAGAGACGGTGGCACCAGAGACAGTGGCATCAGAGACGGTGGCACCAAAGCCGGTGGTGCACCGGGCTCGGCCTGAAGCAGCGGGGTGTAGCGGGGTGTAGCGGGGTGGCAGGGGTCAATGAAAATCTGGAAACGGAGCAGCACGCTGAGGTGGCAGAGACAGATAAATCCAACAGCAATGTACCAATTCGGATTAAAATCCCGACTTCCCGTTTCAAATAGTGTCGATCCCAAGCCAGATCAGTAAACTCAAGAGTCTCAAATCATTGCAGAAACAAGTCAGGTGGACATGACAGGGGATTCAGTTAGTGAGGATCAAATAATGGTACAGCAGGATGGGATGCTTTTTAAAGTTGCACCGCCTAAGAGAAAGGGGATGTATAGATAAATAGATAATAAGAAAGGGAAAGCTACAACTGGGCCTTCAAAAAAACAGACAATTGAAAATGACACTGCAGGGTCAATATCAGATAGCGAGAGGGAATCCTCTGACTCGTCTCTTCCAGACAGACTACTTCCAGGCGGACAGGGGGGACAGGATTATATTCTGGAACAAGTATGAACGTTTTTAGAAACAACTAAAGGCAAAAGGGACGTTGTTGCAGACGATTATTTTCCTACTCGTTTGTTGTTAATTGCGAGGAAATTAATAAGACAGAGGAACGTGGACAGTCTCTTAGAGACAGGGAAACTGGTGTGAAGGCTGCAAACAAATGAGGAAGATGAATTGCCAAACAGTAAATAATAATCTGTTGAGCGGATATACATTATTGATACGTTGCTTCTTGTTTTCCACACTTCTTTTCAACACATCATAAGCATAAGTAGTTTTAGGATTGCGTCTTTAAATCTCAACGGAGCAAGAGCTGTAAAGAAAATAATATGCTTTATGAAGTCCTGAAAACAAAGAACGTTGATATTGCTTTTACCCAAGAAACACACAGTAGCAAGGACATTGAGGTCGAATGGCAGAGAGGGTGGTCAGGTTGTTTTTAGCCATTTGAGTTCAGCATCAGGAGGAGTTGCAATGCATTTTTTCAAATTAGGTTTTACAAATTTTCTTTGATTGTGAAGAAATTCTTAAGGGCCAACTACTAAAAGTCATAGCACAATATTAAATGAACACGATAGTGTTTTTAAATATTTACTCACCAGTTTAGCCTTGGGATAGATGTGTGTTTTTAGATGAATTATCAAGCACCTTAGAAAGCTGCAATTTAACATAATAGGGGATGATTTTAACTGCATCATTAGCGATTTGGACGGGAATCACATTGAACCACATCAACAGTCAAGGAGATTTTTTAAGTGAATTATTAAGACCTGTGACCTGTGATCTGGAGGATGATGTGTAGTGTTCTTAACACAGTACTGAAAGACAATATTCCTGGTCTCATTGCAGAGACAATTGCTAATCCCTAGCGAGGCTTGACAGATTTTATTGTTATGGACATCACATCCTGTTTTTTAAATCCTGTTTTATGTCACAAGTAGGCTTTTCAGATCACTTTATGTTAATTGCTATTGTTTTTATTCATAGGGTCAAACCTAAAACCGCATACTGTCATTTTAATACAGTTTTATTAAATGATGGGCATTTTAGGCAATGTTTTTTTTTTTTATGGAACACCTGGAAGTTGGAGAAGGCCACAAATATATATCTTCAACAATGGAGGGATATTGGCAACTTACAAATAAAACAATTTTGTAATCAGTACACTTTCAACGTCAAGACACCCACAGATCAATCAAAGATCAAGCGATAGATATTGTGGATCCAGGCCATATTCAGGAACTAAAAGCTAAAAAGGCCAAGTTGGCGGATCTGCTAGGATCAGAGAACAGGGAGCTTTAATCCAGTCTAGATTCCAGAACAAAGAGAAGATGCTCCCTCACTGTGTTTATTTAATTTAGAGAAAAAGAATGGACGGAGCCATCTCATTCATTGTCTTAGAACAGCTGATGGATGCGAACTCACAGAAACACCTGATATCAGGAGAAGAGCTGTAGAGTTCTTCTCTCAATTGTACACCTGTGAATACAGTGACAATCCAGACAGTTTAACCCTTTTTCTCAGTGACTTACCTCAAATATCTGACCAAAAAAGAGCTGAAATAGAACAACTTATAACGCTGAAGGATCTAACAGTTGCACTAGTAGGCATGACAAATGGCCGAGCACCAGGGACTGATGGCATTCCAGTGGGGTTTAACAAAGCCATTTGGTCTTTGCTGTGTCTTGCTGCATTTAATGACAGTATGGAGAAAGGCTGTCTATCTCTTAGTTGCAGGAGAGCTGTCCTCACTCTTTTACCCCAAAAAGGTGACCTCTGTGAGGTTAAAAACTGGAGGCCAGTAGGTTTACTGTGTACTGACTACAACATTTTCGTGTTCTACATGGGATAATTGCAGTGAATGCTTTCATATCTATTTTAAACCCTGAAGTTTCAGATAAATGCCTGTGTAGAGAGACAATCTTTCAGTTTTTTATATTGTTGCAGATTGACACCATTATGCACACTGCTTGGTCATTTGTTAACTTCCTTTGGAGAGAACTTTAGTGAGAAGTCTTTCTATTTTTTGCTTTTCATATGGCAATACAAAAAAAGGGAGATTGATAAAAAATTTGGTTTGGGCAAGCAAAATTAGTGATCTACTATAGTAGGAAGCAGAAAATAGTAAGCGGTCAAGCAAAAGAGTGTGTTGCAACTTTCTAGGGTCTGGATTTTACTAGAATTTAAGTATTATGAAAAGATGAATGATCTGGATTATTTAAAAAACATTTGGGATGTTGATGGTGTTTTGTTCTTTTTCATTAATGGTGAGATACGTTTTTTCATGGTATAGGATAATATATATATATTGTAAAAGCTTAATTAGCTAAAGAAAGAGATAATTGTGCAATAAAGTTATGTTAAAAATCGAATTTCTCTCTCTCTCTCTCTCTCTCTCTCTCTCTCTCTCTCTCTCCACCAGATAGCTGGCTGGGGATTCAGGTGAGCTGTCAGGGGGAGTGCGAGTAAATGGAGAGGGGGGGGGGGGGGGGTCACTAGATAATTGCTGGTATTTATCTCACCTGAGAAGCCGACGGCCCTCAGTGGCGATGCATAACAACGGGCATGAAATTGATGGTGGAATTACACGGGAGGGCACCCACGCAGTCAACCACCGCCTTCTTACTTTCAGTAGGGGGGAGGGGTGCTATGTCAAGGCTGTAGTCATAGCTGTAGATTACAAGCAATGTGTGTGTGTGTGTGTGTGTGTGTGTGTGTACGTCATTTTCCTGTCAATGTTTCTGTATAAAATTGTTGCCCGTCGAATGCATCCACTTTCCTGCCGTGCTAAGGCGTCTCTGACACAGGGGTGTGTCCGGGGTGTCACATATATATATATAAACATGCTCTGTGTTGAATTGGACTGCATGATCTGGCAACAGACGCCACACATATTTGTGGCACACGTGTGTCTATATGGGTGCCTAAGCAGGGAGCACACACTCCTTGGCCCTCGAGTCGGCTGATGGACTTCATCTTGTCAAGTCAAATGCGATCGCAAAAGTCAGAAATTGAATGCATTGTGAATGCGCTAATTATTTTGAAAACATTTTGTAACATCAACAAGTGAAATGTATTAAAGCTTATTGTACTGTTTATCAGTAAATTGCTACCGATTATATACTTAAAATCAGTCTTTGCAAAATTGTAAAAATTAAAATAGTTAGCTTCCTCCACTGGAGTTAATGTAATTAAATTGTATTGTTTCAAAATGAGAGAATCTTATTGTTCCTCCTAACAGTAAAGTGAGTCAACGGGTTATATTACATTAGTTTTACACAAGACAACTTTCATTACGCTTTAGCAATGCATTAACATGTGAAAAGTAAGACACAGCTGAGAATGAATCATACCAACGAACGCTAAGAGAGATGTTTCAGAGTGTTGGTTCACCATCTGCTTAAAAGATTAGCTTTAACAAAAATCCTATACTTTGCATAGTTGTACGCTTTTGATTAAATCCTTGGCACTTGCTGCTACTTGATATTGTGCATGCCAACAGAAACTATGAACACACACTATATGATCAATACATGATTGTAAGTGTAAGTCTTTCGCCATTTGCCTGATGATTTGTGATGCTCGTTAAATGGTGAAGGAGCTATATTTTTTTACTCGCTCACCCGACAATGAAATATTAGGGTTTTCTCCGAGACAGATTGCTACTATCACAACCAGGTTCAATGCAACAATTTCATAAGACATGTGCTTCATTTAATCATGACACTTATATATCCCGATGGACTACAAGCATATGCTGTGATGGCCTCCCTGTCAATGCAAGGCATTGTGGTTAGTCAAGACTTTATGATGAATAGCTTCTTTCTTGAAACACTGATTAATGAGTTTTACTCTTATGGAAAACAGTATCTTGGAATTTTTCCCCCCAGTGGCTGTATCTTTTCTTCCATAAAGTATTGACATGTCTGAGTCGTGCAAGGGTCAATATGTATCCTTTTTTTATCTTCATTTTTATTTCCAATAATAAATGTTTCACTACAGTTAAAAAATTTGTTACGGAATGTGAGTTATAGAGTAATAGTCACTTCTACATTTAAAAACCTCACACTAAATCCAGGTCAAATAATTGACAACAAAACACATGTTGATGGATGGACTGTGACGAGTGCTTTGTACTGTATGGATCTTTAAGCAGCGTCAAATTAAGTGTATTGCAGAGACACTTTGAGTAAACTAGTAATGGTGATATGAATTGCTAGGTTTAGCTGGGAGGACAGTGGTGTATGTGGAGATTTCAGTTTCAAGCACAGCAATGTTCAACAGATGGTACATTAACACATTTTTCCTTTATATTAAGTGCTTAATTTGGATATATTGACATAACATTTATAGGACCTGTGTGGCTGGCGACATGGAGAAGAAAATAAAAGAAACAAGGATGTAGTGAGACTTGTATACTTTTTTGTTGATACATCTGGAGAGGGTGAAAATGGTCACATTCATGTGACCATTTTCACATACTAATGGTCTGTCAGAGTTGTAGGGACGACAAATCGAATGCAGCTCTCCTCCATACCTCCACCTGGTCTCCGCTCTTAACCCCTGGCCCTTGACCTGCTTCCACAGGAGGGATAAAGGAAACAGCACAACATGCCGTCTGAGAGGAGAACCACAACTCTACCATTCTCCTTTTATCCTGTCAACCTTTTCTCCATTCAGCTACATAAACAAACACACACACATGCAGACATTCCCACACATGCCAGCACACACACACTCACACACACACACACACACACACAAACACACACACACACAAACCTGTAACACAAACACACCTCAAACACACATCCTCATGCTCATATACTCATACACGCACATGCACACACACTCACACACAAACCCTCACACACACACAAAGTGCCACCTTCCTTGACGAAGTCACAGCACGGAAGGCAGCCCACCTCTGGAGGTGGTTTCCGTGGAAACAGACAGGTAATGGCAGGTGAGAGGGCCCTGATGGGAGAGTGAAAGCTCCCACATAGAGGAGGGGGTGGGGGGCAGTCACCAAGACGACGTGCAATTCAAATAATAAACATTTGAATAAAATGTACGATTCTTCTCCAGTCAGATTCCAGGCTGTTTGTTAAGTTCTGCCTTGTGGGTCTGTCTCTTGTTATTGTTGTATTTGTCTCACTTCCCCGCACAAGAACATATAGATTGTGTGGATGTTAGAGGGACACTTTGTTTGCGGGGAGTCCTTAGATTAACTAGATTCCCCTCGCAAACAACCTGTACACACATGAATACACACACATACACACACACTAATGCTTACACAGAGACACACACACATACATTGGATAGAGACACATATGCAAAAATCCAAAGATGAGACCATATGTGAGCGGTATATGATTATATTGTACAGTTTAAATGAACATACGACCATATAGATATAAACGCACACACACATGCATACTAGGGATGCACCGATTCCACTTTATCACAGACCAAGTACAAGTACTTACATTTGGGTACTCGCCGATAAGGAGTACCGATACGTTACAGTTTTTTTTTTTACATGTCGTTTTTTAACGCCCCTTTTTTCTCAAAATTGGGGACCTAGTTCAGTAACAGTGATCAAATGGCATCGATTACTATGGTGACGATCATATAGGACAAATTACCATGTTTAAAAAAAAAACTAAAAACCGTTTGGGTTCACTGGCTCTTCAACGTTATGTCACGTTGCGTAAAGTTGTATCGGGTGGTTGTATCGGAGAAGTTTTACGAGTACGAGTACATGAGCACAGTATCGGGCCAGAGTCCGAGTACTGGTAATGGTATCGGTGCATCCCTAACGCACACACACACACACACACACACACACACACACACACACACACACACACACACACACACACACTGCTTGTATTTGAGAGAATCAATAGACATGAGGAAAACTTTATGGATAATGATACATTTAATGATCTCTGTCTGTCCAACTCACATCCTTGGCAAACTGCTACCACTCAACTAGACCCACACACACACACACACACACACCTTCAAAAATACACACACTAACAAACACAACATGCACATAAACAAATAAAGATAAACATACTCAAACACACTCACAACATACACATATGCATTTGGCGTTTTAAGACCGTTGCTGTGATGTCTTACTTTGAAACGCCACAGACATGTTTGATTATACAGATCTAGAATGTGTTTAAATTGGAATGTGTTTTATTTGGATTAAACCATGGTTTCATGTAATCAGATGTGTGTGTGTGTGTGTGTGTGTGTGTGTGTGTGTGTGTGTGTGTGTGTTCAGGAGAAACACACATGATTATTCTACTGCCCCTGTCAGTAAATCAATGAAACACACACACACACTGTCCAGCTATCTGGTAGAAAATCAACCAATTAAAAGCCATATTGGCTGCCATAGGAGCACTGGTGTGTGTGTGTGTGAGTGTGTGTGTGTGTGTGTGTGTGTGTGTGTGTGTGTGTGTGTGTGTGTGTGTGTGTGCGTGTGCATGTGTGTGTGTGTGTGTGTGTGTGTGTTTATGCGTCAGAGCTGACCTAACAAGACCTAATTGCTCTCTCCTGCTCTCTCCTCTAGCTCTATGTTCCCTTCTCTCTCTCCTCCCTTCTCTCTTCTATCGCTCGCTATATCACTCTATCACTCCCTCTCTAACCACTTTATCTCTCCACCCTCTTTCTTTCTATAGCTCCCTCTCATACAGAAGACTGTAATCCGCCACCTGGTTCAAACGCCATAAAACATGAACTAGTTCAGGACTAACAACACAAGACAGCCAGGCCTGTACTGTCTTTCATCATGCATTGGATTCCATTACACATCAAGGTATTCACTGGTAGAACCTGTTTTATAGTTATGTTTTATATTGTTGTAAATTGCATCAACGACAGCCCTCACAGAAAAGGCCTAATATCTTGAAATATGTACTGCCATCTTCCACTGGTTAAGTACCACCTCATATACTCAAAGGTTATCAATATTACAGGTACAAAATAAATGAAGGGGAAAATGGATCAAATACATCCTTGTGAATCCATCTTCTGGACACACAGTGAGTGTGACCCAAACTCCCCCATCCAGACCTGTGACACACTTGACACATTACATTCACACGTGAGTTGTCGGCATTAGATTTCATGTTTGCAACTGGGATTTAGGCATTCAATTTCCATTCATGGCTGCCGCTCGTGGTCTGCTAATGCACCTATGGCAATACAAACAATACAAACCATGACTTCAAAGTGAAAGTGAAAGTGAAACTTACACATGCTGGGAGAACTCGGGCACCTCGTCGTTAATGTTGGCCATGCGTATGCGCACGGTGGCCGTGCCCGTCCGGGGGGCGTGGCCGCGGTCCACGGCCATCACCACAAACTCGTACAGGTGGTTGGGTCTCTCGAAGTCCAGTGGGCCCGCGGGGAAGATGGTGCCGTGTGGAGAGATGGTGAAGTCCGGGCTCAGCGTGTAGTAGGTCAGCTCGGCGTTTTCCTCCGAGTCGCAGTCGCTGGCAGACACTGCAAAGAGAGGGTGGAACCAGCGGTTTAAAGTTCAACTAGGAGTCAAACTTAAACTCTGTGACTCAAACGACGAGTCAAACTGTTGTCCCCTAATCGAGAGAGGGCGAGACAATCAATCTGTAGCCACTATTGTGTGTGTGAGAGAAAGAGAAAGAGAGAGATATAGTCCATCTGTTGTCACTATCTAGAGAGAGAGAAAAAGAGAGAGAGATACAGTCAATCTGTAATCACTAGAGAGAGAGAGAGAGCGTGAGAGACAGAAATAAATAGAGAGAAAAAGAGATTCCCATAGGGTAGAGTAGGGTAGTTGAATGAGTGAAGGAAATACAACGGTCTCCAACAAAGAGAGAGAGAGAGAGAGAGAGAGAGAGTTATTTGTAGAGCAAAAACTGAGAATTGTCATTTTGCAACATTTTGCTTTGCTGCAACACACATTGGGAATCCATGGAGCAGGGAGCATTCCCCGGCCTAAATTGATTGCCTTGCTAAAACTGAAAGTGCCACCAGGGATTTTGAATAAGCATATTTTCCGCTAACAAGAACATTTCAACAAGAAACTCTTGATTCTACAGTTTCCCTTACATTGCATTTAGCAAGCGTACACATCCAACATATGAAAGGAGAACGTTATTGAAACAAACATGATGTTGCTGGTATGCACAAACTCTGAGGCTCAAAATTAAATACAGACATTTATGCACATACAAATTACCTTTAGAATACAATACGTATGCTGATACAATACACATGTGCATATTTAACAGGTCCTTTTTTAGGATAATTATAATTGTGATTTTCCCAAAATATTTAAGGAATTTCAGCTCCAGCTATAAAGTTAAAGGGTCAGTGAACCCAATATATATATATATATAGTTTTAAATATTGTTTTAAACTTGGAACATTATATATATGAACTTCAACATCGTAATCTATGCCATTTTGTTACTGTAACTAAAATAAGACGAAAACGAGTCTCAAATCCTATGTTTTTGCCAGTCTCTGCCAACCAGATTGTGAACGTTCTACTCTGCTATGAAATCAAGTTGCGTTCTTTTCTCGTGTTGTAGAGAGGGTGCTTATAGTATAACGCCATGGTGTGCTATGCACTTTTTTTCAACATCGCTCATTATAAAGCTTATACACAACAACGGTAGTAGCTTAAAATAAGTAACACAATGTTGGCATGGGTCGTTTCAATGGAGATACCACGTCCCCCCTCCTCCTGGAACTCTTTTTAAATCTCTCTGTTTGAATACGATCTAAAACAGAGGGATGTATACATGTTTAAGAGATCAAAGCAAAATCAAAATCAAAATCAAAATTGTTTTCCATCTTTCAATTATTTATTATGCTTTTTTGGACAATAGAATGACAGCTAAAACCGCCCACCTAGTCTATTTAATAAAAACATTTAACTGAGCATTTTTGGTTGATTTGTTTAAGTTTTGTAGGTTTATTTTAAGAGATTACACTTCATGTGAAGTACATGTTTGTGGCCTGAAAACAGATAATCCTCAAATCCACAAAATGATGAATGTAATCATTAAAGTCCCTGTAAGACAGTAACTCTTACCAACTACATAGATTGCATTGTATATTCTATATAGAAAACAAATTGGATATTGCATAGAAGTCATTTTAATCCCAGCGGGGTGATAAATACTATGTCACTGCGTGTCATTTCGACCGTCGCCCCCAACGTCCCTGGGCGGTTATCAGCGACCTCATTGACTATGAGTTCACAAATCAACGTTACGCACAGCGTCGAATGGAAGGTTCATTGGGTGATCAGGACGAGCCTAACACAAGTCACGGGTTGGGGTTCGATATTTGATTATCGAAACACAAAAAATGTCAACGCCACTGCTATCGAACACTGCTAGCCTACACTTTTTACATTTTTTTGTGTTTTTTTTGGTAGGTAATGGACAACCCTTGTGTATACATCTGAAATCTCTATGATGTACACTTGATTAACCTTTTGTATGTATTATTTGTTTGTATTGTAGAACTATACATCACATAAGCAATGACTATAAGATACTGCAAAGGCACTTAACCCTATGACAGAAAGTAGAGTACCCCCACATGTACCCCCAGAACATAGTGTGATTCCATGGCTTGAAAATGCAGTACATAAGTATTTGAGCAAGATTGGGTTTCCTTGCCTTTCAAGGTATTATAGACAACATGAGATATGTTGGCACTCATCAGTGGTATCTGTTGCTTAGTGTTGTATAACAGTGGGAAAACATTTTGCAACAAGAATTTAAATTGTTAAAAGGGACTGGTAAGAGGATGCAACATTCTGAGATTAGCGCTATCTGCAATCACAGAGTAATGTCTCGTATCCACATTCATATTCATGTATTTCTATAAGTAAATGCTGTAATAACATGTATCAAAGTGAGCGTAAATATTCTTGAAAGGAGAGCACCCCTCTGCCCTTCCTGTCTTGCCGACTCATCTTTAATTTGTCTTAAAACATCCCGCGAGTAAATAACTGAAATTAGTTTCACGTTCCGTGTAGGCCTATGTGTTCTTTTTGCTTGCTTGCAAAGCTTAAAAGCGAAGAGATGAAAGAGAGCTGGTGTCTTTGAGATGAAACTTGTTCTAACTCCTGCAACATTGGACTGATTAAATCTTTGCGTTATTTAGTCTTAGTTCACTGAGTGTTGCAGGCTTTACAAAATGAGTGAAAATTGGCTTTGAATTTCTAACATTCACAACTATTTTTATTACTTAACAAAAATGGTTCATGACTTAAAAATAAAATAAAATAAAATAGTGACTGTGTTAGGAAGCGGAAGCATGTCTGAACACAATACAATAAACATTTTCAGTTGAGTAATTAAAACCTTTTATTGAGTTATGGAAATGCTGTATATGCTCAATTCATCAAGATTATAATTTTTTCGAAGTTATATGTTTAATGACTTTGCCGTCATGTTTAGCATAGTTCACAACCACCCATAGTTCTACAGCCACATCTGAATTTGAACCTGAATTATCTCCCACTGCTTCAGAAAATGTTGCAATATTGAATCATCGTGTGTGCATTGTTTTGTATATCATGACGTACGAAAATATAAACTGCATATTATGTTATATTTGATAACAAATTCTTTAATTGAACACGTGTGAATAGAAAAAAAGATGTTATGTACCAACAGAAGGTGATTAAAATGAAAGCGAAACATGTTTCCCACTTGATACCAGATTCATTTAGCAGCGAGAGAGAAGGAGGGACCTCCGATAGAAGAGTATCCATTTCAGTTACATGTTACAGATATTGCTTTTGCAAATTCTTTGTCATTCTTTATTGTTGTTATTCTTGTCTTTGTCTGTTAACTGGTGTAAACAGCTCATGAGTAAAGTAGGATGTAAAATAACGGAAATTGTGTTTGTTGCGGTAGACCAGGATAACACTACAATCCATGAGCCTCTCTCAGCCGAGGAAAAGGGTGAAGATGAGAAAGTGAGCGACAGAGAAAGAGCGAGAAGTGGCCATGGTGTTGTTGACGATAACGACTGGCCTCTGCTCAAGTGAACACAAAGTGGAGACTAACCAAGCTTTCGCTTTGTTTTTTGCAATGTCTTTCTCACTTCTTTTTTTTTTCGAGGACTCACCTTGCAGGAGGGAGGTTGCCGTGGTTACGGTCTCCGGCACGCTGTCCTTGCTGTAGATGGACTGCAGGAACTCAGGCACACAGTCGTTTTCATCCTTAATAACCACACGCACCTGCAGGAGCGCCGTCGGCGCGGGGTGGGGGTGGAGAGAGAGCAGGTGAAAACAGAGCAAACAGAGAGAGGGACAGAGAGATCATTTCAACAAGGTCCAAGTACGAACACAGGTTTCTGAGGGATTCACAGACGGCAACCACCGGTCGACGGCTGCAAATAAAGAAATATAGTAGTGAAGAAAACATTTGAGACGTTTATGAAGAAAAAGAATGGCCTTTTTTCTGAACAAAGGAAAAAGGTTTTTTGTTTTTTTAAATGAGACTTGATTGCACAGCTGATTTATTAGTATGCAGATAATAGGCCTAGGGTACAGTAGCCAGGGTAATGATGGCAGGGCTTCTGGCTTTGGACAATGGGATTGTTAACAGCCTCATAAATAACACCAGAAAGAATGAATGTGAAGCAGGGCAAAGAATATGATTACTGTGTGACACTGTGGTCATTAAGTATTGTGTGTTATTGTGTGCATGTGCACGCGAGTGTGTGTGCGCGTGCCTGCATGTGTCACACGTGTGAGTGTATATGCACTTGGCGATGGTAACTTATCCAAACCCTGTTTTCTGACAATCTGCACATACACATCCCCTTTTAACAGCTTGACATTTAGATTGGCTTAATGCTTCTCTATATGAAATCTCTGACTGTAGAACAGGTCACTGGGTGAGGGCTGTACAACAAGGGAAAACAGCAGTATTTGCTGTAGGAGGAGGGAGGTGGTGGATTTATCGAAGGGTTTATTTTTGTAAAGCCCCGATAAGAGGTGTCCTTGTTAGGACTGTTGAACACGATGGTGGTTGTTGGTTTTGCAGTCGTGAGTTCGTTGCAGGGGCTTCGCTAAAACAAACTTCTAGCGGAGATACCATTGTTGACCGACATTTAGTTCAGAACAGAATAAAACCTGGACAGGGTCATGAAAGCTGGCCTACCAGCCCAGCCCATAACCAAAAGGAGCACACTTGCTAACACGTGCACACGTAAATGTGCAGTGTGTAAATACCAGCCAGACAAGGAGAACCGCTGGGCCCGATGAGATTTTTGTATTATCAGTACCTTTGTTAAAGATCAGCTTGGCAGCCATGGGCGGTAAAATGAGATCTGACCGTGATCCCTCCCAAAGGTAATTTATGTTTGGCTGTCAGTGGTCCTGAATACCGTTCCCTTTGAGTGTGCATGTGTGGGGGCTTGCGTGCGTGCATGTATAAAGAATTATGTATGTAATATAAAATAAACCAGACTGGGTTCAGTAAGATATGGACAAATGTGGGTTAGTGTGTGTGTTGCATGTGTGTGTGGGTGTAGGTGTGTGTGTGTGTGTGTGTGTGTGTGTGTGTGTGTGTGTGCATGTGTGTGTGTGTGCGTACGTTCTTGCAGGTGTGTTGAAAAGTGAAGGGAATTCAGTTGTGATGAGGCTCGTCAACCTCAATAACGCACACACACATAAAACACGCACACACACACACACACACGCACACACACACACACACACACGCACACACACGCAGGCACACACACAGACACACACCCGGGGCGGGAAGCAGGGCAGCAGTAGGCAGGCCGGGGCTGGTTAGGTAACTAATGGTGCCACGGAGCTATCAGTCCCACAGGGGGAGGACTTGGGAAGCCACCTGCAAATGAAAGTCACACCCGCAGTGCTTTCATTCGACAAAAGTATGAAATATACGACACCTCTGTTCGCCACCGGGGTAGAGGCAAACTGGATGTGGGAAAGGGGCGGATGAGGCGGAAACAAGAAATGCAGACCTCGGCTTAGGGAGGTGTCATGTTTTACTAAATTGTGAAAAATATATATGTATTGTACATTGTGTCTCTACTAATTTGGAGATGGAAAAGTGAACAGGTTCGTGAAACTCCCATTGTCTAGCGCTAGGGTTCGCAGAAGGGCTGCAGTGCTATCTGTGTTTCATTAAACCGTTTTCTTTAAGCGGCATAGCTCACAATGCTAAAGAGTTGTTGGGACGCCATGGGTCATCGCTGCCCGGATCCAAAAGGGTTTGAGACAGGCCGTGCGGGTTATGAAGCAGGCCATGTAGAGAGTAGAAGAAGAGTGTGGTGGAGTGTGAGGAAGGTGGGTGGGTGGGTGCGATAGGTCAAGCATGCACAGCCCCAGACATGCACTCGCTTATCAGTGCCGGTCTGAATACTTTTCTTTCTTCATGTCTGCCTTTCCTTGGGTCATTCCCTCTGCCTTTCTTTCTGTTTTTCTTTATTTATTAAGTGGCCGATGGAAATCCTGCACAATCAATCCATCCTTTTGATCTTTCGTATGTAATATTTTTCACCACACCCTGACATTAAGACATAAATGTCGGAGGAATTGGTAGTCACTCGTTTCTTAATCATTTCAATAAGCTTCAGCCGCGCTCCCCTAATCAGTTGGGTTACTGTGATTGGGAAGTCAGTAGATTTCCTCATGGCACAGTAGCTGCCTCCTTTTAATTGAAACGCAACGAGGACCTGAGTGCATTCGGAAATCCCATGATGTGCTTAGCATTTAGCTGTGTCACGTCTGATGCAGCACACAGCGGAATGCAATTTGGCTAAGGGGATTGCATTTCAAAGCAGATTGCATTTAGAAGTTCCGTATTTTTTCTCCCCCGCATACCTAGTTTTATCCGCATATGGCAGTAAATCTTAGTAAATGTCATCTGTGCATCGATTTTCAGGTTAATGCATTAAAGGAACCTTTCATTCCATTAGAAGTTCTCAGCCACTGTGGGCAGAAATAAACACATAAACAAAAAACAAAAAACGAAGGTCAACACATAATAGCAAGGTTATAGAAAATATTGAAGAAGTTAAAACACATCAGGCAAACAAACAAACATCAAGGAAACAGTAAACACACAGTAAACACAAAGTAAAGACACATCAAATGCACAGTAAACACAGAGTCAACACAAAGTAAACAAACAGTAAACACACATCAAACGCACAGTGAACACACGGTAAATACATGGTAAACAAACAATAAACACACATCCAACACAGAGATAACAAACAGTAAACAAACAGTGAAATACAAGACAACCAGGCCCCCACCTCGGCTGCGCTGCTTAGGCTGTCCAGGCTGTCCAGGCCTTCGTTTGCCCGGACCAGCAGCAGGTAGCGGTGCTGGTCGCCCTCGTAGTCTATGGAGCGCGTCAGGCTGATCTCCCCCGTCTCTGTCGAGATGGAGAACAGGCTGCTGGGGTTGATCAGCAGGCTGTAGCTGATCGGCTCTTTCTGGAAGGAAAGGGCAGGCGTGGCCAGGAACCTGAGGGAGAGACAAGATACCAACAGTCAGACAGGAGGGTGAAGACTACATTTTAGTGATCATTAAGAAGCCTACAGGTTGGGTCATTGGGGATCGAACCCAGTACCTTTCGGCTGGAGTTGCCCTAGCCACTAGGCTATCCTGTACCCATAACCTTTGAGAGGAAGCGTACAATTTTATTTTCTTCACACACCATTATTTAGGATTATTACATGATATATTAAGTACACACCAACATGTAAACAGATTCTGAAGTAAATGCGTCAAAATCTAAATCTTTCAGTGCAGGCCAGTCGTGACTATGGAACCCACATATAAAATATGTATATTGTTCATTGTTTACTTTATGTTTCTAATCCTGGCTGAGAACAAAATATTCGCCCTCAGGCAGAGTACTCAACCGAGCCAAATCAAAGAAACTGTGGCCATTAGTAGGAAAGTAAAGCCGCATCGAGAATGGGGCTGGGCATTGGAAGATCCCTAGTTATCTATTGTGCGTGTAAGGGCCTTGGTACGTTCCTGACAAGAAATGGAGCATAACATTATCCTCTGCAGCAGCTCACTAACTCCATCAGTCAGAGCAGGCCGGACACTCAATAATTAGACCACGGCAAAGACATAAGCTATCAGAACCACCATATTTGCACTAACCACTCAATGTGTGTGTGTATGTGTGTGTATTGATGGAAGGTTATGTGTACGAGTGCTTATGCCTATTTGTGTGTGCGGTGTGTGTGTGCGGTGTGTCAATGTGTGTGTGTGTGTGTGTGTGTGTGTGTGCACACACCAATGAGTGTGTGTTTGTTTCATAGAAAATTGTCAGGCGCCTGTGCATGCATCTGAGTCATTGCTCCATGCATATTTTAACAGCTATCACACCGGTGCACAACATGATCTAATATGAACAGGGTTTAGACAATGAATTAAATTTCTCACACACCACTGATTCACTGATTGAAGCTTAGATTAATGTGTGTGTGCCTGTGCCTGTGTGTGTCTGAACAGATCAATAACTCAGTGCTGCCCACGACTCTGCATGTGTTGTTAAGGCTATAATAAATAATGTGTCTGTACATGGGACTCTACTGAGCAGAAACATGTGGATTCTGTGCAAATTGCTCGCCAAAGCCATTTCAAAGAAATCATGTTATTATTTGTGAGCACACTTAAGATTTATGTCTTATATTTCTTGCTTGTGTAAAAAAAAGTGCAATTACTATAATTGGAGTTACAGCCTGAATCTGTTTTGATCATGGTGGGTTTGTCAGGATGGATAATGGAAAAAACACTCCGTTTGGATATATGTGTGTGTGTGTGTGAGTGTGTACTCACGTGTGTGTTTTTGAGTGTGTATGCAGGCGTGTGTACACACACATGCCCATGTGTGTGTGTGTGTGTGTGTGTGTGTGTGTGTTCATGTATGATTGTGTGTGTGTGTGATTTAATGTGTACTCCCGTGTGTGTGTGTGTGTGTGTGTGTGTGTTTGCGTGTGTGTCTGCGTGTGTACACCAACGGCTGTACTCACGGCTGGCCCTCGGGGGTGTTCTCCGGTATGGCGATGGTGAAGGAGGCGTTGGAGAACTGCGGTGGCCGGGGTCCCGCCACCACCGACACGGTAGCGGGGGCGCTGCGGCTGCCCAGGCGGTCGGCCGCCACCACCGTCAGCAGGTACTCCCGGTCACGCTGGAGGGGGAGCCCCGTGGTCCGCACCTGGCCGCTCTTACGGTCCACCTCGAAGCGCCCGTCGCCGCCTGGTTGGGACGGAAACAAGCTGCAGCCATGACCGCCTGTTTGCGAAGCCCTGGCAGAAGCCACTAACGTGTCGTTCTGAAGGCCTGTAGATGTAGACGCCTTGCAGGCGGTGGAATGTAAAGATAACCGCCACCGTTCTTAGTCAACGGAAACATTTTTTATTGAACTTTCGTCATACAAAGCAAATATTTGTATTCTTTATTGGGTTAGGATCTCAGTGGCTAGTTCATCTCCATATAATGTATTTTAGGTCCCATTTGACGGTTTTATTAAAAAAAAAAAAAATTGACTGAGTTAAAGGACTGACTATTAATGTGTTTTGGCCATAGGCAATTCCTGCCCTCAGTGTACCAAATATGGAGGGTTTCCCCTGCTGGTTGCAAAAATTTCTGCGCTACATCCTTATTTTTTCAAGTGGTGCTCGCTGCAGAGCCAAATGGGTGGACCTGACATTCTGCGGCTCCATCGCTATGGTCTTAGTACAGCTAATTGGGTTTTAAACTGGCAAATCAACTCAGTTATGGTTAGGGTTATGGTTATGTATAGGGGTTGAGGCTATGGTTAAGGTTAGGGTTATCATTAGGTTTAGGGGTTATGGTTGGGGTTATGGTTAGGTTAAGGGGTTATGGTTAAAGGGTCATGGTTAGGGTTATCGTTAGGTTTAGGGATTACAGTTAGGGTTATGGTTAGGGTTATAGTTAGGTTTAGGGGTTAGAGTTAGGATTATGGTTAGGTTAAGGGCTCTTGTTAGGGTTATGGTTAGGTTTAGGGGTTACTGCTGCCTTCAAGACAACCGATGGTGAAAGCCGTCTTGGGTCTGGCTTCTAGTGCCAGTTCTACCTGCCAGTAGCCGCTCTGTATATCAAGTGGGCTGAACCACTGTGACCCTGCGATCCGGTCCAGGACCCTGCCAATGCGGGGAAAAGTGTTGGAGTCGGGTCACAGCGTTCAGTCAATATTCCACTCTCTAGGTACTGTACTTCTTTTGACCAGGATGGCAGGGGCGACCCAGGGGCTGCAGGATGGCTCCTTCACCCCTGCTGCAGCCATCTCCAGTGTCATCCGCTCTGCAGCTTCACACTTGGCAAGCGCTAACCGGTAGGGTCGCAGTCTAATGGGCAGGGCTGGGCCAGTGTCAATCGTGTGTTGCACCAGGACTCTGCAGAGTCCAGCCCTTCGGTGCTCCGCTGATACAGGTCCTGGGAAGTGGTGACCGTGTCTGGTGAGCATGTCTGAGGAACGGTAGCCTCTGAAGAGGTCACCGTCATTGTTGGTGGGCCAGCAGGTTGTGTCAGCTAAGGTGGTGTCAGCAGCAGAAGAACAGGTTCAGCCAGATGATGCAGGAATCTTGGATGTTGGCCAACCAAAGCTCTGGGTGGTTGCGGTGTTCCCTGCCTTCACGGGCAGAAGTCGCTTCCCCAGCGTGCTGTCCAGCCCCCCAGCACATGCATAAACATGTCCCTCAAAAACTGCACTTCCTCGGCTCCTCACTCCGCAATTATTGTGAATGAATGGTTATCGAGAAAACCAAAGGACGGACGGACGGACGGACATACATACATACATACATACATACATACATACATACATACATACATACATACATACATACATACATACATACATACATACATACACACATACACACATACATAATACATACATACATACATACATACATACATACATACATACATACATACATATACATACATACATACATACATACATACATACATACATACATACATACATACATACATACATACATACATACATACATACATACATACATACATACATACAGAGACTCCTTCCTTTTTAGTTTGATTAGATAGTGAGATGTCTTTTTACATGCACTATCTCTCTCTGCCCTTCGCTCACGGTGTCGCCATACCACACTGACTTCCAACACTGCTTATGCATGGTGTCTAGAGTGTGTCGATATGCGCATATTCACACCTCCCAGGTTTTTTGATTAATCTGAATTTCTGCGTGGAAACCCGACTACACATGTTTCTGAGGGCATTTTTCTGTCCGGCACACTTAATCCATTGTGGCCCTGATGGGACACCTATTCCTAAAACAATGAGTCAACAGACTACCGGACTCCGCTGTATTTAACTTATTTTGCATTGATCCCTTTACAACCACTTATTATAAAAGAACATATAGAAACATCTACTGAGCTCACTTTCGGATTCCAATAGATACTCTGCACTCTGTCTGTGTATATCTGATAGCTCTCAGCCTAATTTGTAAGTCACTTTGGATAAAGGTGCCTGCTAAGTGACTCTATGTAAATATAAACGTATAGCAGGTAATGTGTTTGTTATTATTGTATAACAAATGCTATCCTCCTGCTTACAATTCTCAGCACAAGTATGTTGCAAACTGAAATATTATTTGTGATAATGCCTTGTCTTCTTTTACCTTGTGACCACAATGCAAACAACATTCTGTTTAAGAGGGAAAATACCTCTGCAGGATTATATCGGCCTTAGCACAGATGTGTAATGTTCATCTGATTAGGCTTACTTAGCTTGCTGTTGTATCGTATTGCACAAGACATCATATGAGGACACTTACTTAAGTACTTCAGAAACATCTATTAGAGTAGGAATGGTTTGATAAGAGTGCTTGCTTACTCTTCGGTGAAAACAAGCATCTGTTGAAAACCTCTTCACGCGGCTACCCCCGCACTCAACGGTGGCCACCACTCTAATCCAGGTGTGATTATGTTTAGTTGGTTCCTTTTTACGGAGGCTTTCTAACGTAGTAGATGTTATTCTTTTTAAGTATGTATTAAATGTATCAGTGTTATTCACTCAACATTCTTTCCACCTGTCTGTTGTTACAGCTGTTTAAAGACAAGATTCAACCAGATGTTCTGTTGTAGCGACCATGCCTGGATAAATATCCTTTAATAGGTATCCTATATATATTCATATGTATTAAAAGGAACGAAAAAAGAAAAGTTGAAGGTGGTGATGAGCCTTCACTTTCATGTTTTTCCAAGTAGTGTTATCGCTTTAATTAACCAAATCTACATGTTTCCCTCTCGCATGCTATTTTTGCAATAATTACAGCCTTTGGAGAAAATAGACGATGATGCATTGCAACCATTGAACTTTTACACACTGTTAATATTGTGGCATGTCATGGAGCATATTTCAAACAGTGAGGAAAGTCAAGTCCCTTGGTAGCTTCAACCAATACCAGAAGAGCTGGTTTAAATGGGAAGATGGGAATTGATCCAAAAGAGATGGGTTCATACACACACCTGCACACCCACAGACCCACACCCACACACATACACACACAAATAACTAAACAAGGTGCTTGATTCAGAAAGATGAGCGAAAGATGGATAGATGGCAGAAATTTAAGTTAAAAGACGAAATGACAAATTATCTAAAACAGCACTACATTATTTATGGTGCAGTATCTCAGATTTTGTGTGAAAGTGAAATTGCATGGATTAACTTTCTTCATTATTTTGTCATTGTAAAACAGGCAAGGTGACATTAAAACATCAGAAAACTACTGAAAATCAGTGGACTGATTCATGTACCAGTCACAAAAGAGATCCATTAAATAATCAAACAAAACTAATTCAAACGCTTTCTCTTTGAAATATCCACTGGGGCACTTCCATTGCCCCTTCATCACAGAGAACGTCATTTGCACAATCCAACAACCACAAGTAGTGCATTCATAACATCCCTCTAATTGAAACTAATTTCTAAACAGTGGAGCCTGGGGCTATACAGAATCAAAGAGAGACAGACGTGCCTAATTGTCAAGGTTTAGCATAGTTTAGGACATTTAATCTCAACTATTTACATGGCTATGTATTGATATTTGAATAAATGTTATTCTAATTCTAGTTTTCCTCTCCAGTTTTTTTACTATTCAATCTTTTGGTATTTTAATACCATCTTTAAAAGAGCGATCGCTCAGTCTGCCTTCCATCCATCCTTCCTTGATAATTAAAGGAGTTTCCTTGCTACGGGTTAAGGGGTGGCATAACATGTTGCCTGTGAATCCCTTTGAGACTCTAACTGTGATTAAGGGGTTACCTTTAATTGAAAACGGACTACTTTGTATTAGTATTTCTCGGTTTGGTGTCACTTTGGCGGCAGAAACTCTGAACTCTTACCGTCTGAGAGGAAGAACTCCACTTCGCCGTTGTCACCGCCGTCGTCATCACGAGCGAGGAGCTGATAGACCAGGGAGCCTGGCACCGCGTCCGGGGACACTACCGCCAGGTACGGCACGGGCACCATGCTCCACTCCGGCACGTTGTCGTTCACGTCCGTCACCGTCATCTCCACTCGCACCAGGTACCAGTCAGGACCTGGAGGGTGGGAGGGAGAGGAGGGGGTAAGAGTGAGGGAGAGAGAGACAGAGACAGGGGGAGAGAGAGAGTGGGGAAAGGGGAAGAAAGAGAGATAGAGAGGGGGGGGGGGGACAGAGAGAGGGAGGCCAAAACCTTTAGATGGGTGGTTGCTAATTAGATCCAGGGATTGTATTTTTTCTTTACTCCTCAGGTATCAGTGTATTCAGCTTGAATACAATATACATTGTTAATTAAGTCAATTAAAAAATTTGCACATTGATTAAACATACCTGTAATTTTACTAGATTTACTTTCAGCAATGCAAAGTGGACATTGTAAAGATGATATTTTGTGTTTGTCTTTTATAGTTGTATTTATTATCTTTAATCCGTAATCTATTTTGTATCTTTATTGACATTATTTCATTAGTTGTGTGTTTTCATTCATGTTTAGGCTCCTTGTTTTTTGTGATATTTAGTGACAGACAGGCCCCTTGTTGATTGCTGTGACATTATATAAGATGGCCACCACAACTGAGCACAGTTGGTGGTGAGCTGCTGGAGGACTGGCATGCTGTGCTGTGGACCAAAATGGAAGCAGGCATCTATGTTATCATGACCTCTCCCTCCTTATGCGCTTTTAACTGAACTTTTAAATAGAAGAAAATGTTGTATTCTTTGTACTGCCTGGACCTGCTCTTAACCTTTATGCTCCGGTCCAATAAACAACACAATTACGTCTTATGTCCTTTCCTAACCACTTTTCATCGACCTCATTAAAGTCATGAGTTCAAAGAAAGTTGTGAAGGAGATTGTATTAGGACTTAGGGAAAGACATCTGCGGTCATAGAGAAACCGATTGCACTTCCACTAGGTGACGGCAAATGTTATGGACGTGGGTCTGCCGTGGTGAAACTACAGAGTTCTGAAGCTAAACTACTAAAAGTGCATCTTAGACAATTGGCCATGTGCGTTTTATCGTGTTGTTTCATGGAGGCTAAATAAACATGGACAACCCGCCAACAAATATAACTGCATTACCATGTTGGAATTGAAATAAAAGGAATATTGGCTACCAGTCAAGAAAGTGAGTGAAATTAATGGTTGTCACATTGAGAATGGTTGCTCACCTTCCTGTCAACTCATTTTTATTCAAACAAATCCCAATTAGTATGATTGTATGTAATGTATTTGTTTTCGTGAACGGCCGAATGGTGTGTCGTTTTAAATGTTGTTGCTGCAAGGAATAGTGGGATTTGATCATTTCCTCCTTTTTTGGAGAAAAAACTCCATGTCTATAGGTAAGGAGGGAGAGGTCACTCTCGGTGCTAGGTCGTGGCGGCCATCTTATATAGTGTCACAGCAATCAAAGTAAACAAGGTGCCAATGTATCACTCCAAATCACTACAAGAAGAAATTAAAACATGCAAGGAAACACACAACTTATGTAATAATGTGAATAAAGATTAAGGATTAAAGATAATGAATACAACTATAAAGGATAAACACAAAAACAATTATTTAGGATTCCACTTCTTGACACGTGCAAACACACACAGACCAAAAAACTACCTTTGACACGATTAACTAAAGAAATGTTGGTATATGAGAATGGCAAGTATAATCCCTAGCGAGTAGCACACCTTTAATAATCTGATGCCCAAATTAGGTTTCGGCCTGCGTGTGAACTTTGCATCCAAATCCAAATCTCACTTGATTTGCTACATATTTCCCTTGCACACTGTTTATCTGACGGACATCGTTAACCAAAATAATTGTTATACATTATACTTTTTATATTTTTCATAATGTATTTTCTACTAAACGCCAAAGGATGTGACAGTTGAAAAGTAAGTGCTCCCGTTGCTTACACACATAAACACACACACACACACACACACACACACACACACATACAAATACACACACACACATACACACAGCATTGTCTCAACCTGCTTCCGCCTCAGCCTCCACTCTGCATGGCTAATGCTTTGCAACATGCTGGTAGTCCGGGACTAGGGTGTGCACTAACACACACACACACACACACACACACACACACAGACAAACACGCACATCCATCGTAACTGTCATCGTTAATGTAAATCAGAAAAAACACTGACATTGAAAGAGTAACAAACTCCAGGTCTTATTTAACCCCGCTCAGCAGACATCAGATGGCCAGTAGATAACTTTCCAAAAAGCAACAATGATCAAGCCTTCAGAGGAAGACTTAAGATAAAACCAGCGAGAGGGTGCAGCGGTACTTTGTGCACTCCCAGAGGAACCCCCAAAGGAACGCAGTACTGAGCTGATATGACGACTCGACGCCGCGTTCTCCTACTGAACCGCAGTGTTTTCCCAGCCGACCACCACACAGCGGGAGAGGAAGTTGTGAGGCAGGCGCCACCGCTTCTAAAGTTTACTTTACCCAAAGTCCTCCTGGAGGAAGAAATAAAACAGAACAAAACAAAAATAAACTCCCTCCGGTGCGCTCGCTCGCCCCCCTCTTCCCCTTGGACGCTACTTCAATAACTGGATCGGGGCACCACTGCATGTTGCCAGAGACTCGATATACAGGCCCCTTCCCTCCGAGCACACACCTCTGCTCACCACAAACAGGTTTAAAAGGGGGGAAAGCTGCCGCGCATCGCCCAGAGCTGAGCACCACTCTGTGTCTCAAACACATACACACACACACACACACACACACACACACACACACACACACCATGTTTTAGAAAACGTTGATGATATGATAATGATCGTGATATTTGCGATTAAAGAAAGGCTTCAGGTTTTAGCCTGATTCTCTCTCCATCTGGTTTAGAGATATTTGTATGCAAAGACATCCCTTCTACCAGGCAGAACACCTGATTATTTTACTGTTTGTGTTTTAGTATAGAGTACTTTTGATTCCAGTATGAAATATCTGAGCTAACTATTAAAATACCAGCCACTGGAACACATCGACAACATTTTCTATCCTGGGGAAATGTCCATAATCTGGTGACCAAGCTTTTCTAAAATGAAAGTGAAACAACAAAATACGGCTCAATAGTCACTTCTAATTGGACGGAAACACATCTGGAGGAAATTATGCCTTGTTTTGCCTTAGTGTTTTACTCTTGACAGAGTTAGTGCTTTATAGACGATCAGACAACTTTTGTGTTGGACACGCATTTAAGATAGTCATTTTCAATATATATCTTGCAAATCAGTTTTGAGGGCCGTTATTGATGGTCAAAGTCGAAGCCTGCTTTGACAAGGTTAATTGCATTATTTGCATATGTATACAAACACACACACGCACACACACACACACACAAAAAAAATCAGTGGCGAACAGGGATCCCTCTAGTCCCTCCCCAGTGTCATCCCAGTCTTTAAACCAGTAATTATAATCAGCAGTGTTGTATAATTTGCACAACCAGTAAACTGCAATCATTAGCAACATGCACCACCTCCTTGCACAGGCCAAACCCACAGCAAGAGGGTCTTTCTCCTGCATGTGTGCTCGCTGAGGGTAAATGCACCTGCCGTAATATTACAAAAACATTTGCTCCTTTTCTGATGCAAACTACTTTGACATGCGGTTATTGCTTCAGAAGTTATGGATGTCTCGCTATGCAACATGGCCGCCAGGCTGATGAGCGCGTTTGCCTGTGGATTCCCTGTATTTCTCCAGCTGGGCACAGGTGAAAAAGGAGGAGCAGGGCCCCCACCGTTGGGGTCAACATGCTGTGATTGTGTGCAAGGCCTACAGAGACGCTTTCCTCGGATCGATGTGCCAGGTGCTAGGGTACTTGCCCATGATTGCAACTGATAGAGGGACGGTCGTGGAGGGAAAAGTATGTGTGACGTTTCAACCAAGATGGAGAAAGAGAGACAGATAGAGAGGGGGATAGGAAAGGAGAGCAAGAGACATATAGGGACAAATAGAAAGTGGGTGGGAGTGAGACAGTGAGAAGGAAATAGAGAGAATTGTAATTGCATAGTGTTTTACAGCTGGCATGGGGCCATTGGCTAAATTTGGCAGCATAAAAAGTGTATTTTTCTTTAATGAATGGGTTGAGTACCATATACATATGTTAGAATAACAAAAACCCACTAGTGAACACTGGTATAAACCAGAAGAGAAAGAAGAGTTAGAATGAGCAAGAGAAAGAGAGAGACAGAGAGAGAATACAGAAAGAGATAATACAGAGAGAGAGAGAGAGAAAGAGAGAGAGCACTAAAGAATAACGCCACCGTTAGGCTAGGGCGGTATCGCGGTATATCAGGGTATTTAGAAATACCGAAGGCATGATATTCAATACCGTCAAAAACACAAATGCTCCTCTTTCTATTAAACCTTTTTTCAACATCTTATGAATACTAAAAACTAAAATGTGACATTTATAGCAGCATACTGTTGATATGGTGGTGTAGTGAAACAATCATACATCTCCATAGCAGTTCATATAGTTTGAAAGTATATTTTTTTAAGTTAGAAAGATGTTAGATATATAACATATTCACGCTCCGAATTACAGCGATCTGATGCGGGGAAGTAAAGACGCGATCACCTGTAGGAGTCCCGTGTGTCTAGCAATGTATATATGCCCAGGAGACGGACGGGCAGCAGCACTACTCTCTATAGAGTAGGGCTGTCAAGTTCATGTCGGATGGTCGATTGGTTGGTTGAAATGCACTTGTTCGACCAAATTCTCATTGGTCGCACAATGGTGTTACTTTCATATGGAAAAAAAAAAAATTGAGTGTGATGAAACGTTAATTTTAATCCACTGTGGTATCGTTGTTTCGGGCTAGGTATGACACGGAGAGTGGTAAATGTTCAACACATGGTTTATTCAGAGATAGAATGTAAACGAGCTTGCACTCTGGAGGTGGTTCATGAAGCATCTCCCAAAATCCAGGTAAAATTCAGTCTATATTGGTATGGGCGGAATGGTAAATAAGCCACGTCTACAGCTTCAGATTTACCCAGGTAAATCCTCATTCTGTATTGGCATGGGCGGAATGGTAATGAAGCCACGCCTATAGGGTAGGATTTATCTCAGACCAATAAAACTTGATATGGTGTTGTTAACCACTCTTGTGTAGAAGCAGAATCTAGTCAGAACTGGTGTTAGCACTATAAATATGTGATCCTAATGTTAGCTTGAATAGCGTGTGGTCTATTAAGGCATATAATAAATTAATTTACATCAAGTGATAGGCTATATTGTGTTAGAAATAACATTTATCATGAATACAAATTATATTTAAGGCTCCATAGTTTCTGTTATAATAATCTTATGGTTTAGTAAACTATGAGACTTATAAGATAGGAGGTCAAAATACACCGGTTTTCACAACTTTGAACTCGCCTAACTTAAGAATGACTGCTAGTCTACTTACTGAACTCGGCAACAAAGTAATTTACACCATATGTCAAATAAGTTGTTGGTGTGGCAGCATTTGCTTAAAAATGACTACATAAAAGTGTGTTGGCATTCTAAAATCGTTTTTTGTTTTATGTCGTCTGCAGTGCTCCGTCAACTTTTGTGTTAAACGCCCGATAGGCTTTAAGTATGAACGTATCAGACTTGGCATCTTGGCATGTATCGCAGCGTCATCCATTGGTACCCATTACATTAAACACAGAACTAAACCTAGAATCGAATCTTCCAATGTGTTGTCTTTCTACTACGCTTACATTGAAGCTCTGTCGTAACTGAGTCAATACAACAGCTCGGCTCACCAAAAACGTGGCCTAAAGTGTGGCACTCGCCTCCTATTCCGTTTTATTGGACGCGTGCTAGACGCGAACTCGCGTGGGCCAAGGGATTGTGGGAAGGCTCGCGTCTGGGCGGGAGAGCGCGGCGCGTTGAAGGCGCGGGACAAAAGTTGAACTTTATGCAAATTAGCACGTCTTGCGATTGGACAATCGACATTCAGTGCGTACTGGCGGACCATACGGACTCGTGGTGAATTTCATTTCCTGGTTTTAAGCACTTCCATCGACAAAGTGGTCAACTCCCACAAGCAGCCACTAGAGAGGGTGCGGGGCGTTGCCACGCGTTGTCAAAAAGGTGACCGTGCTTTTGGTGGGGCCGAGCCGTCAGACTCGGACCGTGAGTGGACGTGAAAGCCACTGACTTCCTCTAAACAGCACTTACGGGATATTGAGACTACCACCGTGGCAGACCAATCGATTGGTCGATGAGTTGGTAGAATTTCAGTAGACCAAGATTTTCTTTGGTTTACTACAGCCCTGTCATTTGGTCAATATTTTCTACACGAGGCAAATTACAAAGTACCCTGCCCTAACCAATAGCCTAACTAAAACGCCATTAGCCCGGATACGTCTCACGTTACAAAATGTCCGCAATGGATTAAAATCGCTGTTTAGTGGTGTAGTAGTGTATCCCGCTAGCTCTACAACAGTAAAAAAAACAACTGGTAAAAAAACAACTGCTTGGCCAGTGTCTTTTATACAAAAACTATCGCGGACTCGCACAATGGAAGAAGGGCGCTTATGTCCTATCTATTCATAATTATATAGGCCATAAGTATTTAAACTGAGCAAGACTTGTCTAAGTTGGCAAATTGCATATTAGACACACAACATCGAATGCTAGACAATGTCATACCTGTCTTATATCACCAGCAGCTCAGCTTTTATGTTATTTTTTCATATTTTCATATATCCCGGTGAAATGTCGGGAAGGTATGAAAACATAAATATCGCCCAAGCCAATGCCACCATATACCATAACTATTATGGTATTGCAGTTGACCATGCCAAGCTAACTCACAATTATCCCCCCCCCCCCCCCCCCCCCCCCCTCTCTCTCTCTCTCCCCCCCGCTCTGTGTTGCTGTAGCTCTCCCTGTGGTCTGCACCAGATTCAGAATTAATTGGCAAAAGCACAATAGAGATTCAGGGAACAGAGGAAGGCATTACAGAGATAATAAATCACCAGGCTAATATAGTGGGCGCGACGCCAAAATTAGCCCCACACACGAACACGAACACGAGCACGCACAAACACAACCCACACGCACCCCCCCCCCCCCCCCCCCCCCCCCCCCACACACACACACACACACACACACACACACACACACACACACACACACACACACACACACACACACACACACATTTCCCTTTCTAATAATGATCATCTGTGGATTAGTTGCTAATGAAGGACCGTAGGGACATAGAGTGCAATGCATTCACTATCCACCACCACTAATGCAGCAGGCCACAGATAACGATAAAGTTGCAAAGGAAAAAAAGCACCCACCACAGCAATAAAACATGGAGACAGAGTATCCCTTTACTGGAGAGAAAAGGGTAGATTTACATAAAACCCCACATTCAATCTTTTCATTTGTCCACTAAATGTACATGCTTGGCTTGGAATCTTAATTTTAAGGACAGTATTGCTATTTTTGCATACATTGGTATAATTATTAGTAACGGTAGTTTTACTTTTAACTAACCCTAACTCTATGTTCAGGAGCTTGTTCGTAACAAGCTTGAAATTAGTTGAATGTTTTTTTGTGGGAGATTTTAGCTATCAAAGAAGACTTCAAAGAATTTGACAAATGTGGCTCTGAAGAGAACAGCTTCAAGGCCATTTTATTGTTCTGGAGATTCTGTCAATCATCCAGAGCTCTTGTGTGACGGGCATGGAATGGGCAAAAAGCAGCTCACAGAGTTCTAATTTCTCATTCAACGAGAGACGTGGATCAATCAACAGAACAATTCTGCATTCATCCTAAGCATCTTAACAATATATGCAAGTGGTCTGGGAGAGGACAAAATTAATTGATAGATTAGATCCGTTCAACTCATTTGATGAAATAAATTCATTAGAAGCAGAAATTTGCAGAATCAAAGCTAAAGGCAGACTAGTCAAAAACAAGATGTTTTCATTAATTTCAGAACTAAGTAATTTAGGAGAAACTTGTTTTCATCCAAAGTGATGAACAGTGCACACATATACAAATGTTGTTTGAATGTGAGTGTGTGTGTGTGTATGTGTGTATGTGTGTGTGTCGGTGTGTACCTGCTTGCGTGTATGTGTACCTGTTTGTGTGGGTGTAGGCATCGTGCAGAAGGAGTGTTGACTCATCTTGTCGAGCATACATCATATTCACCGTTAACTCTTTTGTCAGTCAGTCGGAACACTATTAGTGGCAAATTAATCAGATATCAGACTCCTGTCTTCCTACTTGTCGGTGTTCACCCGCCCTCATCCCGCTACTGTGACCCCAATCTGTGCGCTCTCTCTCTCTCTCTCTCTCTCTCTCTCTCTCTCTCTCTCTCTCTCTCTCTGTCTCTCTCTCTCTCTCTCTCTCTCACCCTTCTGGTCTCCACACTCTGGCGAGGATGCAGGGATGACACCTCATCGATCTTTCAGAGCTCACCTCAACGTGTGTCTATCTCCTCTCTTCATCTGGTTAATTGATCAATGCTGCGCACATCGGCCTACATCTGTGAGTCTTCAGGCCATGTGTGTATGCACGTGTGTGTGTGTGTGTGCGTGAGTGTGTGTGCACGCTTATGTGTGCGTGGGTGCATGTGTGTTTGTGTGTGTGTGTGTGTGTGTGAGATGTGTGCGTGTGTGAGCTTGTGTGCATGCGTATGTGTGCATGAGTGGGTGAGAGAGACAGAGAGAGAGACAGAGAAAGAGAGTAAGGTAAGAAAAGTGAAAACGGAACAAGAAAGAAAGGAAGTGGAAATTCAGAGAAGACAAGGGTTGAGAAAGGTGAGAGGACAGAGACTGAGAGAGAGAGAGTGGGATTAATTGAGACAGCAAGAGAGACAGAGCGAGGGGAGAGAGAAAGAGAGAAAGTAAGAGTTAAGCTCTCCACTGGACAAAAACAACAAACACCCGCTGGCTTTTGTTGTTAGTGGGATAACAATTAAGTAATTACAATTACAGTTTGCAATCAGCATTCACTCCCAGGACAAGTGACTTTGCAGTATTGACGGGTATTTATCGGTTCCAGCTCCAATTGTCAGTGATGGAAAGATGACTCCCAGATGGACACGCTCATTTTAGCCCCTTTTCCGGCGTTAAGCTTTGACGGTTGGAGGTTGGGACGTAAATAGACAGGAACAACATGCAACGGCCTCCATGTTGCATTCTACAGTTTGTTTTCTTACTAACTGTTTTCCGCCGCATTTGTGACATTGAACATGACACACAAGAAGAAAAATAGAAAAGCTAACTCTTCTATTGGAAATGGAAAAGGTGTGAATCCCCTTTTATAGCAGTTTTGTTTAAACCACGTACTAGAAAGAGAAAGAGAAAAAGAGAAAGCCAGAGAACGAGAGAGCCAGAGAGAGAAAAAGGTCCAGCTAATTAAATGTCCTCTTTGAGGATTACCAAGGGATAGTTGGGTTTCACCGGAAACAGTTGCACTCCATAATATTTCTAAATTGGAAGAAGCCAACCGAATTACACACTTCCACTTGCATTTTACACGGAGGCGCCAATTAAACGAAGATGGGCAGTGACGGAGGAGCTTCCAATTCTGCTCTTCCTGTATTTTACTCATTTTCCCCAATACAAACAGATGAGCAGCCGCTTCATTAGCAAATGCCTGTTAGCCAAGGCCGCGCATAATTAAAAACGTTGACACTGCCAGTAAAAATCCCATCCAATAAGAAACTCACAATGTTTCTATTAAAAGTCCAAACGTGCGCAAATGCTTATATAGCGGCAGGCCACACAAATAACTCATTACACGCACCGGCGCAGTGAAAGAGGAACCCACACACAAATAAACCCACACACATACACAGCTTAAAAACCACACATGCCTGGGGTAATCACTAAGAAAGTATTTTAGGGAATAGTGGTGCTGTGCATAAAAACTAAACAGATGGAAATGTGTTTCCCTTCTCCTCTGAACAGTATTCACCAGCACCGTCTGGCACCCTTCTAACTTCTGAGGGGAACGCCGGATGATAAAGCAGGGGATCATGCGTTGTTTCTGACCTTCGATTAGTAATTAAACGAATGGACTTGAGGGATGGGGGAGGGGGGGAGGGGTCGCGGATAACTGCAGGAGGGCAGCAACGAACAATCGGGGGAAGAGACATGCTCACATGTGCTCAGACACACACCCACACACACACACACACACACACACACACACACACACACACACACACATACCATACACGCAGGCATGCACAAACACAAACATAAACACAAACACACTCACAGACAGACATACACATAAATATACACACACACACACACACACACACACAAGAACACCTCAACAGACACACATGTGCATGTCCCACTAACACAATCACATTACCACACAAGACTCCCACGCACACAGATACACCCCCTGCGCCCTACCTAGAAACACCCACGCACATACAGACACACAAACTCTAACACAGACCAAAAAAACCTACATAAGCACCAGCATGCGCCGCTGTTTCAGAGGAACAACTTAATTGCTAAACCCTGTAATGATCTAAGAACATCTGTGCATATGCTCCTACACTGAGAGCTCAGATCTCAGCATTCTCTCCATGCCATTAGGGAGGAACAGGGGAATGCTCCTAGATGGAATGGAATCCTCTCTTCTCTTCTCTCACTCTCGCTCTGTCCTTAGTGGGTTTTGTCTAAGCGTAGAGGGAACTGTCGGGAAAGATTACACAGCTGTCTGAAGAACAGCCTCAGTTGCTCCACTGAATCCCCTCATCACCACCACCACCACATCCTCCTTTTACAACAAAACATATTTTCATAACGCGGAGAGGCTGGGAAAAACAAATGTCTTTGAGTAAAGCTAGGGACACTGCGCACATTCCATTTATGTCAGCGCTTTCCAATTTGCCTGAACAATATAGTGAATGTTTGAGAGCAAAAAAAAGATGCACTTGTCACATGTGAGATTTGAGTTCACGCACACACACAGGTGTTTGTTTGTCTCTCGATGGGGGGACATTGTCATAAAGCTGTAACAAAGCTGTTGTCCTCTCTTCTAACTAGCTGCAACTGCCCTCCGCTAGGAGAGTGCCTCTAAGGTTCCCACAGTGAAGGCTTAACAGATAGAAACAGTTAGTCTGTTGTCCCCCAGTCTATAATAATCCTGAATCAAAAAATGTAGACCCAGATGCTATACTCACACACTTTTTTCTAAGCTAAATTCTGTTATAAATCAATCACTGTTTGTTTTTGATGTTGCTGTATATTTGTTTACTTGTCCTGTATGCGATGTTCAATATAGTTGACACGTGTGTCCAAAAACAAATTACCTTCAGGGCAAGAAATGTTTTTTGATCTAAACCACAGTGAATGTTTTGGGTTGTTTGACTTAGAGAAATAATAAATGTAGGTGATTAATGCTGATCGGCCAAAATAAAGGTCCACGCTAATGGAGAAAATGGCACAGAAGTGAGCGCATATACTCATTTCTTCCCTAAGAAGGGCAACATAATCATCTTACACATAAGATGATGGCATGTCGCATTGGTGCCAGTATTTTTAATTAAGAAGTATGAATACTATGCATCCGGACAAGTGTTTCATAGATATGTTCATTGCATTTATCTTCGTTTCAGAAGATTTAATGTTGAAATGCATACCAAAAATGAACTGTAAAAGTAACAATTTCCTTTGATATGCAAAAAACATAAGACGATTTAATTAATTCATGATTGGAGCCATAGAGCTAATAGTGTTTGGGAAATGAAGAGCTAGTAGACATTTCATAGTTAATTTAAAGAGTTACAGCTAATCAGTGGAATCAGAGATCGCAGAGAAGATCGGATGTGCTGTTCCTATAATGAGATGCATTGTTTGGCTTGTGATAAAAAGCTAGGTACAGAATGTATCCAGAAGCAAATCCATTTCAGTGTTTCAATATATGTTTCTATCAATATTCCTATTGTGCCGTTTAAAGGTATGCATGAACCAACCTGTCTACCTTTGGATGTTGCTATCAGACTCACATATAGGGCAAGACAGAAAAATCTCCCACATTTGTTTTGTGTTATGCAGTATGAGCTTTTTGTGCCTTTATGGATTCGTGGACAGTGAAGACAGACAGGGAAGTGGATTTAAAAGTAATAGGGACTGCGGTTACAAGAGGGTTGAAACAGAAATTCAACAAAATCTAGATTCTACAAAAAGTTATAGAAATAACCTTTTAATGTGACACTAAACCTTTCCAATGATTTCACCTTACACCCACTCTCCTCTCCCCTTTTATCGCCGAGTCATACTGTTTATGGAAAATCAAACAGGTTTGTCTGGTATTGGATAGTCTGAGCTCTCAGGATGAAAATGTAAATCATGACAATCAGGCAATCATGATATAATGATGAGGAAGATGCATGGTGAAAGTGTGCTAATTAAGTTTACATTGGTATGATTTAGCTTGAATCACCCACACACTTATGGATGCTGAGTATACGACTGCAGACAATAGAGATGTGCAGACACATCTGCGCATACACATGAGTGCATGTATGCACACACACAAACACACAAACACACACACACACACACACAAACCTGCAAAGAAACATGATAGCGTGGAGATGGGTAAAATTAATTATGTATGTAACTTCCTCATATTTCTCTTTCTCTTTCTACCTGTATCTCTTTTTATCTATCTCTCACCATTTTTACCCCCTCTCTTTCTACTTCCTCCTCTTTCAATTATACATCTGCAAATTTTGATTGCAAATTATTTTGCTTTGACCCCATATGAGCACACAAAGAGGAGAAACGAAAATAAATACATATATAAATACTTAAGGCTAATTGTATTTTCTCTGTCTTTGCTGATTGAATTTTTTTTTATAAAAGCACAACGTTTTTTAACTTTCATTTACAATTCACCCAGCACAAAAAGACTTGAAAGATTGGAAGAGATATATTGAGAGGTATAGATAGATAGGGATGGAGAGCGATAGAGACATATAGAGAGAGAAAGAGAGATACAAAGAAAGCGATCGATAGAGATACATAGAGAGCGGTCAAGAGTGATAGAGAAATAGAGAGGGATATAGAGGGAAAAAGAATGATAGATAGAGCACTAGACAGAGAGAGCAATATAGAGATATATAAAGAGAAATAGAGAGGGGTATAGAGAAAAAAGAGTGATAGGGAGAGAGAGCGTTAAATAGAGAGAGCCTAAAGGTATTGTGGATAAACCTGTAAAGGTCCCTGCAGCCCCTGCTTGTTCCAGCAATCTAGAAACCAGTGGTCAGGACCCAGCACCAAAACAATGGACTTTGGTCAAAGCAGGTGTCTCACTCTCAACCCTCTCTGTGAGGTGTGGGGAGGGGATGGAAATGAATAATATAATGATAATTAAATAATTACATTGAGGAAAAGAGCAGAGCAAGAAAGAGGGTGACAGAGGGTTAGAAGACTGAGAGGCATAGAGGTGAAGTAGCTGAATGAGCCAGTAAGAAAGTAATTCAATTTAGACCAAACCTTGGAGTTCACTTTATATATACATACATACTGTGTGTAGGTGCGTTTGTTGGTGTGAACACATGAGCAAGTGTAATGCAATTGATACAATAATTAAATAAGCATTTGTATGTTTAGCATAACAAACCTAAATGAGGTCCCACACGCACAGTCCCACACGCACAATGAGCCTCGCTCCCAGTCAAACATAGATGTGCAGTGCCAGGGACGTGCACAGAGGTGTGGCTACAGTGGTCCAGGTACCGCCCCATTGGTTTAAGTGCCCTCTGCCCAAGAAAATGTATGATTGGTACTTTTTCATAATAATAGTTTAATTGTTGTAATTTTTACTACATATGCTGTTGTTTATATAAACATAATTCTATATATCAGATCAAAGTGAATCAGTCACGATCAGAACAGAGAATGATTGCTCGGTGACTCATGGACGTGGGGTCCTCTTCATTTGCTTGATCCATGGCCCCTCGCAATGTCCACGCACGGCCCTGTACAGCACGCAGGTAAAGAAATGTACTTGAAGGTTTAACAGCTGATGATGATGATGTGTGTGTGTGTGTGTGTGTGTGTGTGTGTGTGTGTGTGTGTGTGTGTGTGTGTGTGTTTTAAACTCTCTCCAGCCTAATGAAAGGAAATAAGGAGGCTTAAGACACTGGTGCACCTGATAGCGAAAGCGTTGGGAGCTATTTCTGCTCATAACTTGTGCACCGACTAGGTGCCAATAAACGCAGCGCGGTGAAAGCGGTTGAACGAATTATTAACAGGATTATTAATGAGCCGCCGTGAGAGGATTAGTCGTGTCGCTTTGAAGTCAGTCTGAGGATGGAGAATGACTTGAGATGCACACACACACACACACACACACACACACACACACACACACACACTCACTCACATTCTTACACACACACAAGCACACCACACTCTAACCTTCTTCACCTTTCCATATTACGCAGGAAAAGGAGAGTGACGTAAATGCGAGCTTCACATTGGTTTAACACAAACACACACACACACACACACACACACACACACACACACACACACACACACACACACACTATAGGTCAACATTTTCTCTTAATCAAGATTTTATCCTAATGGTGAGAAAAGGTTTTCACTGTGTCATAACTCATCACATGACTGTGGATGCCTCTGGTGGCCTAGTATACATTTGCATCATAGTTGCCCAATCTCATCCATTTTGCTTCCCGTGAGGTCTGGGTCAAGCAATATTGCTCCCTGTGTTTACTACACACACAAAGGCGTGTACCGTTAACGACACAACGATGTGTACCCTTGACTACACACAACGGTGTGTAACCTTAAAGACAAACAACTGTGTGTAACCTTGGCGACACACAATGTTGTGTTACCTTTACGGCACACACTAGTGTGTAACATTAACGACAGACAACGGTGTGTAACTTTAACGACACAACGACGTGTAACCTTACAACCCCCAACAGTGTGTAACCTTAACGATGCACAACGGTGTGCAACTTTAACGACACACAATAGTGTGTAACCTTAAAGACCCACAATAGTGTGTAACCTTAACGATGCACAACGGTGTGCAACTTTAACGAAGGCCAGCTGTTCACCCTGGTTACCTCCTGCGTATGCCGTGTCCCTCTGCTACCCCCGTTGTTCCTTATGACTATTTTGTTTCTTTTTTCTTTGGGGGAGGGGGCAGACGTTTTGGATCAGCGGCAGGGTCAGTGAGTGTGTCTAGCCGTCCATCTGCATGGTTTGGAGCTGTGTCATGCTCGTGTGCTGGCGCTCGGCGACGCAGCGTGATGTCGAGGGGGATGTGGCATGGCAAGGCGTTGGACTGCCGCCGTACCCCCGGCTGAGAGTGTGTGTGTGTGTGTGTGTGTGTTGGTGTGTGTGTGTGTGTTTGTGTGAGTGTGTGAGGGGGTGTTTTTGTGTGTGCCATTGTGTTTGTGTGCGATGTGTGTGTGTATGTGTGTGTGTGTGTGTGTAAAACTGTGTTTTACACACAAAACACATTCCTCTATGCATGAAATCTCTGAAATAATTAACTGCTGCAATCAGCACACAAATAAGTAAAGAAGCTGAGCACATCTGGACCCCTTTCAACACAAATACACACACAAACACACACACACACACACACACATAGTATTGTCTTGAAATATCTGTTGTGTACAGACACTGTCTCCGCAGTGTTACAATCAAGAAAAAAACATTAATAATCATATCTGATGGAAACATTGCATTATTGACATACATTCTGCGAATTCAAAACAAACAAAAGGCAAGCAAAACAGATTACGGGGGCATAAGAAAAACGACTACACTGTACGTTTATATGCATGCTGGGCTCCCCACAGCTGTCTATAGACAATTCACCGACCACCTCTGCGATAATACATACAGTGAGGGAAAAAAGTGTTTGATCCCCTGCTGATTTTTTACGTTTGCCCACTGACAAAGACATGATCAGTCTATAATTTTAATGGTAGGTTTATTTGAACAGTGAGAGACAGAATAACAACAAATATATCCAGAAAACTGCATGTCAAAAAATTTATAAATTGATTTGCATTTTAATGAGGGAAATAAGTATTTGACCCCTCTGCAAAACATGACTTGTTACTTGGTGGCAAAACCCTTGTTGGCAATCACAGAGGTCAGACGTTTCTTGTAGTTGGCCACCAGGTTTGCACACATCTCAGGAGGGATTTTGTCCCACTCCTCTTTGGAGATCTTCTCCAAGTCATTAAGGTTTCGAGCCTGACATTTGGCAACTCGAACCTTCAGCTCCCTCCACAGATTTTCTATGGGATTAAGGTCTGGAGACTTGCTAGGCCACTTCAGGACCTTAATGTGCTTCTTCTTGAGCCACTCCTGTGTTGCCTTGGCCGTGTGCTTTGGGTCATTGTCATGCTGGAATACCCATCCACGACCCATTTCCAATGCCCTGGCTGAGGGAAGGAGGTTCTCAACAAAGATTTGACGGTACATGGCGCCGTCCATCATCCCTTAGATGCGGTGAAGTTGTCCTGTCCCCTTAGCAGAAAAACACCCCCAAAGCATAATGTTTCCACCTCCAAACACGGCGAGTTGAGTTGATACCAAAGAGCTCGATTTTGGTCTCATCTGACCACAACACTTTCACCCAGTTCTCCTCTGAATCATTCAGATGTTCATTGGCAAACTTCAGACGGGCCTGTATATGTGCTTTCTTGAGCAGAGGGACCTTGCGGGCGCTGCAGGATTTCAGTCCTTCACGGCGTAGTGTGTTACCAATTGTTTTCTTGATGACTATGGTCGCAGCTGCCTTGAGATCATTGACAAGATCCTCCCGTGTAGTTCTGGGCTGATTCCTCACCGTTCTCATGATCATTGAAACTCCACGAGGTGAGAGCTTGCATGGAGCCCCAGGCCGAGGGAGATTGACAGTTCTTTTGTGTTTCTTCTATTTGCGAATAATCGCACCAACTGTTGTCACCTTCTCACCAAGCTGCTTGGCGATGGTCTTGTAGCCCATTCTAGCCTTGTGTAGGTCTACAATCTTGTCCCTGACATCCTTGGAGAGCTGTTTGGTCTTGGCCATGGTGGAGAGTTTGTAATCTGATTGATTGCTTCTGTGGACAGGTGTCTTTTATGCAGGTAACAAACTGACATTAGGAGTGCTCCCTTTAAGAGTGTGCTTGTTATCTGTATAAAAGACCCCTGGGAGCCAGAAATCTTTCTGATTGAGAGGGGGTCAAATACTTATTTCCCTCATTAAAATGCAAATCAATTTATAATATTTTTGACATGCGTTTTTCTGGATTTATTTGTTGTTATTCTGTCTCTCACTGTTCAAATAAACCTACCATTAAAATTATAGACTGATCATGTCTTTGTCAGTGGGCAAACGTACAAAATCAGCAGGGGATCAAACACTTTTATCCCTCACTGTATGTATTATCGCAGAGGTGGTCGGTGAATTGTCTATAGACAGCTGCGGGGAGCCCAGCATGCATATAAACGTACAGTGTAGTCATTTTTCTTATGCCCCCGTAATCTGTTTTGCTTGCCTTTTGTTTGTTTTTCCCTCACTGTATCATAAGAGCACAAGAGCAGCTTTGAAAGAGAAGATATAGATCTAGCTCCATGCAGGGGACAATGAATTTGCATCGTTTTCCGTTTACATCTGTGTATGCATCCAATTTGACTGAAGATGTAAGAAGCTGAAATGTTGCTGGTCTCTGTGGAGATGGATATGCTCAATTTGATCAATTATGTACGGTAGGAGAAACATGTGTTTACATTTAATCATTAACATTTTGCTCTAACTAAAAGGTAAAATAATCAGATAACTGAACAATGAATGAGAGAATGTTTGACGTTATTAGAAGCTGATCGGGAGAGAAATCGCAGCGCCATTATTGGGACATATTTGGTGCATTCCAGTATTTACCATAAAACAACATTTATTACAAACCATTTGTGGGGAATTCAGAATTAATCTGGAAATAATAGGTCTATACGCTGAATTTAGATTAGCCTACGCCCCTGTTAGCTAAAACAGGCTCTCTCGCAAACAGGGGTGTAGTGGGCATTGGATGCGGGGGAACACTGTTCCCCCACTATCTTCGAGCATTACTTTATTTATAATTTTTTAATAACTTTCTTTTAACTTATATAATGTTTTACAATTTGTATATTAACGTTGATGGCGTTATTGCCAATGGTAAAAACAAGTGCACACATCACGCAAACTTCTCCAATAATGTCTTCTTTGTCATAAAAAAGGCAAATTTTCCCCCCATTTATTTTACCATCGTTATCACGCTGACACTATACAGTGTGGTAAAATGGCCACCAGTAAAGAATATATTAAATAGGTGAACTCTGCAAAATATTCATGCTGCCAACTGTTAATTAATGGATTCAGGGACTTTATCGAGAGCACTGGGGATGCTATACCTGATGAGCTCAGGCCTTTAATGAATTGCACTAAAGTCATCCCATGCAGCACTGCAGAGTGCGAAAGGGGATTCAGCCAGATTAATCTAATAATCACCCCGGCCCGCACAAAGTTACTAATTGAACGGGTATCCGCCTTGATGTTCATCAAGCTACATGGGCCACCTTTAAACCAGTGGGATCCGATTTTTATCGAGGTAGGGCCGCCTGCTGTGCTTGGTATGTTTTAGGGATTACAAACTAAACCTAATCAATGTAATCAAAATGACTCTGGTAACGTTACAGTAAACCAATGTAAGTGATGTTGAATAATAAGCAATGCCAATGATATGACGCCCCCTCCAATTTGGAGCTACTCTGGCCTGTAATTAGCTATACATACTTGACTGAATGCGTTTGGTGTGAATTAGTTCGCGGATCCTGTGTGTCTGCTATATTTATGAATTGGCATGATTTGTGTGTGATTAAATGAAGCAATGCCACACACATTATGAATGTTGTTGATAATGTTCATTTTTGTAATACAGTAGCTAAAATAAGCACAAGTAGTTTCTGTATCTGGCGATTATTTGAAGCCTACTTTTCAAATAAGTAGACTTCAAATAATTATATTATAATCCACAAGCGTGTGCGCGTGTATAATATGGTTTCTTTCTGATGACGTCTTTAAAAAATAGCGTTCCCCCACTAATAAAATCCCCACTACACCACTGCTCACAAATAAGTTGAAGGTAAAGGTAACTAATCAACAGATAATTGAAGAGTGGCTTTGCCATCACAATTATCTGCACAACGATGGCCTTAATAAAATAAGAAATTAAATCCTACATTAAAGGACAAAGAATAACTTCCTTAACTAGGTTTGTTAGCATGAAGGCTTGTCCTGTTTTCCAGGCATGAAGAGCACCATCCTTGTAACCTTTCTTCATGAATATACTCTGAATATGTTGAAATTGAAAAGCCTGGTCCACGTGATTGTATACTTGTGCAAATGTCAGTTTAATTTTCAAAAGTTTGATTAATTTAGGCGAACTAGAAAATGTGTTTTTCTAATTATTTATACTTTGTTGATCTTCCCTTAGGGACAATATTGAGCTATAGTTTGAAGATGTGTGTATGTGTGTGTATGTGTGTGTGTGTGTATGTGTGTGTGTGAGTGAGTGTGTACGTGTGTGTATCAAGGGTGAAGGGCAGATGTTAGGATGGAGAGGAGTTGTGAGTGCAGCGTGTCAAGCATTGTCGGACTTGTGGTCAAACGCCAGCGCACACAGATGCACACCGGCACACAAGTACAAGTCAAGAACATGCAAGAAGTTCACACACACACACACACACACACACACCTATGTAATGATAGGCACACACACAGATACACTCGCCCCATGTCCCTTGGGAAATGACTATCAGCCTCAATTAGGATCATGTGGCAAGACTGCTGAATGCACACTACAACACAACCACAAGCCATTACACCCCTTTGGCTCTCTCTCTGTCTCTCTCTCTGTCTCTCTCTCTGTCTCTCTCTCTCTCTCTCTCTCTCTCTCTCTCTCTCTCTCTCTCTCTTTCTCTCTCTCTCTCTCTGTCTCTCTCTCTCTCTGAAACGAACTCCAATACATACACAAACAGACAGTAAGACGGTATCAGAGGGCCCCCATGGGTTATCAGGTCACTGGGAGCCTATTACAGATCCTTAGGGATTGGAGTGGTTTATAGATGCCTTGGAGCCCCTAGGCACAAGTACATAGAGGGAGGATGCACAGTCGCTGACACACACACACACACACACACACACACACACACACACACACACACACATATACACATGCTGACAGACACCGACACACTCACTGGTACACACACTTGATGACTGACACGATCGTACACACACATACTGCTGCAAAGGAGCAAGACTAAATACAAAATGTAGCCAAAGTAGAAATGTATCTAGATGGATATGTAATCTCTCTCAATCTATATGTCTCTGCTATCTATCTTTTGCTGCTATCTATCTATCTATCTATCTATCTATCTATCTATCTATCTATCTATCTATCTATCTATCTATCTATCTATCTATCTATCTATCTATCTATCTATCTATCTATCTATCTATCCATCCATCCATCCATCCATCCATCCATCCATCCATCCATCCATCCATCCATCCATCCATCCATCCATCCATCCATCCATCCATCCATCCATCCATCCATCCATCCATCCATCCATCCATCCATCCATCCATCCATCCATCCATCCATCCATCCATCCATCCATCCATCCATCCACTTCGTAATAATCCAGAAATCGACAGCATCCACACAACCACAAAACATAAAGGAGGGAAAAGGTTGTGAACTGTGCAGCACTTCACCTCAAACAGGAGCTTTAAAACACATACGAGGGAACGGGGGAATCCAATATACATCGAGAGTGGTATACTTTCACACCGCCTCCCAAATCTACTTGGGAGCAATACCTCACAAACAAGCAGACAACCGACAAACACACACACGCACATACACATAGATAAATGGCTGGTAAACAAGCACACAAGCCCATTATTGCTCTCACTTTGTTCAAACTCAATAAGACTCTCTCTCCCCCTTGGTACCTTCTATTCCTCTCAGACACACCCTTCTGTTTCCTCATCACAGGAGGAAAGCAAGAGGACATACAGATACACTCTCTCTCCAGCCTGTTCTCCAACCTAAACAACAGAATAGGTCGTTTGTATAGGTCGTCCAAATCAACCCATATTATTGTTATAGCCCCCTAACGACCGTTTGAAGAAACAGCAATACATCACGAATGTCAAGGTTCTGTCTTGCCAAATGAAAATTGATGACATTCGTTATATTCTCTGTGGAAAATGCAACATTTTAAGAAATCTTTCGGCATTAAAAAACATTTATGGTGATAAATGTGCATTTTAATTTGGAATCTTCAGTCAGTGAATGTATATGATGTTTAGTATGTTAGTTAATGCAACGTTTTATATCGTTGCCTTGGTGATTCATATGGACGCTGCTATCCCTGAAACCACACAGCTTGCATGTTGTTTGAACCAATGTCTTTGTGTTGTGTAGTCATCTGAGCTGTTGTGTTAATAAGTGTTATTTTATGTAACTATTAACTTTATTTTATGTATACATTTTGTTTATCAAGATAATCATGACAAATTAATGCAGCTTTAAATGTTTTTGAAGCAAAAATGCAATCAATAAAGTAAAAGGCAAACAAAAAATATTCTAAAAGGTTACTAAAATTATCAACATGGACAAACAATAAGTGATGCAAATACTTATTGTATGTGGAGGCACAGAATGACTTGGGAGTGAGATAGACATCTGGTCTCTTTAATATGGTTTTCTAAAATTAGTAGATAATATACTATAAATCTAGCCCTACAGGAAGTGATGTAATTAGTAGGTGAACTAGGGGTCAAGGACACTTTAGAGTGAGCTAGAGACCTGGGACCTGAAGGCTATATATGATATTCAATTTGGGGGCTCTAGCACTACAGTAAAAACTTTAAGCATGATTCATTTGTCATGAATATCATGTACAACTAAATGTATATATACAATGGAATGGATTTTTCGGCGGAAGCAAAGCAGACATAAACTTCCGGTTGGCCCCACAAAACCACATCGGCCTAGTCCGTCCCAAAGAAGAAGAATAAATATGTCATCCGTGGGTGTCTCGAAAATCTATGTTTTATTGAAAGAACATTATCAGTTACATAAAAGAACACATAACATAGCAGTTCAGATGACTAAAGTTGCACAACGCAAAGACCATGATTCAAACAAAGTACAAGCTGCGTGGTTTAAGGGACACCAGTGTCTATATGAATCACCATGGCAACGATATAAAACGTTGCATTAACTAACAAACTAGACATGATATACATTCACTGATTAAAGATTACGAAAATAAAACGCATATTTATTGCTAGAAATGTTATCTAAGAGCATTATAATGCTGAATCTATCTTAAAATGTTGCTTTTCCACTGAGAATATAACAATTGTCATCCATTTTGTTTTGGCAGACAGAACCTTGACATACGTGACGTATTGTGCTGTACCAGCAAATGTTCATATGGGTCGTTTTGGACGACCTATACAAACGACCTATTCTGTTGTTTGGGTTGAAGATCACGTTGCTCTCTCACGTTCTCTCTCTCCCTTACCTTTACCCTCTCCTTTTGTTCTCAATTCTCTTCTTTATCCCTCCTCCCCCCATACTCCCCTTGTGAATCAACATGATGCAATGAGTAGTAGGGTAATCTTGACAGAGAGAGTCGGTCGGACAGAGAGGGAGAGACAGAGATGCTGAAAGAGAAATGGACAGATAATAATGCAGAGAGAGTGAAATAGAAAGAAAGAGGGATGGCGAGAGAGAGACAGAGACCGATGGAAATAGAGATGGGGTGAGAAAACTAGAAAGACAGGGATTATTAAAGAAGTAGTTCTAGTAATTATATGGCCTAGTCACAGGATATAGTTTGATTAACAAAACCCTAACCTGACCATGACCTCATTATTAAATATTATAGCCTTAATGGTTCACTCTATATAGACAATGTGTATTATATTGTATTTTAGACAATTTATTTAATTGTCAAAGAGGGAGAGGGAGAGTGCAAGAGAGAGAGAGCTAGAGAGAGCTAGAGAGAGAACAAGAGAAAGCAAGAGCTAGATGGAGAGAGAGAGCAAGAGAAAGAGGGACAGCAAGAGAGGGAGAGAGAGAGAGAGATGGAGAGATGGAGAGAGAAAGATGGAGAGAGAGAGAGAGATGGAGAGAGAGCTAGAGCTGTCACAGAGGAACTCACCATATTTGTTTTGTCTCTGCCAGTATTATTAGTCTTACCTGTGATGTGACACACTCACTGTCAGTCTTTCTCTAAGATACACAAGCCTGGGCACACACACACACACACACACACACACACACACACACACACACACACAGAAGAACTGCCCTTGTTTCTCAATCATTCACATCCCCCATTTCTTATATCTCCTCTCGTCCCCTCCAGCCCACCCCATCCCACCCACACACTCACCACATCCCACCCACACACCCACCCACCGAACAGAGCACCCAGTGTAAGTGTCAGTGAGAAGTATTGTTCTGAACAGCAGAGCCGCAAAGAAAATCACTACTAGTCCTAATCAGAGACAGCAGAGAGAGAGAGAGAGAGAGAGAGAGAGAGAGAGAGAGAGAAGGTGTGTGTGTGTGTGTGTGTACATTTGTGTGTGTGTGTCTGGCCAGAGGTTAGTCCATATGGCAGCAGTGCAACAATGTCACACACACACACACACACACTGTGACAAAAGAGCATTTACTAGTCATTAGTATTTCAAGACATGGAATTTTCAAACAGATATGTCAATCAAATCCACTACAATCAATCAGATAGCATGGCATAGAAATAGGCGGTTAGATTAGTGTGGATCTGCTTCTCTCTCACTGTCCCTCTCTCTCAGTATCTCTCTCTCCATCCACCCCAAACCATGGCAGTATTGGCCCTTAATCTGTCCCTGCTTTACTAAGTAGTATGTATGTGCCATGGCAAATTCAGATAGATTGCATGCCTCTGTTTCCTTCCCTTCCGACACAGACAACACACACATGCACATATGCACACAAAAATAAAACACACACACACAGACACACACAACTTCCTCTTGGGGGGAGGGGTATTTCGGCGGGCCTGTGGCTGTATAGAAACTTCTAGATGCTTCCGTCTCTGGGATTTTATCTAATAAAGGGATTTGAGGGTGGGAAGATGCATGCTGGGTAATTGCGTCAGTGTCTGCTGACGGGTGGGTGGGGTGGGGGGGGGGGGGGGGGGGGGGGTGCGGAAAACAAGATGTACAGAGTACAAAAGAGCAGAGGAAGATCGAGAGGGGAAAGTCTTGTGTAGTGTGTGTGTTTGCTGGGTTACTGATGATGACTGCGTAGTGGTGAGGCTGGTGGGTTGGGCCCCACCTAGACAGCATCGGAGGATGGTAGGATGGGTGGTTTGGATTGTGGTTGAAGATGGGGAATAAAATCAATTCATGTGATTATCATAACTCTGTTTTTGTGTGTGTTTTTGTGTGTGCCTTTGTGTGTGTGTGCATGTGTTTGTGTGTGTGTGTGCCTGTGTGTGTGTTTGTGCATGCACCTGCATGTGTGTATGTGTGTGTGCCTGTGTGTGTGTGTGTGTGTGTGTGTGCGTGAACCTGCGTGTGTGTATGTGTGTGTGCCTGTGTGTGTGTGTGTGTGTGTTTGTGTGTGCGGGTGCACATTTCATAGCGGCCCAACGGCATGAATGTGATATCACCTGGGGATGAAATATATAAATAAATAAAACATTAGCATGAAGTACAAGGGATGAGAATACGACTCAAGTGCAACACTGTAGACTACTGGCTCAGTGACAGGCGGCGCCACCCCACTTCTACTATTCAGTGGAGCTGTCAGGACTGTCAGAGAACTACAACACCCTGAAACCCTCTTGTCACGCTCTACTGTAAAAATATCGGTTTATTTTATCCGCATGTTTATTTTTAGACCCGTTTTTGTTTTCCATTGCATTGGAGATTCAGATTAAAATAAAGAAAAGTTTAAATCCACACACTGCAGTTCAAACTTGTTACAGTTAACCCAACCTGTGTTTACACTACTAATGGTAATGTTACAGCTCGTTGATTTGGGAGACCCCAATACTGTTTTGCCATAGGCAGCCTGTATTTTACATCATAAACTATAACACAGTCCGTGAATGGCCGGGGTACATCATCAACCACGACAGTCCCTGATTGGCCCCAAATAAAATACAATTTCAGGAAATCTATGTGGGCGGCTAGAAGTCCATTCTGATCCATGTTGCGAAACAGAACTTGAGGTCACGTGATCAGGATGGTCTCAAGGCTAAGGGAAATGTGCTGCTGACACAAATAAAAAGAACAAAAAACACCTACACATCACCTCAAGATGAGCGCGGATGTAAAAAAGTGTACGTTTCAAGAGCCATACATGAAACAACATACACTGCTACACACACACACATGCACATGCTAGAACTATGGACTCATATCTCTAGTTTATTTCAGAGTTTAGTCGTTTAAACTAGATTAATTATCAAAACTGATTTCAGACATATTATTTAAAAAACTTGATGTTGCTATCTCCTACATGAGCGGAAAAACAGGGTTGTGTCATGTTCCGTTGGACTGAGGATGATATCCAGACGACAGGCTGACGGAGAGACTCAACCAAGAGATGGAGACAGGTCTTCGCTGCCTTGTCTCTCGTAACCCAGCCACATGGTCCAAACATCTGTTGTGGGTGGAATATGCCCATAACACCCTACCCTGTTCATCTATTGGTATGTCCCCATTCGAATGTGCCTATGGTTACCAGCCCCCCTTGTTTCCCGCACTCGAGCGTGAGGTGGGGGTCCCTTCCGCTGTGGCTTTGGTCAGACGTTGTCGACGGACGTGGACGAGGGCTCGTCAGGTTCTCATGAGGAGCAGAGCTGTCTACAAGAGACAGGCCGACCGGCGGAGGTCCGCTGCGCCTCATTATCGTGTGGGTCAGAAGGTGTGGCTGGCTACCAAGGACTTACCACTGCGCACTGAGTGTCGTAAGTTAGCTCCTCGTTTTGTGGGTCCGTTTCCGGTGTCCAAGATTGTTAATCCTGTGGCCGTTACGTTGAAGCTTCCCAGGTCCATGAGGGTTCACCCCACGTTTCACGTGAGCAAGGTCAAGCCCGTCGAGGAGAGTGTTTTGATGCCTGCCACGCCTCCTCCTCCACCTCCTCGCCTCATTGACGGGGGTCCCGTGTATACTGTCCGACGTCTCTTGGCAGTTCGGAAACAGGGGGCGTGGACGTCAGTTCTTGGTGGATTGGGAGGGGTACGGTCCAGAGGAAAGGACCTGGGTCTCGGCCAGTAACATCCTGGATCCCAGTCTTATTCAGGATTTCTACCTGCTCCATCCTGCGGTGCCTGGGCCGTCCGGTGTTAGGCCTTAGAGGGAGGGGTACTGTCATGTTCCTGCCTTTATTCTGTGTTTCTGTCTGTTTATTTCACTTCCTGTTTTATTTTGAAATTTATCAGCTTCCTCAGTCCCCATGCATAAATACACACGAGTCCCATTTACCTGTGCCAGATTGTAATCGTTCGTTTGTTACTCACTCCAGCGTTATTCCCAGTGCTTGTTTTTTCTCAGTGTTCCTAGACAATTCCTAGTGCTTGTTCTTCCCAGTGTTACCAGACAATTGTTTTACTCCTGACGACGATATCTACCTGCCATTTTTGTTCCTTTGCCTGCATTTGTTCTTTGAACAATTAAAATCTCTTACCTGTTATTCCCTGTCCGAGTCGTGCATTTGAGTCCGCCATTGTATCGTGACAGGTTGTATTTAGAAGAGATACAATTATACCAAAATAAACGGATAAAAACAAAGTGTTTGTTGACCACACCAAGTCTAAAACAAAACAAAACAAAAAACTGTGGTGCATGATCATCAATCATTTGCGAGGTCAGAAGTTGTCACTGATTGATCCAGCTGGCTGATTTATGTGTTCTGTATACAAAAAAAAACCACAAACTATAACATACTGAGATTATGAATCATCATCGTGATAATTGTATTGTATTTTCTCAAATTATTTGTGGGCTGTTGATTAGGCAAGCAGAACTACCAGACGTAGTCCTGTCCTCTCCATTCTTCCTTCCCTATCCCCCTCCCTCCCTCCATCCCTTCCTCCCCTCACTCCCTCCACCCCCCCCCCCCTCCATGGTATAGCCCATCACCAACAAACAAAGTTAACGAGAGAGAGAGAGAGAGAGAGAGAGAGAGAGAGAGAGTGAGAGAGAGAGGTAACAAGAGTAGAGAGAAAGAGTAATCCACAACTCAACACGGTGAAAAGATCAGAAAACAATGTTAGATGGATGAAGATAAGTCACTTCAAAACAACAGCATAATGATACTCCTGAGGAATTGGGACATGGAGGACCGGCATAATTGGCACTGAGTGAAGAATGTTCTGAAACCATGCATTATTTTTATCAATTTGTACATTTTGTTCAATCAGTTAAAAACACAAAGTCATCATAACAGTTCAGAGAGTAATTTTCAATGATATTATTGTCTTATATTTTTCAATCTTCAATGACTTCGCAAAGTTTTAAGTTTTAAGAATTAATTAGATCTCTTTCTGCAACCGTAAGCCTTGAATCAAATCAGCAATTACCATCTGTTTGTCAAGACCAAGTAAGGATACCTGGGTAAAGCCAGACAGGGGAATTATATTGGCATACTGAATACATCATTAAAACTTGAGATGATAAAAATCTAAAACCATCCAGACTAATACAGAAAGAAATAGCACACCACCATGTCCAGCCTTAGTCTTCAACAGGAATAAGCATGTCACAAAAATATCACTGTCATTAACAAGTGTTTTTTTTTTGGTTTTTCTATGCATGAGTCTAGTTGCCTGAGTCTATGTGCATGCACATGTCTGTGTGTGTGTGTGTGTGTGTGTGTGTGTGTGTGTGTGTGCATTTGTGTGTGTGTGTCTAGTTGCCAGGTCTGAATTTCAAACGTCAACTTTGGTAGTTAGCATTATGTCTGATTGCTGTCTTCTTGCTGTGAGGGAATGAGCTTGAAGAGATGGAACTGTCTATCACACACACACACACACACACACACACACACACACACACACACACACACACACACACACACACACACGCACACACACACACACTTTTGTTTGTGTTTCCCCTGTTCACGTCTGCTGGAGATGTCATTTGGATGGCATTTGGTCCATGTTTGCATGACACTTGAGAAAATGACATGAAAAACTAAGTCTCTCTGAGTGCTGGAAACTTTGACTGCTCCCTACTAGTTGTACACTGCTTCCCTCTCATTGACTATTGGTCTGCTACCATGGAGCCCTACTCCGATGGGTTGTCTGATGGGGAACCATCTTTATTGTAAGATTGCCTTCACCTAGTCTCACCAATCAGACTTTAGATAAATATATTATGTCTCGTCTTTAGATTCATATCTAAAGTCTGGTGGCTGAAAAAGTTCAAATCTGGGTGAAAGGGTGCTTCACTTTCTTTCGCTTCATATTTGTTTTGATATTTGTTGTAAGCGTGTAATTGGCAAACACAAACTCTGCCAGCCCTAGTAAAGTAAGTACTAGTAAAGATTTCAAATCAGCACAGTGTAGACTGTAGAAATACACTTATTCAGATCTCCTTCTGAAAGCTTCTGAGTTTTCTTTGGTAGAACATCTCTGTAACGAAACAGAAAACAAGGCGTACCTCTGCCCCTTGCAATTTTTGGCTTCCGGCCCAGGCTTTGTCTCTCCCCAGACATTCTGCTGTAACATAGTAGGATGTATGGATCCGAGATTAGACTTCACCCCCCCCCCCCCCCCCCCCCCCACACACACACACACCCTGTATCCCATCTCTGACATTCTCCTTTCCATCCATCCACCAATCGTTTTGGTGTTAGGTCTTCCTTTCTCTCTTCCTCATATATATATATATATATCACCATCTTGTGCAAATGCAGAAGTGTGAAGAAGTGGGGCTAAATTCAGCCCGATCAGCATGTGCGTTGCGGCACATACCATAATTATCCTTCCATATCCACGTCAGTCCTGCTCCATGCCTGCATCAACGTCTCCCATCTTTAAATCCACTCCTATACTATACCCCTCACGCACACAGCTACACTAATTGCTCCACTTTTTCTCCAACGTTGCACTTCTTTTTGCATTGTGTTTTGTTTCCTCCCTTTGTTCCATTTTCTGTAACGTGCACCTACACCCATACCTTCTCTCTCTCTACCCTCTGTCTTGGTTCCAAGAACACAGAGAAACAACCACCAGAACAAGCCATGTAACTTAGAGGATGGAGTGCAGAAAAACAAAGCTGTGTAGCCCTGCCTTTTTATGCATATTGGATTATTTCCTTTCATTCGTTTTTTTTACTGGGTATGGTTTTAAAAGACGGCCACTGAGATTAAGTACTAAAACTGAGAGCTGCATAACCCACATACGGGTGAAATAAATAGATAGGAAGACCATCTCACTACCTAGTCTGTACGATAGTCTTCTTTTCATTTAAAATGAGTGACATCTCGCAGCAGTTCAGTAGATCTGAAGCAAATACTTAATATTTAAATGATTTGTTCATGTTCCTAAAGCCCTCGAATGTATTACACTCAAATGTAAATTATTATTATATGGTGTTGGACATGAAACTTTTGAACACGGAGCAGAAATTATTTTGTTAACGGAGTTCGACACTTTTTAAATATTATCTTCCAATACTGCACCCTTGTAGCTATAGCCACCTTTAATGTATTCTAGAAACTTTTCCTGGTGAAAATGAGATGAAAGCTTAGAATAATTCTAAAGTCTGACTTGAAACCGTATAGTGACGGTCAATTCGTTGCTAAAACTTATCCTTAGGCACGGTTAAAAATACAAAATAAACTCAGAACAAAGGTCCTGCCACAGCTTTTTACAAAAGAGAACTCTTTCATTCCCAAATGGGAGAATGTGCTCAAAGGGATTATAAACAGCACTTTATATTGATTATCCCAAAGGGGCTGACATATCATGCAAGCAAAATTTAACCTAGTGGCAGAGCATCTACATACAAATATTTTATTAGCACGTGATGTAGCTTCTGTGAACAGTGCATGACTGAATAATGACTAATAAATTAAGATTTTTTCATGCAATAAAAGATCTGCTTTCACTTTCAATTCATAAAATGCAATGACAATGAAATAAATACAACAGCAGTGTGTGAATCTGTATGAAATAGGCTCTTGGGTTATTGTCTCAGAAAGAAACTGACGAGCCCAGTTTCTTTACCAGGACAAACTAGCTATGACAGAAATGTTTGTCGTAGGTAGTCGTTTCTCACTCAGCTTAAACTCAAACAGAAGCAAAAAGCATTTAAATAAGTAAATAAAATAAATCTGAGCTATCACTTAGGTTTGAAAGACAGTACAGCATACAAACTTCATTCAAGACAGGGACATGCGATAGTTGTAATGGCAAAATGGGGAAACGACACCATGTAAAGACATGGTGTCGTTTCCCCATTTTGCCATTACAACTATCACATGTCCCTGTCTTGAATGAAGTTTGTATGCTGTACTGTTAACTGTTAACTTGCTCTACTAAAAGCCGCCCCTCCCTCAAACATACATGCAGATAGGTGATTATGACGCAATTAATTTGGTCCTGTTGTTTTACAATGAATTGAGCAACCGGTGCATGCTATACTTTCAATTACTGACAAAACAAAAAAATGCTCCCACAAATAACTGTTGGTACTGTAGATGAGGGGGGCAGGATAGTGCAGTAGCTTGGGTCTTCAACTCAGTTGTAAAGCTTTGGATTGTTTCCCCAAAGTCATCCTTTAGCAAAATGCCTAACCTCAAGCTGCTCTTAAATGACCTGTTACCGAATTCACTCTAAGTGGCTCTGGTTGAAAGCATTTGATGAAAGACAAAAATAATTACAGTCTGCTGTGTGTCTGTTGTCTCCCCTAGCCATGCAGCTATAGCTAGCATCAAGGTTTCCACCGCATGACACGAGGAATCCTTACGGCCACTTTGTCTACATGCACACAGTAGCACAACACCCTTAATATCCATGAAAAAAAGAAATGTATTCAGCTCAAGAGTGTCTTTTGGTTGTTGTTTCACATTAAGAACAACCAGGAGGTGTGGACGCCAGATGAGAAGAACAGAACAGAAGAAGAAGAAGAAGAAGAAGAGGAAGGATAATGGGAAAGGTCGCCTGAGGTTAACGGAGGAGCTCATCACAAGTCAAGAGAGCAAGAGGAGAGGAGAGGGTCGACACACTATGTGGATAGGAAAAAAGGTATTTTAAAAGAAGTGCAGAGAGAGACTTGAAGTTATAACCATTGTGTGTGCGTGAGGGGGAGGGAGAATGAGAGCTTGCGGAGAGAGAGACAGAGAGGGTGCACAGAGAGAAAGAGGGTGCAGAGAGAGAGACTTGAAGTTATAACCATTGAGAGTATGAGAGAGAGTGAAAGAGAGAGAGAAAGAAAGAGAGAATGGGTAGAGAGGGAGAATTGAATTGTGTGTCGGTGTCTGTTCCTTGTAAATGTGAGAAAGCGTGAGAATTCGACCATTGGGAGAGCTGTTAAGCTGTCAGAGCTGATCAATTTACTTCAATAACACAAGCTACATGTGCACACGATACACACACACACACACACACACACACACACACACACACTTGAAAACACGTACCAGTGCACCATATTCACATGCATACTGTGCTACCTGAAACGATCCAAGAAACTAGACTTGATGTTGAATCCAATAACCCACACTTTCGCCAGAAATATTGTAGGAATATGTGCATGTCTGAAGAAATGGTGGATGGTGGATGCTGCTGAAATTGTCCGATTGATTTGGGTATGTATAGTAAAATCTTGTAATAGCTTTGTAACTATCCTTGGATCCAGACAAAAGTGTTAGAAAACAGTAGAAGCCAATCCTTCCCCTAAAACCTCAACCAATAATCAAGACCACAGAATACATAACCAAGTGACATAACAGAGAATCCATTTGATGCATAAAATTAATCTATTCAAGATTATTCAGACTCAAATCTGAATGGGCACATTCCAACCAAAGTTAAATCTTCAAACTTAGTTTCTTGACCAAACATTTTAATCATTCTAATGTCGTGGAAAAAGAAAACCCGAAAGAGACATGTGAAATTCCAGCTCTTAAAAGTTCTCATAACATTGCAAGTTGATAAAGGACAGCGATTCTGCACTTCTGACAGGGGGCATGAAAAACAGACATTTCTTTGCAAAAAGAGCTATTTTGGCATGCACGACTACTGGCAGTTGTGAATAGATTCAGGGACAGCCAAAGTAGGATAGCACTAGCTTTTTTAAACTTTACCTTTTCTAAGTGAATCTAAGTGCTGATGAATAGCACTTACCTAGTGGACTTCAATTAGGGGCGAGAAGACGTTCCATGGAGTGTTTGCGGAGATTCACAACAAACCTAAAAAATAAGGGCATTTAGGAGAGCTTTGGGGGCACTGCCACAGGGGCAGATGCAGCTGAAGGGAACATGTGGATAAAAGCTCTTTAAGATGAATCGCCTATCAAAATATCTAATAGTCTGTCTTGTCGCCCACTTTGGTTGGCATCAAAGATCAATGGATGCACTTAGAGGTTTTTCTAAAATTCCGGGAATATTAAAAGGTGGACACTTGACATTTAAATGAAGGGGAATTAATGGGATTAAACAAAAAAATAATTGGTACAAGATAGATTTACCTTGACGCATATTTTTCATATATAGCATATAACATATAATTTGCTTAGTCTGCATATAAAAGGATATGCTGCACATGTCAAAGCAAAATGTTCAATGAGTCTGCTGAAGGTCAATTATTTGACTTGCTGTCCTCTGAACATTCTATGGAGCAATGCACAAATGACAGAAGAATGTACAGGGTCAACGTTGAACAGAAAATGATTCAAGAAAGACGAGAAACATATCTCAAATTCTACTGTGTGTTATTTCCACCAACATAAAACTTCCCTGAACAAATTGGTCCAAATTCCTTGCACCCATGAGCAATTCCCGGAACTTTCAGGAAACATTCTGTTTGTTGGAAGATGTTTTATTCAGCTTACAATATACTCGTATAGCTAAATGTCAGTTTACTTTCATTCATGTGGCAAAAAAAGTGGACCATGTCCTCAATTATTATAAAACATTTATATTATTAAAATTGTATAGTTCATATTCCGTTAAACGCATCGCTTTATCAATCAGAGATCATATTGCAGCGCACCTGTAAAGGTGATCATCTGCACTTACAATTAATTAAATATATGCATCTGCCATTTGAATAAGGTATATCCTTGTGGGTTGGTTACTGTCTTATGCATGAATATTAATTCAAAGAATATAATATGTTTATAAATATGATGTAACTAATCATGCCTTCAAACATGTTATGGCTTACCTGTTCTCTCTATAGAGAGAAAACAAGCCGACTGTTTGGGAAGGGTCATAGTTAAGTGTACAGTTTGTACATGCCATTGGGGTTTCAATTGGCGGGAATTAATTACATTCCACTCAGGTACTCTTAGTGTTACCTGTGCATTAATTAAACACAGTAAGTGGTTAGGGTTAGGGTTAGATCTGTTAAAACAGATTTGAGAATGTGCTGCATTCTGCAGTTCACCACATGAAAGGAGTTCAGCCTATATATATATGTGTGTGTATGAGTTCTTGGTGCAAGTGTACAGTTTGCAGCAAACATAAAGGATTTAAAGGGGAGAGACTCTGGCCCTCTCTCTGTTCACAGTCCACTGGAGGGAGTAACAACACATTAGCAGCAGAGTCCGGGGACACACTTTAAGGAAAAGGTGTGTGTGTGTGTGTGTGTGTGTGTGTGTGTGTGTGTGTGTATGTGCGTGCGTGCGTGCGTGCGTGTGTGTGTGTGTGTGTGTGTGTATGTGTGTGTGTGTGTGTGTATGTTATTCATGCTGCAGTCGATTCCGGCATCCATCCATCACGCTAGTAAATGAGTAGTCAGTGTGTGTGAATGTGTGTGTGTGTGTGTGTGTGTGTGTGTGTGTGTGTGTGTGTGTGTGTGTGTGTGTGTGTGTGTGTGTGTGTGTGAAATGAACTTCCCCTCTGCGTCCTGCTACACTGCCTTTCAAACCTACTTACAGACCTGCTGCTGTGTAGCGTCTTTGGTCAACGTCCACAACAGCATTGCAGATATTGAACACAACAAATACCAGCTTGCACCAACAAACGCAGAAGCCATGATTCCACTAAACTAAACCTCCCAACTGAACTCCTTCAACATGGGACATACATATTGCCCTAAAATTTGAAATGGGCTTGTTCTTCCATGTATGACTTGATGCAAAACCTAAAAACCAGTCCAAACCATTTTAGCTATAGCCAGCTGTATGCTAGCTATGAGTATGTGTGTCTCATGTGTATACAACACATGAGACACACTTAGCTCTTGCAAGTAGGTAGCTTGTTGAAATTAGCAGTTGGATGGAAGAGGAAGGGGAGGTTATCAGTGAAATTATCAGCAGAAAGACCTGAGAAGTTGAACCTGGCTGTTTCCAACCCCTTTCCATTTAACATTCTACCAAAGGAAAGATGCTAGATTTTAGCAACAGAAGGATCGTCTGCCCTTACCCGCCATGCATTCACCACACCACACACACTCACACACATATAGGCCTACTTCCTCAGTGTGACTGACAGAACAAAGCCCACTAAATGACAATCATTCGTGGGATAGCCACCAT
>JACYXH010000659.1:2930000-2952500 GCA_026745465.1 Lota lota
GCCTGTTCACTCTTCATTTGTCTCTCTGATTGAGCTTGCCAATTAGCCGTGGTGCGCCTCATTCAGCACCCGAGATGGAAAACAACCTAATCAAGGCAGGGAAGAAAGGACGCACCGAGGGTGAGAAGCAGGGAAGAGCGAGCGAGCCAAGAGGAGAGATGGAGGTGAAGGTGGAAAATCATGGAAGACGAAGTACAAGGTTGAACGACGTAAAAGAGTGGTCAGGAGAGGAAAGGATGGATGGGGAGGTGCAAAGGGAGGGAAACAAGTGATGGTGTTGGAAGGTATTGAGAGAGAGAGAGAGACAGAGACAGAGACAGAGACAGAGACAGAGACACAGAGACAGAGAGACAGAGTAGAAGAGAAGGGGCGGAGCGGGGAACGATAGAGAGGATGGAAGGAGAGACGAAGAGACAGACAGGGAGGGATTAAGAGAGAGACAAACAATACTGCAGACTACAGAAGGAAATAGTGAGGGGAGAGATATAGTATAAAATGGGGTGAGAGAGAGCAGGATAAAGAGGGATGCTAAAGGAGGGAGGGAGCTAACAGGAGAAGAATGGCAAAAGCTTGAGGGAAAGACTGTGTGACACCAGAGATGAAACGAGGACAGCGGGGGAATAGAGAGAGACGGAGGAGAGAGGATAAACACAGTACAAGACCAATCACAGAACACTAGAGAAAGAGATGGAGCGAGAGAGAGAGAGAGAGAGAGAGGGTGAGAGACAGAAAGACGGAGGAGAGGGGAAAACCCAGTAAAAGACTGATCACAGAACACCAAGGAGAGATGGAGCGAGAGAGAGAGAGAGAGAGACGGAGGAGAGATGATAAACACAGCACAAGACTCATCACAGAACACTAGAGAGAACGAGAGTGAGAGCGAGAGATGGAGCAAGACCATGAGAGAGAGAGTGAGAGGGAGGGAGGGAGAGAGAAAAAGATTGAGCGAGAGAAAGAGAGAGAGAGGGTGGGTGGAAGAATGGGCTGGAAGATGAAGTAATGATGTCTAACAGTGAAAATCGACAAAGGGAGGAAAAAATGAAGGACAAGAGAAGGAATAAGTGAGGGATCGATGCCTTGATAGGACAGACTAGGATAGTATTTGAGAAAAATGTAAAACATATGAGTAAAACTGTTGGACTTTGCTTGGATCTCTGAAGAAGAATGGAGCAAGGGAGAGAGAGTGAGAATAAGAGAAACAGACTTAGGGAAAGTAGGAATTCAGTGATTAAAAGGATCTGGAAGATCTGAATGTTTCAACACACATACACACGCGTGACAGAGAACAAAAAAGAGAATTGAGCAAAATCTGAATTCTGCTTCGCAAATGTTTTTATGTTAAATTAAAATTACTTTTACTTATTCCAAACATGCTGAAACTATTTTAAAAGTAATTCTAGTGGACAAATTCTAAGACAGATAACAGTAATTATTAATATTCATCATAATCACTGCAGTGGTGTATTCAAGCAGCTACATAGTGAGAATAGCAGTAGCAAAGCAAAGTGGCTAGAGTGCTATGTAGCCTTAAGTAGACTCAAGCAGCCATCTGAACAATTATGCAACTTGCAAGTGGGAACAGGGATCAAGTTACAAAAGCCAGTTTATGTGTGCACTCTGCACATTTACTGTGTATGTAATGCATGGATAATGGTATAAACACGCTAAATATTGGACAAGTCCATTCCATTAGCTGCATATCAATTTCAATAAGATTTAGCCCATAACTACGTCTTCTCTAATCCATTCAGTCCATACATATATTCATATAGTCTGGAATGACATTCTGGGCAAATCGGAAACATAAAGCCCACCGAGTATGAGGAACCTACTAGACATACTTTAATGTATTTTTACACTATTGATTTACTATCATATCATATAAAGACGAGGGATGCCGTCCGATGATCAGATCTATTTCCTCTACATATGTGTAGGTTACAATCATCCGTTTTATAAACACTTTGTATAATTACTCATCGAGACACGTCTTCCCTGCTGCTGTAACGATCTCTTGACTGCTAGAGAGAGCAAGTCTCGTGTAGTCTCTTTCACTGCTCTTCAAACAATGGAAAATCCCCCAGTCACAGACCTTTAATCCCTGTGTTGCACTCCCGCTCTCTAGGTCCACGTCATTTAAAGCACTAGACCAGTGCAGAGCGCCTAGTGTTGTGAACAACAACACGCTGAGATGCACGCAGCAAAGAGGCGAAGACGAAGACACGCTTTTCTATAGTTCGTTAGGAACGCGGTGCGTCTTTGACAAGCACCCGGCTATCCTGTGATCACTCAGCAATATTGACGGAGCTCCTCAAGCAGTAGATCACTCGTAAGACATGGGTGCATGCACACACACACACACACACACACACACGAAGCAACACATGCACACAGACACGTATATTAAAATACACACACATGCACACACACACAGACTGAGAAAGGTGTCTATCACACAAACACACACATGCTCACACTCAGGCTGGCACACACACACACACACACACACTGAAAAAGGTGTCTATCATTCATACACACACATGCACACACTCATGCAAGCACACACACACACACACACACACACTGAGAAAGGTGTCTATCACTCATACACTCATACACTCATACACACACACACACACACACACACACACACACACACACACACAAACTGAGGAGGCATTGATGACAATGACTGAATGGTCTCATCCAACTGAGAACACGATTGAGGGTAGTCGGACCAACGCTGGCAACCACCTCTTGTGTGTATATGTGTGTGTGTGTGTGTGTGTGTGTTTCTCCGTCACAACTCGTAACTTTCTATTGGTGATTAAGACATATCTCTTTCTGATTGTTTGCATCTTTGCTGCAGTAATTAAGAACGAGCCGGGTGAGTTTTACACACCACTGGTGTTCCTGCTGTGCTGGCACACAACGCTTTGTTAGCAGAGAGAGAGGGCCTGCGTCGTTTGTGTGTGTGTGTTTGTGGAAACATAAACACCCACACAAATTCACACACATTCTCTCACACCCACACCATATACATGAACACAGTCACACACACGCACACACACACACATTCACACCCAGACACACACAAGCACACCCGCACTCAGCTGAACGCATGCAAATGAATTGTTTATGAACTAAACTGGGACTCTATTTGTAGTTCACCTTCAGGCCATTCTGTGAGTGTGTTACTCTGTGCTCCCCCTGATGGGCCGGGTAGGAGTATTGTGTGCATTCTGTCTGAATTTCCACCGCGTCTCATTCATCTGACTGCCTGCTTTGAATGTGTAAACCGGCCAGTGTCACCCATGATAATTTGGGTCATCAAGCAGTCTGTCGATTAGACATAATGGTTTGTCCCTGGTTTGCAGATGATTCATTATTATGGGTTTGATTTCTCCGTTTTCTCCAGTGCATATTGTAGCCTGGTGAGTATGCATGACAGTGAAGAGTGAACATGTGGTGTAGTGGAGCTCAGTTTGGGTCTCATGGTGCCTCGTGGTGTCTCTCAGCACCACGAGGCTTTTGGGGCTTTTGTTAATGTTCTGACACCTCAGTGCTGCCACACCCGGGGTGGGGCAGTGCCCTTATTGTGTTACTTACATTGTGTTGTGTCTGCGCCCACACTCCTTTATGACAGCAGCACAGCAGGATGCCGAACTCCTTTCCCTCTGCTTGTGTTTGTCGGAAAAAGAAGAGGCCTGTGGTTCTTTGTTTGTCTCCATTTCCCTTTCGGTTGACTTCATGTTATCCTCCTCCTTATGTGTGTGTGTGTGTGTGTGTGCATGCCTATGTTCATGTATGTGTGTGGGTGTTGTGTGTGCATGCGTGCGTGCCTGCCAGAATGAGGAAGAAAGACAGAGGGTGGCAAGAGTGGCTCCCTGCCAACCGTTAATTCTCTACTTGTCTCTGTTTAATCGGATAAACTGGCTTCCTGCGGTCCAGACAAGAAATCAATCACTGTAAAACACACCAATCACTGATGCCATTTGGGTGACCTGTGTGTGTGTGTGTGTGTGTGTGTGTGTGTGTGTGTGTCTGTATGTGTGAGTGAGTGTGCACATATGCATACATATTCTGTATGCCAGAGTATTCCAGCTTTACCTTCAGATATTTTGGTTATCACAAGACATCCTATTACATATTTCCCGCTAATTTCTCCATGTGTTTCTCTATTACTGCAACACTGGAAGGGATGGAGAGAGAGAGAGACAGAGAGAGAGTGAGAGAAAGACAGAGAGAGAGAGAGAGAATATGGAAGGGAGATATTAAGGGAGAGAGAGGGAGGCTGGAAGGGAGAGAGTGGAAGGGAGGGAGAGGAAGGCACAAAGGGATAGAGGGAGGATTTTAGGGCGAGAGGGAAAGAGCTGTAGGCTAGGGGAACAGAGAGGAAGGGAGAGAGGGGGTTGCTTATGGGGAGAGGGCGAGCGAGGAAGTGAGAGAGAGAGGGAGGGAGAAAGAGGGAGGCTGGGGGGAAAGAAGGAGAGAGGAAGGGAGAAAGAGGGAGAATTGGGGAGAGCTGGATAGAGAGGAAGGGAGAGAGAGTGAAGCTGAGAGGGAGAGAGAGGGAGTGAGAGAGAGGGACGGAGAGCGAGGGAGGCATGGAGCAGCCATCTGCCCAGACGCTGTGTATTGATCTGTTTGACAGTCTCCTCATGTCCTTAACACACCGTGGGATTGAACAATTGCTCACATTGATAGCGCTCAGCCTTCAGCCTCCCAGACCAGCCTCCAGTCCAACAGACAGACGGAGAAGGGGGAGGAAGGGGGAGGAAGAGGGGGAAGAGACAGAGGAGGAGGCGGAGGAGGAGGTGGAAAAGGAGGGGGAGGTGGAAGAGGAGGAGGAGCATGTGGAGGAGGATGAGTAGGAGGTAGAGGAAGAGGGAGTGGAGGAGGAGGAGGTAGAGGAAGAGGGGGTGGAGTAGGAGGTAGAGGAAGAGGGAGTGGAGGAGGAGGAGGAGGTAGAGGAAGAGGGGGTGGAGGAGGAGGGGATTGAAGATTGGATAAAGCAGACAAAGTAGGCAACAGTGCACACAACCTATGGAAGAAAACAGAACAACCTTCCCTGACACATATTGTTGTCAGGAGGAAGAGGAAATCTGAGAGTTGGATGGGAGGAATGAGGCGAGAGGAGAAGTGGAGGAAAAAACGAATGAAATAAGTAAATAGGCAGACTGCTGGAAAGTGGGGAGGGAGGAAAAGAAACTGCCACTGCCAATGGGTAGATGGAGAGATGGAGGGGACGGCTGAAATGAAAAAAGAAAGAGAGAACGAGAGCAAGAGAGAGAGAGAGAGTGAGAGTGAAAGAGAAAGAGAGAGAGATGAGGGGGATGGCATTGCTTAGGGGATATAAACGAGGAAGGGTGAGTGAACGAGAGATGAGAGAGAAAATGTAGAGAAGCAGCCTTCTTTTTGAGATGTGAGTACCAACCCAAAAGTTGCGCTTCCAGGCGGAAAAAAGGATGAAGAGACAGCTCGCTTACGCATGTGCATTCAGACATGTACACCCCCCTCCCCACACAAACACACAAACCAATAGGTACACACTCGTACACGACGGCAGACAGGCAATGGAAGTGAAAGGGAGAGACCTGGAAAGAGAAAAGGAGAAGGAGGAAGACCTCAAGTGAGAGAGAGAAATTAAGAGAGAACCAAAGATAAACAGACAGAGATAGAGAGCCAAAGAGCAAGAGACTGAGAGCAAGACAGTGAGAGCGAGGGAGAGAGAGAAAGTGGGAGGAAGGGATGCTGGAAGCCGAAGGAGATGGTCCCATGGTTCTCTGCACATTAAGATGATTGTCTCATGTGCACATAAGACAAAATCCAAACATGCGTAAGTGTCCTTGCCAGCACCACCACTGCTAACACAAACAAGCACAAACAACTACAGACCTGCAGGCATGCTGCAGTTGCCTCTGTAGGCGGTAATTGATCCCACAGCAGCACACATACGTGCACACACACACAAACACACACAAACACACACACGCGCGCGCACATGGATCCGCAGGACGCCAGAGATGGAGCCAGTGCCCCGAGCAGCTTAGGAGACCAGGAACATGCGTACTGAGTTCCTGGCCAATCACATATAACCACGGTAAATGTAAATGCACTACCTTTGAGAAACACTTTACTGTTCTGTTGTTATCAAGGGAGAGAAAGGAAAAGAGAAAGTAAACAAAACAACATGATGTGTACCAGGCTTATTTCACATACATGGATTAGCAAGGCACGTCCTGACAGTAAGGCAATTATGCATTAAGTTTGATAAGCCAAGCAGTGAATATGTAAATAGCCAGCCCAAAGTAAATGAAATACATTTCTTGAAGCTCTGTGCTGGGGGAATTGCAAAAATGGAAAAGCACCCCAAAAATTATTAAGTAGGGCACTTTGGTAGGCTACAGTTGAGTCCAGATGGGGAGGGCAGGAGAGAGAGAGAAAGAGAGAGATAGCATGGAGAAAGAGAGAGAGGGGGAGTGAGAGACACTTCCAGGTGTATGCTACATCAAGGTGAGGAGTGGATTAAACTCTATTGAAGTGACAAAAGAGAAGGTGGCCACTAAAGACATTAAGGCAACACGTGGCATTCCCACTTTGTCATTTAGACACTTCCTCAGTGACTTCCAAGTGAGACCGGGAATGCACACAAGCGTTAAGCAATAGGTGAGCAAAACTAAAACTATAGCTGATCGACTAAGTTAATCAGCAAATTACACACAAATGCAGAATATGAGAAAGAGGGACAAGGTTAGCACTGTTTTGATTTGTGACAGAGACAGACAAGAAACAGGACAAGAAAAGAGGCAGTGAAAGCTATTTAGGAGACATTCACGCTGTACCGGAGCAACTTAGCAAGCTACCTTAATATGGAAGCGCTTTGAGTCAAAGAGATGTTATAATTCTAACTACTTGAAAGCATTCCCTTTGATGGAAGGCTCGTCCTCTGAAGACAGAATATTCAGCATTTTTTCTGTGCTTACAGAGGATGTTTGCTAGGGATGTGACGCGTGCTACCTTTTGTAAATAGCAGCTTGACAAATTGGGGAAAAGGTTGCGTGAAAAGAAGCACAAAAAAGATCAAGCCTTTAAAGTGAGGTTGCTGTCCAGTCACAGCATAAGCACTTAGTGCGGTAGATGTTAGAGGACAGTTAGTTACATTAATAAAAATAAATTATACATATATCTATATATAGATATATAGAGATAATGTATGGTAGGGGCTAGGGTCTTTTTTAGGAGGCTGCTTTGGATGCTTCTGCTAAATAAAATTGAATAGTATATGTGATATATTACCGTGATAAAGAAATAGGGAGGTAATCACTGTAGTCGTTCGGCTGCTTTTTTTGCTAAACTAGTCCTTATTTGGTCGCAACAGCGGCAGGGCAATCCATCACAGAGCCACAGAGGTTTGATCATTTTCTTAAACATACTCAGCACCATCACACATCACCTGTCGTTTACCCTCCTCCCATAATGAGATATTTAGCGCTCCGTGCGAGAGGTGACACAAGCCATTATGGAGTATTACGGAGATGCCAGGTATGGTCTTTAGTCGTCGCAGATTAAGTAAGAGATGGAAAGAAAGAGCCTTTGGTGTAAAATAATGTCTAAACAGTTTGATCCTCAACTTCTGCAATTTTATGCCAACAAACTCTTGGTATGGGTATTGCTGGTATTGATGAGCATTAACATCAAGTGACCAGGATTTGGTTTGGAGATGTAGATCCCCGTGTGAATCCCACACAGAGGATGTGTGCACCGATACACACCAAAGAATCCGGGCCCAATGACTCGGACTCCAAGTGCTCCTTTAAGCACGGGATTAATTTGCCTCCCTACAGAGTGTGTACTACTGGTTAAGTGTTTCACTTGGAGGCCATTACACATTTAAAGATGTGTTGAGACACAGGCTGCAGTCCTTTTGAACAACATGTTCAGCTCTCAGGCACCTGCGGTTCCTGCCCCACTGGGACCCTGTGACTGCCAGCATAGGACCTGGGTTTCCGCTATCCTTCAAAGCCTCTGTGGCGACAACAGAAGCTCCCTGGCTGCGGGATCAGATAGTACATTTAGAATAGATTCTCCACAGTCTACCTGCTAGTGAACCCTCAAGACTGCTCCTGTCTGTTGCAGAGAACCGACACAAATGTTGGCTAATGCTAGTCAACTTCAAAGGCAGAGCCGTGTGACACACAGATCTGTCCACACAGAGGAAAGCTGCGCTGTCTCTGGCATAACAGGCCCCTGAGGTAGAAAGGGGTCCACTAGCACATTCGTCTTCTGCGAATGTGCAGAAGATGACCCCCCCCCCCCCCCTCACCTTTAGCCAATTATTGGGTCCCTACTAACCTGTGGGCTGATAGAGTGTTTGATAGCGAAGGCCCCTTCCCTAGAAGAAGTGTCTATCCATCAACTGTCCGTTTGTGTCTGGGTCCTACTCAGTTTTGAGCGTAAATTGTGACAAATTGCCAAATATCACAGAAGCACCTCTGGGATAAAGCATAAAATGAATATGAAATCTGTGCGCTAAACAAAAAGAGCAACATCAGTGAGGATGCTATGGGTTATCTGCCAGCCGTTTGCATGTGAATTCTCCAGCAACAGCGAGATCAGCCAGTCTGCTACACCAGACCCTCTGGTAACTGAGATTCTGCGAGAAAGTAATGCATTCACACTAGTGGCAAGAGGCAACAGGTCCATGCTTGCGTAAGTTTACCCCCCGCCTATTTTTGCTTTGTTTGGTATTGTTGTTGTTGCTGCATTTCTTTCCCATGGTGGATTCCTAGTATTACTATTTACTCTCCCCGTGGTCTGCTGAGAAAACAGACTAGACACCAAAGGAATGCCCTTTATCTCCTTTGGTTGAGACAAGGTCCTTTACTGTGCAAACTATGAGAAATAATGGTGTAATGAGTGTATGTGAAATAATGTTGTGCAACTTTCTAATATATAACAAAGTGATACAAAATTGTCATCATGACCTATTGTAAACTAAATCTAATTACACAGATAATATTGGAAAGAATCCCTTTACAATTAGCCATTCATATTACAATTGTTTATTGGATGAGGATTTATTCGTTTGGCCTTTTTAATCAACATTCACTTGATGTCTTTCCCATTTCCATCGTGGTAAAGAGGCAACAGAGGAATTTGATTCAGTTAACAAAATACAAAACAATGTATTTGACACCTCCATGTTAATGATTTCTCTAGCCATTCCAGGTAGCCGCTTCAGCTTTGAAAGGTCATTCAGTGTGTTAAGATGGATGCAGACTGGGGTTGAGATGCACAATGTGAGGAAGATAGGCTCCACAGTATCGCTTCCTTATCTGTTCAAAAGGTAGGAGAAAGAAACTTGACGAGCCGAGCCACATCCAGGTGATGACTGCTCAGCTTAATCGAAGAGCAGCATCATTTTCCAGGAAGTACAAAAAAACTGAAGACAAACCCAAACTTACATCTGAGGTCTGAGTTGGTGGTAGCGCAATCTGGCACCGTCTGGACTTTTGCTTCCAGAACAGCTGATACCAAATCGGGAACTTAGGTTCTGAGCACTCGCACGCTCACGGCTGGCTTTTACAAATCAATCATCTATTGCGTGCTGAAAATGTGAATGATTATTGATTGGAACTCGACATCGAGACAGAGTTAAGAGTGTGCAACATATTTTACGGATACCTGACAAGAGATCATCATGGTGATGTCTGCTCTATGACAGATGATGACTTATGGTCTACAGCACACAGCCTATATATATTTATTTTCTTTTTTTAGGTTGTGCGCGACAAAGGGAGACGGTGTTAATGTGAGTTAATGGAGAACATTATCGGGGACATATTGCATTCAATATTGGAAGTAAATACATATGTATGCAACACAATACTAATGCACAACAAACAATAAACACTACCACCACAGTAATTTCAATAAACGGCAATACAGCAGCAACACCTAAAACCACCTATCCATGTGCAGCCTGCCACGTCCTTAAAAAGGGGCTCTAACTCCAGGCTACGAGCGGAAGAACAGAAAAACATATTTAACCTATCAGTTAGTGATCCCCCTCCTAGTGATCACACCCGGTTCTAAATTTAAACTTGATACTGAGACGTGAGCGATGGCAGAGTCACCGCGCACCACCAGAGCTTCAAGTCTAGCTAAGCCCAAGGCTAACTCTCGTCCCATCAACTTGAGAACTGTAGTCTGCAATTTCGGTAGTGTCACTGAGTGTTGCCAGCAAGGCTGGTGAGTGATGCGTGAGAGAAGGGCATAAAACGCACCCTCTCCCTTAATGAGAATTGGATTCTTTGATATTTAAAGTTAATAAGGTTGCGTCGTGAAAGAGAGAAGCCTTTTGGAGCTAGAACTGGCATACTTAGCTCTTTCCCACCACACCCACCTTGTGGCTTTGATGAGATGAAGAGGGAGTCAAACTGTAAAATAAGTCAAGACACCCATTAGGAGAGCTATGCATGTGATACGTTCAACCACTTAAATTGAGATATATTGACGGTTGCATTTATCGCAGTCGTTATTCTTGTGTAGTGCAGATTAGTTTGTAAACTAGTTAGTAAGTCCCTAGCCATATATTTAAGCTTGTTATGTAAACTGTATTAAGGGGAATTGATTCTGAGCTACTCAAATTGTTCTAACCGATGTGTCCAAACCACAATCTGGATGACATCTGCATTTACAAATGTATATCCATGCTAATTGCTAACAATTTGATTTGGATGTCAGCATTTCCCAGCTGCTCTGAAGATAATTCTGCACTAGAGTAAATAATTAGGCTGTTATATAATTGTCTCTGAAACATTTTTAACAACTTTACAATGGTGGAGTTGTTTTAACTATTTTTCTAAACACGTTAGCCCATGTGACATGGGCTAATTTATGATGGTGGATGTATATATTATTTCAACCATAATCCCAAATGTATTCGTAAAACACATGCCCAAATGAATCTAGGCATGTGAAGTGTATTCATGCACATTTATTTTCCACCCTTAGCTTTACATTTGAAAAGAGATCAGCGAGTTTGAACACAAGTGGAAGGAGCTGAACATGATATTTAATGGGACGGACAAAACATAATTTATCACTACAGAAGATAGATGAGAGATTGTGTAAAAGTCTATTTCCACCAGAAGACTTATGGTGATATCATTCAGAGTTGAAAATGGAATTCATATATTTGACCCAAAAAAGGAGTGTGTGTGTGTATGTGTGTGTGTGTGTGTGTGTGTGTGTGTGTGTGTGTGTGTGTGTGTGTGTGTGTGTGTGTGTGTGTGCGCATGTGTGTGCGTGTGCATGTGTGTGCGTGTGCATGTGTGTGTGTGTCCAACTATTTTTATTTCTCCACAGTTGTGAAACAGAGAAACTCTCCTCTTTAATAAAATTCTTATATTCTGAAAAATAATAATAATTTAACATGCACAATGTCTATGTCTTGGTTAGGATTTGGAGGTTGGGTGTGTGTGATGTAATTTACTAGCTGCATCTAGATACAGTCACATCCGCTCAGCCTCTGTAAGACAGGTACAACAGTGCAGTGATGTGCAGGTTCCATGCATGTCTATGCAATTCATGGAAGATCAGGCGATTTCCAGAGTCACTCTGGTGTGAACAGCCCCCGCAGAGACATTTGCATCAGCAAAGAAATACAAATAAAAAGCAATTCCACAACACATGTCAACGATAGGTCAAGATCAGGATTTGGGATTAAAACAAAAGCACAGTTGGTGATGAATTGAAAGAGATGTTGAGATTCCCATTGTGAGCTTACTGATGATGCTGTTGGGGAAGAGCCAAAAATACATCTTTTGTAGAGGGTATTACAGAAATGTAGCTGTGGTATAACTGTGCGTGATGAGTGCATTTGACATATATTCTGCCTGGGTCCACAAGGCAATTCATGCATGTGTAAGAAGGGCATCTGTGTGTGTGAGTGTGTGTGTGTGTCTTTGTGTTACACTTAATAACAATGTGCTATTTAGGCTCTTAAAGGAACAAATGATCTGCAGACTCCACTTAATCTTGATAAACTAAAGAGAAATTACTTCAAGCAGCTAAAGTACCCCCTATCCCCCTGCCCACCCCCACCCCTGCCAGCTGTCTGAATGGGAAGCCAAGGGTGGCCCTGCTCCACACAGACAAACTCTGGAGCCTGAAATGGGCCCAAATTGTTTTTAATTGATGTATGTGAATGTATGTGTGTGGTGCTGCGGGGGCCTGTGTCGGTTGTTGACCAATATGCACATGTGTTTGCGTGCGTCAGAATAAATTACACCAAAAAGGTACATTCCCAGTACAAAAGCGCATGGTGGTAATTGTACATTATAATCTATTGGTCTATATCTGTGTGTGTGTGTGTGTGTGTGTGTGTGTGTGTGTGTGTGTGTGTGTGTGTGTGTGTGTGTGTGTGTGTGTGTGTGTGTGTGTGTGTGTGTGTGCATGAGTGCCCACACTGACACTGTGCTAATTCTTGATTAAAACCAGCTGCTACTCATTAACCAGAATCATGTGCAGCATGAAATCCCACACACACCCTAACACACATATACACACACACATACACTGTCTCTCATGTGCTGTCTCATGCTCACTCAGTTTCACACCAAACACACTGAAACAGGAACACACACATGTTTATACCTCGATGGCTCATTCACCCTCAAACATAAAGGTGCCTGTGATGATGTCAACAAGTGTGTGTGGGCAGGCTTATAGCAGGCCAACTGGCAAATATTATTGATTACAGCATGGGGGGGGGGGGGGGGGGGGGCTTCCCCTAAGTACTCCTGTGATCGCAAATCAATTCCCAAGGGGTCAATACAACCACAAACACCCCGCCCATGTCTCCTACATTTACCCAGACACTGACATCCTGTTTGAACAGGAAGCACATTATACGCGGCATCTGTGCTTCTGTTCCACTGTGTTTTTAGATGGTTAATGCCATCTTTTCATAATTCATGGCATTTACACAGCGATTCTCAAGGCACTGGAAGCGTTTCACGTCTCCAGACAACACTTAATGTGCTTGTTAATTATGAGGCGTCTCGTTTGCCTTGCCATGCAGTAATACCACCTGCTCCGGAAAGTCTACACGTCTACATTATTAAATGATGAGACATGTAACAAACTAAGACCCACTAAAGGTTGATCGATTAATAAAAACATAATTGAGAGAGGATTGAAATGTGTCCGAAGGGAAATGTATTTGTGTCTGATATCCACTCATGTTGTGTCAAACTAATCTGGAACACAGACCAACTTGAATGCATATAGATATAGGGACTTGGAATACAAGGAAACAACTCAATACTACTAATAATATTAATATTAATGTTAATGTAATACTAGTAAGACAAGCACAATCCCTATGGGCCATGTGGAAGAATTTATTATAATAAAAAAGTATTTTTGGATAGTCCAGACAAACAATATCAATCTTGGAATCTGCTTGTGAAATTAATTGTGTTCTCATTCCTCAACAGCATATAATCACATGACAAGTGGTAAAGTTTTGAAACAACAGATGGTTATGGACAACTTAATTCTCCCAAACCCACTACACTACTTAGAGGGGCTCAATTTATTTCTCCCTTCCTCTGTTGAACTTATTTTCTCTAAAGCACTGGATAGTGGAAGTTAGAAATTGAAGGATTGGGAAGATGAGAGATTAGGGGGGTGACACGAGAGGGAAAGAAAATCACAGAAGATGAAGAAAGGGGGTGCTAGAGAGAGAAAGCGATGGGATTACGGGGATAATGCGAGCAGATGGGGAGAGGTCGCGGCACTGGTACTCGCCTCTCACACCGGATTAAAAGACTTCTAGCGAGAACTCCGCAGACAACCACCGAATTGATGCCACATTCAACACACTTCAGGCAACCGATGAACCCTACTGAGCTCCTAACCGAAATTAAACAGCCCCCGGTTACAGCACGGCGTGAGGAGCCTAATCCTCCACATATGCTTCTGCTTCATCTCCCTCCATTCACACCAACCAGGGCCTATTGTAAAACATAGCCCATAGCAGCTATATACAAATGATAATGTATACATTTGATTTGTAGTTTGAAGCCTATAGGCCTATGTGTATTCGCCATATGATGAAACCAGTAGAGGCCATTGTCCTTTTTCGTGAAATACTCAAAATATTAATCACGTGAACCCAATGGCCTTTATCCCTGGATTCATAGCAGGACTGCTGGATCCCAGGCTCTGTGCCGTCTCCCCCCCCCAGAAGTTCTGCTATAACATAGCAGGACTGCTGGATCCCAGACTATGTGCTGTCTCCCCCCCAGAGGTTCTGCTATAACATAGCAGGACTGCTGAAATACTCAAGCTCATCCGTTTCAAATGAGGGCGCTTTTGTGACCTATACGGGCAGTAAGGGTGGTGGTGGTAGGGCCTATCTGTTACTGAAAATCACCAATACAGAGCCACATCTGTTATAATGCGCACAAATGTCCAACTATCTGCATAATATAGTGCCCTTTTTAATCTCCCTGAACGTGTAAATAGATAATACCTGTAAAATATTATTTTTTTGCACAAACGAATAGACAAACATTGGTCTGTCTGTCTGTGGTCCTATGCATGTTATCCGCACTGGACGTGATCGCACCTCCAGTGTTTTCAGTTATGCACTCTCTCAGACACAACAATCACACACAGACACCGCCAGTAGCAACTGTGTGAAAACGATTAGTGCACACGGTTAATGCACACGAATGTCATCAATCATTTTCGCTCCTTTTACACTACGGGGTGAATGGCACAGGGCCACTCAAACGCTAACGCGACAACCACCAGAACTATTCACAGCAACCATTGCATCCAATGGTTGGATGCACAAAAAAAAAGGGGGTGCACACATCCCTATAATGTGCGAGGGGAACGCTCGAAAAGGTACATCGATGTAATGACAGGCGGAACATGTTATGAATGCAATGAAGTCCCGGTGCACCCGAAAGTGAGCAAAACAAGTTGCAGCAACGAATGCGCGAAACTTTCCGAAGGGAACTGTTTTTACGCACCTCTTTTATCCTGAACTTTCACCGTGATCTCCACCAGAGGGTTGGTCTCCCGGTCCAGCTTCCGTGATATAACGATATCTCCGCTATCCCGGCTCACACTTACCAGTGAGCTCTCGATGTCGGAGTCCACCAGCTCAAAGGTTGGCGATTGGAACCTCACCGGGTTAAGGTTCATCACCACTGAACCGATCCCGGCGTCCTCAGACACGTTAATTAAAACCGGATCGTCGGATTCCAACACCGACCTAGACGGTCTTCGAGGTGCCACCTTGCTGGGCGTGTGTTTGGCCGGTGGACCGTGAGAGGGTACACACGCGGGCCATTGCCGGGGGGTAATCTCTATGGTTATGCTTCGACTTGTGCGGGAAGGCCATCCGTGGTCACGGGCAAATACTTTGAACTTCACCGGACTCGCAAGCCCCAGTATCGAGTCCACCAGCAGAACATCTCCGGTTTTGGGCACGACATAAAAACTCCCGTTTTTCGGCACTGCGAAGTATTTGATCTCTGCATTCGAACCACTGTCGCGGTCTCTCGCGGTCACCGTGCAAACCACGGTGCGCAGAGCCGTGGCGTCGTCCAAACTCAGTTTAACGTCCGCGCCGGTGAAAGTGGGCTCGTGGTCATTGGCGTCCAAAACTTCCACTTGGACAGCCGCGACTTGGGCGAGCACCGAGGAGTCTCCCTCCTGCGCTGGGCCGGGGCTCTGCCCGCAGCAACGACCGAGACCCAGCAAGTACTTGGCCCGCTCCTCCCGATCCAACGCAATCGACGTCTTTAACAAGACGTGCCCTCGTTTGTGGTGGGCAACGACGCGGAATTTCTCGCTCCCGTCACCGAGGAGTTTGAAGTGCGGTGCCTCCGGAGCGAGCTCTCCGTGAGAGCCGCACAATCCCTGTGCGTTGAGCCGGCTCAGCGGAATGCTCAGCCCGTTGACTCGGGATCCGGGGGCAGAGTTCTCGAACACATGGCCCTGGAAGAAAGGCACCTGCTCGGTGTCGTTCCCAAAAGCAGAGGACACCAAAATGAGAAGAAAGACAGTCCAAGTCATGCCTGGTGCGTTCATCGGCTGCACACTCAAGTGCTCCCTCATTAGGCTACTGGAATAGTGTTTTAGTGAATATCCATCGGGACACTTTGTATCCCCTTCGCACCAAACTGTTCTAAAATATGAACGCAGCTCCGTCGATTTTTATAGGAAGCATTTTTTTCTTTCAATTGACGCAGCAGAACTTTGGCTCCGGCTTCTCCGGCTCTTCTGTCTTCTCTCCTCTTCTCCACCGTCTCGAGCAACGGACTGCCCGTCGGTGCGCGCGCCCTAACGAAAAAAAAATTAAAGCCTCCTTACTGCTCGAGTGCGCGCGACTCAGCTCCGTTCAGTTCTCTATTGCCACGCGAGTAGACAGCCAGAAAGAAAAGGCATTGGACGGAATAATTTACGCGCGCAAGGTTTACGCACTGGCACTGCACACGCGCCGTATATATTTGTGAGTTAATTGTATTAGCCACATCATCCAAATGCAATGATTGTTATTTTATTTGTGTTCAATACAAATTGTACACAAAATGTGTTCAGATAAATTGATTAAATACATTTATTTTAATAAATATTTTAATATATTTTTAGGGTTAGGGTTAGATGTAAACATTTAAATATTTGTGCACAGGCCTATGTGCTTCTTTGTAAGACCATCCATACAACATGTTTTATTTGATTGGAGGTATAATAAAATAAAATCCATCGCACTAAAAATGTATTTAACAACTTTTGTGTATCGATTGATTAAGTGATCGTTTGTCAATTTTCAGAGATATTCATGGAAGCAATGTTTTGAAATTAAAGCATCCTATAAGGTTCAACTGCTTTATACGGCATCCGTCTTCTTAATACATTGTAAAAGAAAGCCCTACAACAGATATTCCGATAAATGAGTGCCATTTCCAGACAGATAGTTTCTGTTTATATCAGAGATCCAGACATTTAAAGCCCCACTCTTCCCACTGACATCCAATTAAAATCTCAGAAAGATGCCAGCAATCATTAGCCCCTGTTAATAAGCGATCCAGATGAAGCTATTGATCACTGGGCAAGATAACAATTACTATTTGACTGAAAACAACCGTCTTGGGGCAGCAGCACCTGTTCAGAAGGGCTGAACATTGCTTTCCGGAGCCGAGAGAGCCGAGTTCAATTCCCCCATCCCCAACTTGATCCCCATTCGGATGGAGTTAGAATTGGTTTCTCCTGCCCTTCCAAATACGTTCAGGTTAGACTAATTGAAGTGACCTTCCATTGGCCAATCTGACCGTGAAATAAGCAGGTAAACAAAAATGTATGTATAGACCTACCCCCCCCCCCCCCCCCCCCCCCCCCCCCCCACTGCCACCACCACTGCCACCACCACCTACCAAGTTTACAAGAATCAAAGGCGTCTTGTTCCAACGACAAGCCTACATTTTTATTTTGTAGTTTTTAACAAGAGCTGGCTACCTGCTTGACATAAGATGCAGCCTCTCCACTCCCCCACACAGAGGAGCCTGGAGACAAAAGAGGGATGTTCCCCTCTTGTGCTTGACGACACTTGTGTGTTCAAAAGGATCTGAGTTTTCAGTCTACCTGTATCAGTATGAGGCAAATATTACCTAGACAAAAGGAAAGAACCTCATTGAGACACAAGGGACAACATTGAGAACGTTTTTGCTGGCAACCCTTAAAATAAATGGCTGAATAAAACTGTGACCCCGTCATCTAACTTGAGTCAGAAGTGAACAACAGCACACACAAACGAAGGATTGCACACACACACACACACAAACCCACACACACAAAAAAACACAAACACACACATGCTCTAAAACAGGAACCCCTTTACCCAACCTAACAGCTTGTGCGTTGTAGGAACGGTAATTGCCAACGATTGGGTCAGTTGAAGGAGAGACGACGTTTCCACACAAAACAAATTCATTAATCTTCACAAAACGTTGTAAACACAAAACGTCCTTTAGGTGATGACCTCAACCCCTGTGCTCAGGACCCAGCCACATGGTAAGGGAGAGGGTAATCTGGGATCCAGCAGTCCTACTATGTTATAGCAGAACCTCTGGGGGGGAGACGGCACAGAGCCTGGGATCCAGCAGTCCTGCTATGTTATAGCAGAACCTCTGGGGGGGGAGACGGCACAGAGCCTGGGATCCAGCAGTCCTGCTATGTTATAGCAGAACCTCTGGGGGGGGAGACGGCACAGAGCCTGGGATCCAGCAGTCCTGCTATGTTATAGCAGAACATCTGGGGGGAGACGGCACAGAGCCTGGGATCCAGCAGTCCTGCTATGTTATAGCAGAACCTCTGGGGGGGGAGACGGCACAGAGCCTGGGATCCAGCAGTCCTGCTATGTTATAGCAGGACTGCTGGGGGGAGAGACAGCACAGAAACTGAAAGTGGTGGACTTACACCTTCTTTCCTGTTTGGTTACAGAGATATTCTACAGAAACTAGATTATGCTCAGGTCAGCTCTGAGCACCAAACTAATTTGCGCAAGTAGATGAAACCTTCAGATGGGGATTTAAATGTTTTTATTTATACAGTGGGCAGTCTACACGGTGTTGACTTGAAACACCTTTTTACAGTTTACGAGAGCTGACCGAGTTTGTGTAAACTGTTGACAGCCAATTGAACGCTTACAGAGCCCCGCTTCCAGCAATATGATTGGTCAAAAACATTATGAAGCAAAAGACTAAGTAGCGCCCCGTTTACATTACATTCGATTTATCAAGCTGACGCTTTTGTCCAAAGCAACTTACATGCATTCAACAATGAAGATATAACCCAAAAGGTGATTGAATCATTTGAGTTCGTACAATTATTCAATTGAGATAATAATCTAAAGTCTGATTTGTGATGCTCCATACCACATTTGTGAGAACTAATTGATGTGAAAGCTTACCTGTCGATGCAAACCTTTTCTGATACTGATATTATTATTTTTTTAATTTAGTATCATAAAAATAAAAATAAAATTGTTGTCGTAAATCTTTTAATAATATTATATTATTATTTTCAAGAGCGTGTTTATTGATTATTATTTGTATTGGTCCAACTAGGAAAAAAATATTTGAGAAGTGCCGTCATAGAGGAACCCAAACCATTTCTCCATTGATCTAACGGACAATACCGGTCTGGGTGAACAAACCATCCTAACTCTCCTGGCCTCACTAAAACATCTGTACTAATATAATTTGTCCAAATCACTTCGTTCTGCCCATGAACATTTAGTGTGTCAAGTTTTTGTCAAGTATTTGCTTGGTGATTCTCTGTCCTGTTGTCCACAAACTCTGTACTGACCCATGCACATTGATTCCCAAAGACCAAAGTGCTATATTGCCATTGTTTGCATTGGTGACAGACCGGTATTGCCCTTTAAAGCGCTGAGCTTAAAGCCGGGGAAGCGGACAGAGGGGACTTCACGGTCAAAGAGGGTCGACTTTTACACCGCAGACAGAATTTATATATTGATGACGTCTCGGGTGTTCTCAGAGAGTCCTCTGGTGGCACATAAATCTGTCAAACATAAATCCTAAATGATAGGCATCACGTTGAGAGCTTGTTGTTTGACAGGAGGCTAGCGTAGAAGTTTAAACTAATAGATTATGTATGGTTTTCTCCAGTAAAGAACCACATATACCAGCGTAGGTCAGTCGGATATTAGATGTAAGGCCAGGGATAATGGTTTTTTAAATATGAAAGTCACAACCTTGCCAAAACCTAGCCATGCAAGAGTTTGTATAGAAATAACAGAACCGGTCTTGTCTAGGTTTTAGGATGGATTTCACTCGGTTTGGTTTGTTATTCCAGTGATGTGGAAACTGGGAGTCTGGCCCATATTGCCGGCGATTGGAAAGATAACAGCGTAAAAGGAAGAAGAGCAGAACAAGCTTGAACATGACAGGATACATGTTGAATGGAAAATTGTTTATAGGCTATATTGTTTATGTATGGCTATATTGGCTATATTGCTATATTGTTAGTGTGTGTTAGAGGGAGGGAGAGAAGGATGGAGGGATGGAACGTGTAGGGGAAGAAGGGATGGGAGGCAGTGAGAGGGAGAGAGGGAGAGAGAGTTAAAGGGCAGGAAGAGAGAGAGAGCAAGGGAGGGATGAGGAACACAGAAGGTGAGAGAGGGAAGGAGAGATATTGAATGAAAGAGCGAGAGCGAAAGAGGGAGTGAAGGAAGGAGCAAGTGAGGGAGACAGAGAGGGATGTGGGAGCAAGGAAGGGAAAAAAGGGTGTGAGAGAGGAGGGAAGCAGGCTGGGAGAGAGACTGGGACAGGGGGGGAAGAGAGAGAGAGACAAAGACAGAGACAGAGGGAGGACTGGGAGCAGGGGAGAAGCAGCATGCAAGTTCATTATCCAGACATAGATTCTTTTTTGTGACCACCTGCAACAGGCCTCGCCATCAAGGGAAATATCTTGATAGGACGATAAAGAAAACAGAAGAAGAAATGCACTCAATAGAGGTTTGGAGACGTGCCAACTGGACTCTGCTGCTAACACAATCTGGAGATCCACTGGGCCGTAAATTGGCCTGGGTGTAGAGAGAGAGAGAGAGAGAGAGAGAGAGAGAGAGAGAGAGGGGGGGGGAGAGAGAGAGAGAGAGAGCGAGTGAGAGAGAGAGAGAGAGAGAGAGAGAGAGAGAGAGAGAGTGAGTGTGTGTGTGTGCGTTATAGAAAGAGGCACCTAAAGAGGGAGCAGGTTTACCTTAAGTAGCAAGCAAACAAACAAACACACACACACACACACACACACACACACACACACACACACACACACACACACACACATGCACACATGCATTGCTTGTGTTTGTGTGTCATTGTTCAGCTACATACTTGCAACAGCAACAACAGCATGGACATAAAATCGATACAGGTGAAATATCTACTAAATTAATTAAGTGAATGAAAAAGGACTCTATCATCATTCTCCCCAGGTTTGTGTTATTGGAGTGATTGATTGGAAAAGAATCGGCCATCAATCAATCATCCATTACACAATCATGGAACGGCATGATAAAAGAAAAGTATTAGTAAAGGACACTGTCTTGTATGTAAGCAATGCATGTGTTACTTTTTTATGTAATTTAAATAGACCTTGATTACAACACAATGTGATGCAGTTGAAGAAAGTATTCATCCTCTTTTCACCAAGTTGCTGCAAAGTTTTACTTATCTTTCCTCCTATTTTATGTCATTTTATATGTCACTAATCCAATATTTTAAGGATGAACTGATTTGTAAAGGAGACAAAGAAACACAATTCATTTTAGCCATAGGGAAAATGAATAGATGTGAAAACCCCAAATAATTGTATTCTGTTACATCCCATAACCTATTTTGTATACGTCTTATCATTGCTATATTTTCTGTGTGATAAAAACCTTGTTGACAAATCTCCACTCCCGGGAGGGAAATAATTGCTGAAAACAAATCTACGTTATAAATATGTGAAAGTAACACACTTGAAAGTAAGTTGAAGATGGCATATATAGGATTTTACTATCCCATATTTACAAGATAAACATGTCGGCTGAATGCTTCCTTTTTACTTTAAATACATATAAAAGACTACGATGGCTGTATCTTATGAAAAGAAGGGAAACATTGCAGGACCCAAAGTTGGCCTATTCATAGAACAGACTATATTCCCGGCGAACAGATGGATCCATTTGCCAATTTGACCATCACAAAAAGCCAAATTTGTGTGCTATATGCCCTCAAACAAGAAGCTGTAGGTGTGTGCGTGTGCGTGTGTGTTTAATTTGTACACCCTTCTACTAACGCAAGTATAGAGAAGTTATGTTCTTATTTGACAGATACTGTGTCAACACTTGCAAGATCTTTATTACCGCTCACGCCATGCTAAGCCCCTCCTCAGCAAGTGTGAGTATTGATGGCTAAACCTCTCTCATTTTCTCTCTCTCTCTCTCGACACAGTCTCAGGGAGATTAATACCAACTGAACACCCAGTAAAAGGACTCCATATATCAAGGTCCCTGGTCAAAGGGAGGACAATTCCCTGAAGCTGCACAGCTGAGAATAGGCTAGAGGAGGGTATTATTCGAGCATGGCTAACTCTAACTAGCGCTCAGGAAGCGCTTGTAACTGTAGTGAGACTCACAGCCATGTTTCTACAAATATTTTCTCTAAATGCTTTGTTCTTGCCCTCTGCTGCAGATTTTCACTGACTATCACTAAAATGTGTCAATATGTAAGACGTGTTTATGTAAAAAGTGTATGCTACAAAGATGTTCTATCCTTCACCAGTACACCAAAACTGATGGGCGTGGGGGGGGACGATTTATCACTATAGCATTTTTTTTTGTTGACTATACTGGATTATATAGGCGCCTGTGTGCATGTGTATGTGTGTGTGTGTGTACGTGTGTGA
>JACYXH010000659.1:2957500-2967500 GCA_026745465.1 Lota lota
AAAAAGAACAGAGTCAGATTAGGACAAATACAAATAAGGAAAATAAATAAACAAGGAAAAAGGTTATTGCTGGTTGCACAACGAGACAGTCCTGTTTCATCTCAAGTGCTCCATTCTGCTTTCCCAACTAAACTAAACATCCTCTTACTGTAAACATTTCCATTCATTGGCTTGCATGTCATGCTGCATACCAGGCAGCGTCTGTATCTGCAGAAGTAAAGCAGGGCACCCAGAGGGTTACTGGTTCAATACCCGGCTTCTCCCGAGGATGCTGCATTGTCAAGATAGCTTCATTATAGCACTGTATTACCGCATTGGTCTTATTTACCATGAATATAGCAGTCTATCAAAGATTAAAACCAAGGAACATAGACCATCTCTTTCATCATCCCACATGCCCTATATAACACCCACACACACACACACGCGCATCTGGGGACGAAAATTTTGAAAAAAAGAAAGCTGTTCGCCTACACCACATGAAGCCAACACAATGGGCTTCTCTGATGCGCAGGCAGGAATCTGTCATTTCCTATTTCACCCTGTATCTGTTGTAATCTTTGCCCGAGGAGCTGACTGTTTTACCTAGCTGTGTTCACTTTTCAACACTATACTGGGTTTTCTCACAAGGAGTTAACGTGCCGAGGACGCTTTCCACGTGGGTGGGAAAGGCCTATTTCATGTGATGATTTCAGATGATAGAGTGCAGTGACAATTCAGCTGCACACTCCAGACTCATTCAGAGGGCCAGAGCGCTACCTTACACAATAATGCTTCCACGGGTGTGATACCATGTGCAAATAGTCCACTTTCTTCCCCCAGCTGTCCTTGCAGCAAGCAGCAAGCCTGTGAGCTTCTGGCTGTATATATAGGTTATTCTCTATGTGGCCTAAATTTGCCTGGTCATTCTGACCCAAAAAAACAGTATTTGTTTCCAACGTGATCTCAAACATAAACGACACAATAGGTCGTTTGAATAGGTCGTCCAAACGAACGTTTGAACGTTTGCTGGAACAGCGCCCCCTCTTGACTGTTTGAAGAAACAGCAACACGTCACGTATGTCAAGGTTCTGTTTGCCAGATAAATGGATGACATTTGTCACATTCTCAGTCGAAAAGGCAACATCTTAAGATAAGGTTGGAGGTCACGTTCCTTTTTGCGCCCTTACAAGATGGGTACAGATGCCACGGCTTAGGGTTGGGGTTAGGGTTAGGGCTACGCCGCTGTGCATGGCCCCCTTTTTGCAGAGACTCGAGATTTTCACAGAGCGATCCCACACCACCCCCTGGTTGGTTATGGCCAAGTTCCTATCTCTTTCCAATGACTTTAGATACATTTATTGCAATGCCTTTTATTTCCAATGTGTTTCAATGGCACATTTGACGATGCTTTGTGAATCACTTCCTGTAGGGCTAGAGCCCCCAAATTGAATATTGTATATATCCTTGAGGCCCCTTTTCAAATAAAAGAGACCCCAGGTCTCTAGCTCACGCCCAAGGGTCCTTGACTCCTAAGTCACCTACTTATTACATAAAATCCTGTAGGCCTAGATTTATAGTATATTATCTACACATTTTAATAAACCATAATGCCCTGATTCATATTAAAGAGACCAGATGTCTCTATCTAACTCCCAAGTCATTCAGTGCCCCCTCATACAATAAGTATTTGCGTCACTTTTTGTATGTCCATGTTGATCATTTTAGTAACCTTTTTAGAATGTTTTTCATCTGCCTTTTTCTTTCTTTATTGCATTCATGCTTCAAAAACATTTAAAGCGGCATTAATTTGATTATCTTGATAAACAAAATGTATATATAAAAGTATGTTTTGGAATGGATTTTCGGGTGGAAGCAAAGCGAACATAAACTTCTAGAAATGTGATCAAAAGACGCATTTCAATGTTGAAACTATCTTAAAATGTTGCCTTTTCCACTGAGAATAAAACAAATGTCATTCATTTTGTTTTGGCAAGACAGAACTGTGACATATGTGACATATTGCTGTTTCTTCTAACAGTCGATAACCCTGTTCCAGCAAACGTTCATATGGGTCGTTTTGGACGACCTATACAAACAACCTATTGTGTCGTTTAGGTTGGAGAACAAGCTGTTTGTTTCTATTGACAATTTATTACTAATGTATTTTGTCAGATGCGTTGATCCATAGCATAGCTGACCTTTTTTCATCAATGAGCAGTCAGGGGTGAGGCGCCTTGCTCAAGGATGCCTACAGCTAGACTGCAAACATTTGGATGTGAACCCAGGACCTGGGAGTCAAACGCCCTAACCACTAGCTATCTCTCCATGTCACACCGTTTGACGTGTACATATATCTGATTACGAATATATCCTGGATAGAACAGACAAAAACAATGAATTAGCAAACGAACAAATGCATACATTATGTAAAGTAAGTGTGATAGGTAAGCAATCCAAATCGCTATAGCCATCAGGATTGACTTGTGTCTAAATGTTTTCTAACAGACGTTTGCTACTGATGTATAGTAAAAGACAGAAGGATGTTAGATAAAATATTATAACAATTTGTGTAAATAAGGCTGCAGAGTCAAAGGGTCTTCTCTCATCACAAACAATTTAATTTCCACATTCCACATGTATATTGATCATTATAAGACAAAAGGTGAAATTGAAATCATCCATATCAGCATCCTATTTGTATACCATGTCTAACTGCTCTAAACACACTCTCGTGTGCGTGTCTCTGTGCGTATTTTATCTTGGACGACAGCCAACAGTGGATGGGTATTATTATTATATAGGAAGCCAGCGAGGGGCTGGCCCCGGAGTTGCAGGTTTGGCACTCTCATGATCATAATTGCACACAAACCCAGCCGTTGAAATACAAAGGGGGGGGGGGGGGGGGGGGGGGGGGGTGGAAGAGTGCTGGAGACCCTTGTCATGCACTCACCTCGTTCAGTCCGTCAGTGCTGAAAGAAATAAAAACACACACATGCGTCTCTCACGTCGCAAGCTTGACAAGCTCATTGTCCCTTCCCATGTTGTGGTGACTGTACACATGTGTGAATTCTAGCGCAAGCACACACATCCACATACAAAAAACACACACACACCCATCCAGTACCCACTCTATATGTGAAGGCAGTATAATGAGCTAGAAGTAACGAAGGAGAACATTCTTCAAGTGTATACCCTTTACCTGAAATTATTTGAGCATACACAAAGGGTTTGCTTGTGGTGTCCAATTGATTGTGTATAGGCTCATCTGCTCATGCTCACGTGTATGTATGTCTATCTACCTATTGGTGTGGATCTATTTATTGACAGGAGGAGGGAAGAAGGGTGGTCGTTGGTGGTTTGGTTGTCATTCAAAAAGGTGTTGGACTGGTTTCGTATAACATTTAGAAAAAATGGCAGGGCCTTTGTTATCTGTCAGAATGCAGGTTTTCCTTAATGTAGTAATTAACCTCAGAATGGAATGTTGTGCTGTGCTTTTTTTTTTTTTTTTTTTTGCCAAACACCAGAGCTGCACTTGTCTGTCATTGTTGTTGTTTTTCATTACATTTTGATTCATTTATTTTGTTTTCTTTTTTTCTTTGCAATGATCAACAATGTCACTTTTTTTCTTAATCCGTGTAACAATGTGGTCTGGGGCTGTTTATATAAACTATCGCCTCCAAACTTGCCAAACATTAATGTGGTGCACAGTAGGGCCTACATTATTCATTCAAGACAAGAAATATATATTACAAAACCCTGTCTTAGCACTTTGAATACCCATATTGACATAAATGTTGGTAAAATGGTTATATTTTATATAACGGTAATAACACGTATATATAATGGTTATAACACGGGTGTGCGTATCTAGATTTCTTGGTGTGTGCATAGTGCGTGAGTGTGTGTGTTTATTTTTGTCCTTTCATAATTACTCTAATTATAACTGTAACCATGTCTGCTATTTGTTGCATATTGTGTTGTATATCATGTAGTGTCTTTTGTCAGGACCCCCTCGAAAACGAGATGGTACATTTCAAGGGGTTTTATCCTGAAAATAAAAATGTTCTGATAAAATGTGGATAAATATTGGTTGAGATAGCAATATTGACATTTGTACTTCCCAATATTGGTTTTGGGTGCCAGTACCCAGTAATGTGCAAGCTCTAGCTTCTCGCAAAAGAGTTGTTTAAATGTTGTTACTACAAATGTGGAAATGGTAAGTTATCAAATATAAACCCTGCCCTTGATATCTATATGCCATCCCCTAGTTAAGTTGCTTTCAGCAGCTACCTAATTCGGTTTTGGAAGGAAACTCTTAGTTTGGAAATGTAGCACCATATTGGGAAAGTCCTGTAAGTGCTTTGTGTATATGGCCACATATGTACTGTCTTACTTTTTTTGGGGTTGCCTCTGTCACTCGTAGTAAATAGGCAGAGAAGAACCCTCTAACCTGGGAGTAAAACCATCTAAAATACAGCAATTTAGCCAGTTTGCTAGCTAATTAGCATACGTGTGAAAAGATGTCACCTTTCAGCTAAATGTGTGCAACAGTTTCAATCAGAAAATACAATATTAAGCTGGCATACATTTTGTCTGCTGCTCAACTAAACTGGCCAGCTAAAGATTTGGAGTAAATTACTTGCACATTTCTGAATGACAATTCTTCGTTAGAGGAGTTTTGTGATTTTGTGAGCTCAACAGACCGAGTAAGTGATGAATAGTCCCCACAAGTAGGGCAGTCATTTTCAAACCACCAAAAATTGTTTTTTTCAGGATCAGTGGAACCAGAATAAAATCCTAATATGAATCCAAAACCTACAATATAAAGAAAAGTGAAAAAACATTTTCACTTTTCAATTAAATTGTCATCATGGTAACATCAGGGTAACATAGCTCAGGTACATAGACCCTTTTTTTGGGACATATGAAAAAGCACATATTTAGATCACAATATACATTATTTCCAAATAGGGCCATTCAATTACAAAGCCTTCAGCCTTCAATAATAATAAAAAAAGTTCAACAAATGTACAAAATTACCAAAATTAAAACATTAATATAACATAAATAAATACATAAATACAAAGATAATATAATGTAACATTAATATAAGTCATTTTATGATCTTCAGTTTTTCATCAACGTTATTGTTAAGTTGGGTGTTAAACAATTTTAAGTAAAATTAAAAAAAATTAGTTCAAGGAGCACCATCAACATACCACAATGCAGAGTGAGTGCCTCGAACCGGCGCAATGCTGAATCAGCAGTGCGCCAAAAGGCAGGCAAAATAGCATGCGTCTTTGGGTTCGACAGGTCAACGGACACGGTCTCCAAAAACAAGTCTGTCCGTCCCTACCCACCCACACTGCGCCTCCTTACCCCTACATGGTTCTTAGTTTTCCTAACTTTTTCTCTTCATACCATCTATGCTTGTCGTTCAGCCTTGCGTTTTCAAGCTGCTTGGTTATCCACTCTGTATAACTTTGTATCTTCCCATAGCCATGCTTTCATAAAACATATATAGGCCCCAAGCAAGCCTTCAATAATTTTCGTAGCCGCCCAGGTGAACCAGCTCGATTTGAATCTTCTCTGCCACATTCTGTAGACGCACAAAAAAACTGTAAAAAGTTGTAATCCACTAGCAACTGGATTAATTTAATTTATAAGAGGGTCAGACTCTTTGAAGTTTCCCCCAGGCTCTAAATAAACAAACTAAGGTGCAACCATTCAGAGTTACGCTGGAGAAAGTATTGATCAACTTACAGTTTCAAGTGTAGGAAAAAAAAAGACCAGTAGAGTAAACTCATCTTGGGTTAAACAAAAGTTTCCAAACACAACTGTGCACGTACATAATTTATAACCAGTACGGCCAACTAACTTGATACCCAAGATTGTTACTCAAAGAACACTGACCTTTCCGTCTGCTGTTCATTAAAAAAGTGGACAGATCTCTCCCATTGTTTCCCCATTGTAAAACCACAGTGCAGAATTCACAGCACTTACTGAAGGGGAGGAAAGAATTCATAGAGTGGAAATAAATATTGGACATCGTTAAACACTTTTTGCATTCATGTGAAACCTTTATGATTGTGGAACCTCTAGCTTCTCAAACGTTCAACCGGGCGTTTAAAATGCTATTCTACCCGCAGTACAAGCCTGGTGCTGCTTGGCAACTGGATTACAGCTCACATCAGTGGCCCGTATTACTGATGCAGTGAAATTGTTAAAGGTTATGTTGAAAGTCTTATTGGGTGACTAACAATCGGGAATTGCTTGATCTAGCATTATAACTTCATCCTTCAGATATCACATCCTTTAGTATGGATATAAAAAATCTCTCTTCTCTCTCTCTACACTGTATGTTATGCATGTCGACCTACAGTATGTCTAACCCTATATATATGTATATATATATATATATATATATATATATATATGTATATGTATATATAACATACTTATATCATATATATATTTGAAGCTTAAATGCAATGGTAAATATGAAAAGTTCTAGATTTTTTTATATATATAGTTAGCAGGTTACGGAATAAATCAGAAAGATTCGGACAGCAGAGATAAAATATCTGCACGGATGAACGTGCACCGGAATATCAAAAAAGGCAAACTAACATTTTGTGCCCTTGGAGTCATGGACTGCATGAACATTTGAAGGCCTTGTTTCTATTGTCATTCGGCCTGTGTGTGTATGTGTGTGTGTGTGTGTGTGTGTGTGTGTGTGTGTGTGTGTGTGTGTGTGTGTGTGTGTGTGTGTGTGTGTGTGTGTGTGTGTGTGTGTGTGTGTGTCTATTCTTATTTGTTTTTGTGTTTAGAGCTTGTTTTTTTTCCTTTCACTCTGTTTGTCACAGCAAATCTCCATGTCAAAGGATACTTTCATCATGTTATTACTGAAGCCCACACACCCAAACTTTCATTACAAACGGATTTAAATCATGTCCTGCGGGCACTGGTCATGTCCCACCATCTCCTCCTCCTTTATATCTGCTTTGCGCTCTCTGTATTTAGACATATTATCCAAGCCCCTAACTCCCCAACCCTACCTCCCCCATCCAGTCCTTCAGTATTCATTAGCTGCAAGCCTTTTAGGGATTACCAGAGTGGTCAGGGCCAGGCGGAACAGGAGCTTGACCTCAGTGTTGTTCAGACATACGAGGCAGCGAGCCCATGCCATCGCAAAAGCGCATTATAGCTGGGTCAAAGAGATTGGAGGAGAGAGAGTGAGAGATAAGAAATAAAGAGAGAGGGAGCAAGAGATGGAGAAAGAGAGGGAGCAAACGAGGAAGAGAAAGAAAGAGGCAGAAAGAGAGAGGGTTGGAGTAGGAATGAGAGACAGGGCAGGAGAGAGACAGAAAGTTGGGGAGATAGTGACCAGCATAGGATGACAAAATAATTGGAAAGAAGAGTACGATTTAGTGTGAAGGTGAGAGAAGCAGCTGGTCGTGAAGTCTCTTTGTTAGGGTGGCTGCAAGGGTTATCAAAACCAGTGCTTTAGAGAGCTTATGGTTGGTTGGAACCACCGCATTGAGTCGATGGAGGAGGGGAAATCTACCCATCAGCTGCACAAATGACATACGGCCAACTCACCTACACACACACACACACACACACACACACAGCAGTCCCCCAAACACAGTAGCTTGCCTGGGCTGACCAATATTGGTGAAATGCATAGATTTGATTGTGCAGTCTGAGTATGGTTATTTGCGGGCCTGCAAATAACAACAGTGTGGCAACACTGTGGGATATACTGTAAGTGTGAATGGGATACTTTTAAGTAAACATAAATTCAACCGCCTTCTTTGTTCTGTCACATACTGCTTTGGTGAAGTTGGCAGCTTGTTCAGGGTGTTGAAGTGATTATAGAGAGAGAGAGAGAGAGAGAGAGAGAGAGAGAGAGAGAGAGAGAGAGAGAGAGAGAGAGAGAGAGAGAGAGAGAGAGAGAGAGAGAGAGAGAGAGAGAGAGAGAGAGAGAGAGAGAGAGAGAGAGAGAGAGAGAGAGAGAGAGAGAGAGAGAGAGAGGATAACCAGGAGATGGTAGAGATGTAGCTATTGCAGGTTTGTGTGTGTGTGTGTGTGTGTGTGTGTGTGTGTGTGTGTGTGTGTGTGTGTGTGTGTGTGTGTGTGTGTGTGTGTGTGTGTGTGTGTGTGTGTGTGTGTGTGTGTGTGTGTGTGTGTGTGTGTGTGTGTGTGTGTGTGTGTGTGTGTGTGTGTGTGCATGTAAGCGTTGTGGGGGAAATGTAATAAATGTAAGAGATCCAAGAAAGAAACCTTGTTATATAAATGGTCATGTAATGTGCTTCAAAGTACATACACGCACATTTTGCATACCGTGTAAAACATTCACAAGTTCACTACATGAGGAGCGGATTTGAGTGGTGTGTGAACCCAGGACGTAAATACAGATCCTAGAGTAGAGAAAGATGGATATGGGTTGGATCATATACAGAGAGCAGGGCTAGAGACGGAATAAAGAAGTGATGTTTTGTTTGTGGGTGGCATGTGGAGCGATGTCCTTGATGCTATTGTGTTTTGCTTTGAACTCCCATTTCAGTGGAAGCATGAACTTTGTGTACGCCGGCTTCACAAGCTGAATGAACTGTCATACTGTCACGGCACTGGCATGAACCTAGCACGAGCAAGAAAAGCACTTTCCACCAAACATCAAGGTACTACATTGTCTTTAGCATGTATTAGGAAGTACTAGGTACTAGTGTTGTAGTGGCAAGGGTGTGAAACTAACAGTGGAAAGCTACTGGGTTCGATCCACAATGTTTGCAGGCTAGGAAAGGCCCTTACCCATAAATGCCCCTTAATGACCTGCATCTGAATTCACTGTAAGTCACTTTGGATAACAGCGTCTGTTAAATAAATAACTTAATTGTAAATAGTAGCTGTACAAACTCCTAGAACCATCCCCTCTGCTCTGTTTTTTTAGGACAGACCTGTACACTTTAAATGTGTATTATTTTATACTTTGAGTCCCAGACTGTCAGTGGGTATATAGGCAAAAAATCGCAAAAGCACAGACAGACTTTAGTGGTCAAACATTCACAGTCTTCTCCAGCTAAATCGTTCAATATGAATACAGGTCCCAGTGGTTGAGTTTATTTTTTGTTATATCACATGCATCTTAAAACACATCTATACAGGGAATATCCTCCATTTGGTCTAATTTGTCCAATTAGGTCGTCTGTGACCTAATTGGTTCTTTTTTCCTGAACCATATGTTTTTGAAAGCCGCAGGGAGTCAGAAAAAGCCTGTGTTTGTTCGTAGATAAGAGCCGCTTCCTAATGCTTGGCACAAGAAAAGTCCCCTCAGCCTTGTGAATAATTCACAGATGTTTCATTTTTAAAAGCGCCAATCAATTTTGCCTGCAGCTTGTTCGATGGAAACCACATCGCCTCCCACCGGGGTGGCAACGGAAAGAGTGTTGGCTCACCTTTCAAGCAGGCCTTCTCCCACTTCCACATTAAACCTTTTTCCATGCCTTTTCATTTCTACTTTTTCTCAGACTGAAATATCCACCTCCTTTTTGGATTTATCATTGCTATGTCTTTGGACACTGTTTATCTTTATTCGGTCATTGATTTCTCCCCCTTCGTATCGCTGGACCTTCCCATTCCCCAGACACACACACCATGACACACACCGACATACACACATAAAAAGGGCACCTTTGACCTTTTCATTCCCCTTCCAATTGTGTTGCTCTCCTCATCACATTTGACACAGGTTTATTGAATATAAAAAATATATATTGTCTCTGTTTATTTTGCCACTGAATCTCTTGTGTCATTCTGCCCAATATCTCTCCTTTCTAAATATTCCCCATTCACACACACACACACACACACACACACACACACACACACACACACACACACACACACACACACACACACACACACACACACACACACACACACACACACACACACACACACACACACACACACACACACACAGATTATCCATTTTGGTGTTCTGCCAGGTCCTATC
>JACYXH010000659.1:2972500-3042500 GCA_026745465.1 Lota lota
TCGGTAGGCAAACAGCAGGTATGGTAGCCACTCGTCCCAGTCTGCACCTGTGTCCAACACAAACTTCCGCAGCATAGACTTCAGGGTCTGGTTGAGGCGCTCCACAAGCCCGTCTGTCTGAGGGTGGTAAGGCGTGGTCTTAATAGCCTTGATCCCTAAATACTGATAGACCTGCCTCAGAAACTTTGAAGTAAAGTTTGTGCCCTGGTCTGTCAGTACCTCCCTCGGGATCCCTACCCTGGTTAACAGCTGGAGAAGCGCATTAGCTACCTGCCTGGCCTTCACATTCCTAAGTGGAAATGCCTCAGGGTACCTGGTAGCATAGTCAGAGATAACCAAGATGTAGCGGTTTCCTCTACGACTACGCTCTAGAGGCCCCACAATGTCCATGGCTATTCTGCTAAATGGTACATCTATAATGGGTAAAGGTATTAATGGTGCCCTGTTACCCTTCTTTCCCGGTGCTGTCAGCTGACACTGGGGACAAGACTTGCAGTACTGTATCAGCTGAACATACATGTTTGGCCAATAAAACCTCCCTGCAATTCTTTCCCATGATTTGTTCTGGCCTAGGTGACCTGCCCATGGACTAGAGTGCCCTAACTCTAGCACCTTTTCCCTGAGATCCCTTGGCACAACCAGCTGCTCCCCCTCTTCCCCATGGCGGTACAGTATGCCTTGCCTAAGCCTAAACTTGGGCCCTTCCGCATTACCATCACCATCCTCTAACAAGTCCTTGTAGAAGGAAGTAAGGGTGACATCGGCTCTCTGTAATTCCCTGATGTCTGCTGGGATTGTGACCTGCTCGCTGTTCTCCAGTGAAGGTATGGGAACTGTCTCGTGCACTGGGGTCCCTTGAAACCTGTCCCTCCTTCTCTGGCTCCTTGTCTTTACTTGTTTAGTGGGGTGAGAAAATGGCAACTCATCCCACGTACTGTCCCTTGGTGCCTGTGCCTGTGCCCGAGTAACCACCATGTGACATGCTTTCTCTATATTTAAAAGTTGCACTAGCCCTGGCATGTCTTTCCCCAATACCACGGGGTATGGCAAGTCCTCCAGCACTCCAACAGTAACCAGGTACTCTTGTCCCTCAACCTCCAGGTAAATGTCTGCTGTTGGATATGTTTTATTGTGACCATGGACGCAACGTGTGATGACTGTGTTCGTGCCTTATCTCCGATTTGGGAATTAGGTGTGCTTTGACTAATGTCTGATTGCTCCCTGTGTCAATCATAGCCTGCACCCTTTTCCCCCTGATTCCCACCCAAACCAACGACTCCCACTGGTGCTCTGGACCCTGCCTATCTATACCACACACATATGTGCTTTTAGGCTTTATCAGGGGACACTTAGGCTTAATGTGCCCAGGCTGGCCACAGTGATAACACACTAGGGGTTCTTTTGCTGGTCTAGGGCTACCACTGGGTGTTAATGGATTGCTTATGGGACCAACATCTCTGGGATGACCACCTGATCTAACTGGGTTCCTGGGATAGTTCACATACTGCCTGCCTTGACCACTCGCCTGACCACCCTCAGACCTACCCCATGGAGATGAGCCTGGTGGTTGATCTCCTCCCATCTGGTAGGATCTGAAGTGTCGACGCGCTGTGACGAAGGAGTCAGCGAGGAGTACTGCCTCTTGAGCTGTGCTGGGGTTATGTTCCCGGATCCACAGCTGAACATCCGCGTTGACCATCCGGAGGAACTGCTCCAACACGATCTTCTCCCCGATCTGCTCCTTTGTGTGAGTCTTTGGAGAAACCCACTTCTCATAGAGCTCATTTAGCCTTGTGAAAAGCTCTCTGGGGGTCTCTTCTGGTAAGACTTCCATTGATCGGAACTTCAGTCTATAGGTCTCACTGTTAATTTCATACTTAGCCAAAATGGCTGCTTTGACTTTCTGATAACATAGTGTGTCCTCCATGTCCATGGCTATGTAGGCCGCTCTAGCTTTTCCCGTTAAAAGAGGGACCAAGTAGATTGCCCACTCTGCTATGGGACACTGGCTCACTGTAGCCATGCGTTCAAATGCCATCAGAAAGTGTTCAATGTTCTCTTCTTCCAAGAAGCGCTGCATTTTAGGGCCTCTCCACCCAGACAGCTGGCCCTGCTGGATCCTTGGTGGACCTGCCTCTGCCACCACTTCGGCGTAACCTGGATGCTGCGCTGCTCCTCCAGGACCCGCATCCATTGCCGCTGGGGTCATCACACGAACCGCCGCCGACTCCTGGACCATCGCTGCTGGGAACACCGCCGGGTCCGCCGCCGCCTCCCGGACCATCACCGCTGGGTCTGCTGTTGGAGCTGCTGAGACTGGGGCTGCCGCTTCCATGCGTCCACTCCTGTCCTTAGTAGCTCCCGCTTCAAATTTCTTTAACTGGTGGCCCACATAACGCCACCGCTCCTCCTGGGTCTTCTCGAACTCTCTCTGCGCCACGTCCTTCTCCTTTTGAGTCCGCATGAAGTCACGAAACATGGCTCTCAGTTCCGTGACTTCAGACTCTTCCATAGCCCCGCCTTCTGCACCTTTTTCCAGGCTGCAATCCTGCTGCTTTCTTCGACGCATGCTCATCCCTCATTGGCTACTGGTCCCGAAAACCACTGCCACCAAATGTCGTAGGGTAATGTGCCTTTTGGTCCAATTGAGGTTAAGCCACACGTTGAAGTTCAAATGAAGATATTTATTACATAAACTATAGGACAACAAACAAGAACGCAGACAGGAACTAACATAACACATAAATGTCAATCATGACCTACAACAATTACGGCTATCGCAACAGTCTCCAACCGTCTCTCCCATACAATGAAGCCATCCAGGCTTAAATAGCAGTAGCCTTTGGTTAGCTCCACCCCTAAGCTAAACCAAGTCATATATAAATCAATTAACCCTTCTGTCAATTTTACCCAGCCATAACACAAAACAAAAGTATATTATTATGCCATAACATATTACACACACAGCACAACGTTATCCATATATTTTACACCCCCATATAATAGGTATTGTAAAAATACCTAAAAATACCCCTCACCATTTACCGCGATGGCCTGACCCAGCGCGATCCCGTGACATATATTGCGGAAGTGAATGCAAACTTGCCCTTAATGCAGGAGAACTGTGGTGAGTATGAGTGATGTGGTTTTACAAACGGATTGGCCAGGAAATACAGAAATAACATAACGTGCAAATGTCCATAAGCTGTTAAAAATAGTCTGTCGGCTTCCATGCCGTGGCGCTTCATAGCGTTGTACCATTGGTACTACATGTGACGATCACTTCGTCACAGACGGGATGGTTATGCCATACCTTCCCTCAGTGCATAGGATTAACTGTTCCTTAAGACTGCCATACTCATATAAATCCCCTAACAATCGCAAGCATGCACAACAATATTTCAGCTTTATTTTCCGAAGCATCAAGCAAAGGTTTTGCAAAGGCAACCATTTTTATATATAGCTGTGCAACATCAATTTGAACTGCCATGCTCAATCTTCTTGGGAACAAGGTCTTAGTGATGTTGAACCGACGACAAACAAAAACAACAAACCAGTCCAGTTTCTGAATGTATGTGACCTTTGCCACACAACAACAACTACAATTCACAACAAACGTGTTAGCAGAAGGGCAATGAGGATAAAATGCAGACTGAGGATACTGAGGGCAGTGGAAACGAAGGGGTTATTGATGGATTCTTAAATTCTTAAAGGCCAGGGGAACTTGATGGAAATCTAATGGGGTGAGATGGGTTCTGTGTGCTGAGAGGGTTTTTTACTTCTAATTGACTGGGTGTTGAGTTCTGATGAATTACACTGGTTGGTACTCGCTTGATTAATGATCCACGAGAGTTTTGATTTAGGTTAGGTTTTTTCTGGCAGAGAGGAAATTATACCAAGATTTGACGTGGGATTCGCTAACTGATTTGTAAACAACTTTTAAAAAGTCCTTGACATGAAAGGGGGGGAGCTTCTTCGTCAGGAAAATAATCTTCTGGGCCTTATTTTACACTAGCCAGTCATCATGCAAGAGGCTGCCTATGTATGGGACTCCACCACCGCACCTTGAGAAGGGGGTGGGGAGGAAATCCAACCCCTAACCCAGTAGTATTAATGTCTTGCTCTACTAACTGAACTACAGGAGATGGAGAGCTCCATAGGGCTCTCCTTAAACCAAGTAGTAAGTGAGTTGTCTACACACTACCTGTATGTGGACAGAGAGTAATTGTCCAGACGGGCCACCAGCATATTGTTAAACCATCAGCGTATTGTTAAAAAGTGTCAAGTCATTGTCAGTGCAGGCCATTTTAATTTGTGTAGTGGGTGAATATGAAGTGACCTCAAACACAGCCCTGGGGGACACCACTATTTCATATCACGTACCTGGGTTTAAAAAAATTCTGACACACAACACTGGGCCCTGTCCTGCAGGAAATTCTCAATTCATAAATCGAGAGTGGACTGAAACCTTACGCCTCAGGCAAAACTCCCTCTGTTCTGATAATAATATACCATGGCATATTACAACTATCCAAGGTTAATGAATTGCTGGCATGTAGATTCAGTGAGATTATCTGAAAGAAGAGAAACAGGTAAACAAGCATCAAATAAAACAAAAAATCAGAGAACACACAATTGCTAGCGGCTGTAAAAAACATAAATGCAAATGCTCCCCAACATTTCTTGTTGTTGACCTTCTACCTCGCCACCAATGCTCAATCACTGGGTTATCGTCAACGCAGATAGAAAACCCCAGAAATAAAACCCAGAAATAATGAGCCACACTAATGTGTGAATGAGGCAGACAGACAAGGGGGAGGGATCAGTATGGAGCCTATTCCCTCAAACTGCTGATGGCTCCACAGAGCATCTGCAGCTGTCCACATGAGGGAGTCAGAACAAATCAGCCCAGAGACCAAATGAGCAGAAAAAAGAGGATGGCTCCCGGAGAAGACAGGAAGTAGAAATACTTTGTGAAGAAGGCACTCTGGCAACTCTGGAAAGCAAAAATGTCCTCCGTTCAGAAGTACACCCATGAATAAAATAAGCATTTGGTCAAATAAGGTCTTTCCCTTACAGTAGGTTAGAAGATTATTCATCCTTAATGATATATCTGAAAACAATTACACAGAGGGTCTAATTGTAAGTCTGTAGGTGATAGAGGACATTCAGCGGGAATAAAGTACAAGATTTTGCTTCCTTTATTTCTTAGTATAGCCACTGGATTCACTAATTTTGGCTTGTGCACAAACTGTTCCGTACATTTGTTTGTTCTGAATCTTACTTAAGGCAGCTCGTTTTAGCTGCTGTGCCTGGAGCACACAGAAGTTTGTAATGCTGTGCTAGAATCCAGCTGGCTAACCCTGGGAGAGGTGCTTTGGGACCTTGTTGAACACTGGGTTATACTAGTCCTCTGTAACACTTTTAGACAATGATATTAGGCAGCACGGGCACAGAGGTGGAAAGAGCCCCTTATTTTACCAGCCTACCCAGTAGACTGTATCAACTGGTCGGCCGATCTATTGTACATATAATATACATATAATACATATATATATATATATTCATCGATTTAGAAATTGCATGAAATGGCATTTTATCATCTTTTGACAATCAGCATCAACACATGGCACATATATGCATGAAATCAATCATTTTACTGCATTGGTGGAAGAAAAACAAGGCTTTTACATTGGAATTGTTCAGTACTCGCTTGGGGAATGCTATGGGGTCTTAATGAGTTTTAAAGTGAAATTAGTTTAGCACTTCAAGGTCATTAGCCAGGTTTTGTAAATGTAAATGAGCGCTTTTAATAATAGATATGATTTCAAATGGGCTTGGCGCTATTCGTGTCGGAAAAGTGGAAAATATAAATCTTTGGTCTGAATAAAATAGATTGTTATGGTTCAATTAATAAATGCACCAGAGATGATCATCAGGAATGTTGACACTATTCTTCTTGTGTCCTTCAATACCAGGTCTCTGTCCATCTCTATCTGCACTCTTCTTTCCGAGATGGCAAGACAGAAGAAAATGCACACAGAAATACAGACAGAGACAGTCAGGCAGACACACATAAAGAGAGATAGACAGCCGGACAGACACATAGACAAACACATGTACACAGTGCCTTCTTGAAGGCATGTTGTTATAGAAAACCTTTTATCTGGATTTTGTATCTCTTGCATCTTCTTGCTCTTTTGTATTTACCCATATGCAAACGCTGAATTCCCAGAGGAATGTGTTATTTTTCCTTTTAGTGGTTATCCATGTTTGTGTGTGTGTGTGTGAGTTTATTGTCTTCCGCGGAAATAATAACGACATGACACACACAAGCATACACAAACAAGGAAAAGAGAGAAAAAAATTCATCATCTTTCAGGCAATTACTAGCGAATGGCTGTGTATTTGCTAAGGTTTGGTAAGTATTTGCTTCAAGTATGTAAGCAAGTGCAGTGTGTGGCCAGGGGAAAGCTAAAGTAACAGCCTGCCTTTCACTTACACATTCTGTTGTTAGCGACACTCATGTTGCTACGGTTACATCATGATTGTCATCCTTCAGGTGATCCTTAATTTTATCAATATAAAGAAGTGTGAAATATTTAGTCTGGTGTAATGCTGTGGTTTCAAAAAGAGAACCTGTATTTAAGATGTTCTGGCATATTTGGGTTACTATTCAATGTTTCATTACTTGAATAATGATAACCAATAACTGCAAGAAGGTCAAACTGAAGTCCCAGCTTATATTTTTATTTGTCAGAAGAGACATCTCAGACATCGCATTTTGGCCAAATTTGTCTGGAATCATTGACACTGACATTTTCATGAACTAGCAATCTTTCAAGGCAACTCAAGCAAACCCCATACGATTTACGTAATTATTGTAGTGTGGTAGGTTGATAATGTCAGTTATCTGAGAATAACAAACAGTGGCGTCAAATCGTGCTTGCTTCAATGCTATGGTTTATCAGTCGAATAAGAAAAGGGTAAAATGTATATTTTGAGAAACCATCTCTGGAAAGATCTCATCTCGAATAACAACATTATGAATGGCAAACATTGCAGAGTTGGGCTGTGTCATGTGCATGACACAAAATGGAGAGCTCAATCCCCTTAAGCTTTAAGTTTACATTAAACAATTACAGTTAAAATTCAGTTTCAACTGTCATTGAGCTCTCTCTCTCACTGACTGCTACTAATGCTCGCTTGCTCGCATCCCACTGTTTGCAATGTGTGAAAGACAATGGGCCCATGGGGCCGGCTAGCAGGGCTGTCAGACTCTTATACTGGTCTGTGACTGAGCAGACGATGAATCAATTAGGCAATTGTAGAGAACATGCATAAGGAATAAAAAAATTACTGCTTCTCCTGTTTGTACACTCAGTTTAGATTGCGCAGAATGTGCCGGCACTTCACAGAAAATACATAATCAAATGTATCTGTCTATGAATACGAGACAAGAGGTTGAAAGAGGTTAAAAAAACTTAAAAGTTAAGCAATAATCTTTATTTGGTGTTGTTTCATTGTTTATTATTCCTAAAGATTGTCAGTGGTGATTGATGAGGTAGTTTGGGGTAATGAAGCCTATTTTATTTTTTATTTTTTTATTTAGAGAGAGAGAGAAAGAGAGAGAGAGTTAGTGAGAGAGAGAGAGAGAGAGAGAGAGAGAGAGAGAGTTAGTGAGAGAGAGAGAGAGAGAGAGAGAGAGAGAGAGAGAGAGAGAGAGAGAGATATGGGTGTTCAAACATCTGCGGCGTCTCTTATTTTCATAAACCCGGATGGATCAGCGCAATAAATGTGAAAAAAGATTTCCTCACTGTGTGTGTGTGTGTGTGTGTGTGTGTATTTGATCCTGCTTATGCGTAAACTAACCTCAAAACATTTTCTGCTGAATCCCTGTTTTCTCCCACTCTAATCTTCACTGGATTTGTGCTGAGATGATATGCAGGCCTAATGCACATCAATCAGCTGCCAGAGCACAGCACACACAGTGCATATATCAAAGATCAACTTGATGATATCAAGTCATACATATTCATACTGTTTCAAATTTGTTGAAGTCAGGGTGATTCATCGAGGCCAACTCAACCAAACGTTTTGTAATAACACAAAATAAATAAGTATGTTGATTGTTCATGCAAAACAACATGCTCTAAGCCAGCATTTCATTAACTTGAACTAAGTCAGGCCCCAGTTGTTCTTTGTTCAGCCTCCAGGGCCCACTTAGACCTACATCAATAAGCCAGAATATAAACAAAAGTTTGATCCCCAAATTAACATTAATGTCAAAATGAAGTGGGTGGCCATTTCGTGAGAGATGCGAAATGTGATTGGTTAACTGCAAATTTTGTGGTCCAATGGGTCCATGAGTATTTGGTGGTATAACTGTACATACTGTATGAACAATCAACTACAACAAATATTTAAATATAACTATAACAATATACAGTTGGGAGCTAGGCCCATTGCAGGAATGCGACCCATGATGTGAGAAACGCTGCTCTAAGCAACCAATTAGACACAAAATGTGATAATTTACACAGATACACATACTGTATGTATGTATAGGCATAACACATTCACGAATGTCATGTGGGCAGTCTAACAAGAGGAAGAGAAAAACGTTTCTCGTACTTCTCAAAAATCAACCAGAAATCACACCAGATAGTCATGTCAGCAGCACAGTTTGGTACGATCATGATCCAATTCATTATATTTATTAATTATTGTTACGGTTTGTCCTTTCCCTTGACCCTTACAGTTATGGTGTAGACCTATAACCCATGTTCTGTTCCCCCGGTCTATTGACTTGCTGAGTTGTAACACAGGTAAACAAACTTTCTTGAGCCAGGAAATTAGCACCTTGCTTCTTTTATATGTCAAACAAATCCAATATAGAAAATACTACTGGAAAAAAACTATTAGTCAATCTATAGAAAACAAAATAATTGAAGAGGATACTCACCAACAAAGATTTACACTGTTTTTACTGCAATTTATTTCCAACTTCCTGAGAGTCATACCCGGTTTCCTGTCGTTCAGAAGGTTTCCTGTCATTTACATCCTGTTTCCTGTCAAAGCAACAGGCTTACACAGAATGAACCTTGCATCCAGAGTTAACACAATTAATTACAGGTCAGAACAACAAAATTAAACAGTGTTTATGAGTTATGTAGAGGAGCTTGTTCTATAAGAAATGATCTATATTTAGCTTTAGGAAAAGACAGAATAATAAAGGGTTCTCCCATGGTATTAATTATCATCCTAGAGACAGGAAATGTCTTTATCCACACAGGGTATTTTAATTTAAAGTATCGGGTTGATATTATGTCATAAAGCATGGGGAGAGCGAACAGCCTTTAAAGGCTTCTGTAGAAGTCTCAGAAATATCCACTCATCACATCAATAGCTAATGACAATTCACCCCATAGAAGTTCTCATTGTTAACTACTGTGGGATCCAGCAGTCCTGCTTTGATCCAGGTGTACTCCGCACAGAGCCTGATCCAATGTTAGATTATTAATATAAAGTCTGATTTGACAGACTTCATGATTTACAATCAAACACCAAGCCTCCTGAATTACACTCAATATGATGATTTTAATGACAGCTAGAGAAGGCCATTTCCAACTTTATATCTCCTGAATAATAGAGATTTAGCACTTAAGGTGACCAATACAATATGACCGCTCTGTGACATCTACCTGTTTCTTATTTTAGGAAAAAAGACTACCTTAAAACTTAAAACTATGAATATTACTATGAATACTATTAATACAACAACTATTGAATGTAATATTATGGCAATAGAATTACCAGCAGGTAGTCGTGTTCAAGTTATACATTTAACTTCCCATCAAGTAACGCATTCGCTGTTGAGGCCAGACACCATTTACATTTCAGGCTAATTCTGTCACAAATGTATCGTTAATCAACAAGAAATGTATAAAAAGTAGAATAAACTCCTGCAATCCCCATCCGGAGGGTAGTGTTAGAGACTTGGGATCCAGGAAATGTGCTATTGCCAAAGAGACATTGATTCCTACCAGTAGGCATTGGATTAGGAAGTTATTATCCATCATAAAGTCCCCAACGCTCACCTCAAGGAGATCTGGCATCCGAGACGGTTTGGTAGTTTCCTTCGACAAAGTATCCCCTTAGCTGCCAGATGGTGTTATCGTGCCAATTAAGGACGAGTGTTGTCGCTCCCTTGTAGTGTGAGGAGGCCTCAATGTTGAGGACAACAGGGAAAGATGTTTTGAAAATCACTCTTTTTGAAAGTTGCGTTTAACAATATTTGGGCCATTTCATTTATTGGCCATGGCTCCATCTGGCCAGGTTGGCCATGCATAAAATAAAGATAATTATCTCTCTTGTTACGCTCTCTATGTTAAACAATCTCTACTGACTATGGACTGTGACTCAACAAACCTTAAAGCTTGCATCTTGCGTTTTTGTTACAGAGACACATTTAGGTCATTGTGATTTAATAGTGTCTCTGCATCTCACATGCTATAAGCTAAAAATTGAATGGCCGCAAAGTGAGAGATATGTTGTTTAGACATGTTTAAGGCTTTTAAAGGGCCCCCATTATACCACCAGGTGTGAGTGTGATTAGCCATTGCAAGCCATTTGAAATTCTGCCTTTTCCTGTGCCTTACTGACATCACAAGTGGGCGTGTCCACCTAGATGTATGCTGGATAAATCAGTATACCAGCCTACCCAGTGGACTGTAGCAAATGTTGCTTATCTATCCATCATACATCTAGGTGGACACTCCCACTTGGGATGTCACAAAGGCAGAGGAAAAGGCTGGTTTTCTAACTGCTTGTAATAGTTAATCACACTCACACCTGGTGGTATAATAGGGGCCCTTTATTGGCCCTTAATTTAAGGCCATGGAAACAATGTCATGTACTTTTATTCAGATTCAAAACCTTTTTTGTTCCTCAATCGATCAGCTTAGTTCAATACAAATGAAGACGGATTTCGTTGAAGAAAATTGACCAGCTGTACCATAATACGTTTTCCTTCATTTTCATTATCCTGCACTTCTGAATCTCCTGTTGAGAGATCAGGCTCACTTCAGGTTTAAAATGAAACTGGCTCAGAAAATATCACTGCTATTGAATACAGATAACATAACTCTATGACATCTAATGCTCGCTTCAATAAATCTGTTGTTTTGTCGCTGGTGGAAGCATTCAGGTCCATCAATTTGTCATCATGGCCATTCATAGGCTACTAAGACATCTTGCAGCTGTCATTTTAGCTCAAATGTATTTTAAATCACCAGTGTCTAAAAAAAAAAAAAAAACTCAATCAACCCTGGGCTCCTTTTCTCTCATCATAAATTTTGTATGTGGAGGAAAAGGCAAGAAAGTCCTGATCCTATCTCCCTCACCCAGGGCGCTAGATTAGGGCTGTGAAGAACCAATATGAAACACCTCCAACTTTTAAAGAAGTAAAGCGGTTCAAAGCAGTAAATAAGTTTCATTTTATAATTTTTACATAAAATGTCGAATCATTTTGGACCAAAAATATGACTGCAGTGAACCAACTGTTTTGGTGTTTAAGGTCCAGTTGAATATGGTTCAAACTAAAGTTCTAAACTTCTTTAACTATGTCATAGGGGTGACCTCGACTAAGATTTTGCAGTCTAATCTGATTCATCAGGCGAGACCCATCGTGGACTGATCGTCGACTTATTAATAATTTCTTTTTTTATTTATGTAGCTCAATGATGCCTCATTTCTTTTTACTTTTGAGTGGTTCAAATGCTGGAAAAGAATCAATTGGCTTCAGGGTTTCTTACAGTTGTCTAAAGGTGAGATGTCTAAAATCTCTTTTTACAATATGACGACAATGTGCACGTCGGTGTCTGACTGAGAGATCGATCTGTCTGATTATGCATGTTACTCACAGCCGATCATGACAAAACCTGCATCGTTAAAGAGAATGTAGAAGCGTTTGACTGATGACAAATGTATGATACATGTGAATGTACCATTCAAGCAGTTCCATTCAATTGAGCAGAACAGCGAAAATCCACTACTGAGGACCGAGAGAGGGAATCATTTTCACCAGCGCAAGTGGTATGATATGACAGCTGCTGTTCACACAGTTTGCATTTCTCTTTTTTGCGTCCCCTGCTTCAAGGTGTAAGATGCTCTGCCTACACCTTACAGTTAGCAGTAATTGATGCCATGAAGGAGGATAGACATGCGTCTAACGTCATAGCAAAAGCTAGGTGTGTCGCTAAAACACGTTAGGTGCTGTGCTAAGGATAATCGGTCACAAAAGAGCTATCATAGATTGCATAACACAATGGCATTCAACCCCATGATATGCTAGAGCGACTTTGTGAACTCTGAGCTTTTTGTGAGAATGTGGCCCAGAGCATCCCAGAGCTGCATTGTAGCACAGCAGAATGGCAGGAGATCACAGTTTTAGAAGATGCACTGAAACCTGACCAAATAGCAACAAAACGCCTATAAAGTGACCAGTTAACAGCAGGAGATTTCTGAGGAGTGTGGGTCGAAATCGAAACGGAGAAGGTGGAGTGCTGATTCTCGCAACGCCGCGTAGACCAATGCAGCTTTTGCCTCTGGCGTTTTTCCTTGACCCACGTTACAAAGTCCTCCTCACTGACCACCAAACTGACGTGGCTAAAGCCCACCTCTCAAGGACGTGGGAAATAATGCAGTCCCTGGCTACATCCACCAAACCTACCCCTTCAACCCCCGTCTTCCTCATCTGAGGAAGAAGACAAGAGTAGATTGTTTACTTCAACAGAGGGAAACAGGTCACAGCGCAGTCCCAAGTGTTTCACTGTCCGATTTGTTAGACATGTATGCTATAGAGGCTAGACATTAAAGAAGCGCAAACCCTGACCTGTACAAACTTGCCATGAGTGTGCTGACAGTGCCCGTTACACAGGTTAGTGTAGAGCGTGCCTTTTCGTCTCTCAAATACATTCTTTCCCCTTTACGCAGCAATCTAAACGATCGTTTTCCTTAGGCTGAATAACCAATTTGGTATGTAGGCCTGGTAGCTGTCTATTAAAAAAATATGTGTATACTTGAGTTCAAAGAAGATAGAGCATCTTTACATACTGGGCAGTGTGATATGTGTTTGATTTGCGCTCCATTTCTAATGGAGAAAGTTTTGTTGGAAATGATTTTCCAAACAATAGTTTTGAATGTAGGCTAAACGTGATTGAGTTTTTATTGTTGGCCTACTGCATTATTGATAGCCTACCTTTTCTTTTTTTTATATGGACTTAAGTTTGAAAGACATTGGCCATGGTTGTGTTTCAGCGCTATACTACAGTCTGATTTCAAAATGTTGCTGACTGTCAGAAAGGAAACATTTATAAGGAAACAAATAAAATGTGATTTAATGTCATTTTATTTCATTGCAAAGTGCTAGGCAAACTCAGTACACCTGTTTCCACAAAGTTGGAAAACGGTGGGTTGCATTTAGCCTTCACCTGCACCCACATCAGTCCTATTATTGTCGTTTAATAACATTTGTAGCGCTAGCATGTCAAATAGTTTCTTTGCATGAATACCCATTTGAGTTGTTTTTGACCTCGTCTCTTTGGAGCGTGGAGAGGGTGGGGAGGGACGATCAGGCTACATGCAGGTAGGCCCAATATTGTGCATTACTCATTCAGCCTTGTGCAAAATTGCAAATAATCTGTTGTTTCTTTCTTTTTTATGCTTATTTCTTTTTTATCCTATTATCGATATAGAAATTATTTCGGCAATGACATTTAAAAAAATAAGTTATAAACTGTTCTCCTATAAGGTTTTAACCGGTTATTAATTAGAGGAGAAACCTAGGAACCCTGGAACGGAATGGAAAAGTACTGTTTCTGCTCAGAACAAACCTAAATGACATTTTGTTTTTAATCCCTGCTTATAGACTTTTACTTCTAGAAGCCAAGCAATGCTGTGGTATCACTCATTTAGCACCCCCATCTGCCCAATTACATTTCCAGTTGTTACACATGCACTATTTTTCCAACACGGCAATTCGACTATTAAAAACTACATTAAGGTCGACCCTGGTGTGTAAATTCAGGTCAAATTGAATAATAGTAGTTGTATTAATTGCACTCAGCCAATGGCTCATTTTCTCCTACAAACTGTTCTAATTAAAAGATTAATCCTCTCCTGGGGTGCTTATCTTTCAACACGTTCTTACCATCCAAACAGTTAATTATTCACTGATTGACTAGAACTGTCAAAACTGGACCCATCACAAAGACTAATATGCTAGCTAAAGCCGCATTCATGATACCTTATGTCTGTTATTTGACAAACTGTTGGCTTTTTCAATAAATAAGTGCAGCGAATTGACTTAAAATACCACTACGACTATCTAATTGACTTGCCCAAAGACTATCCCTGACAGATGGACATACTTATTCATTTAAAGCTACATCTGCCAAGGCTTTGCTGTGGTAAACCTTAGATAATGTTGATTAATTAGCAGCCTATATATGCTAGCTAATTAATATCTCCTTGTGTCTGTTCCTTCTCATACGTTATGCAGTTTTATGCGAAATCTAGTATGTGTTGTACAGTAATAATCAAAGTAATCTCAAGAACTTATACTAAAGTAAAATGGTATGAATATTAGGCCCCGAACAGGAGTTGTAGTGATTTCAAAGTAGCTCAAAGAAAAGTTTAAATAGATGTGACGTATAATTTGTATTAATCGCAATTGCCAGTCACATTAATAGATCAATTTAATGCAAGCTCAGATCCAAAATGTTGGTGGTCTATCTAAACAGTGGCTCCGATATGTTAGAGGGGCATCTCATGGCACACAATTTGAATAAACTCTGCTGCTGATGTTGAATTAAAGACTGAGTTAACATTTTCATTTTTTATCAAATGTGTACATGGAATTAAGGGGAATATGCTGCAATTCCTGATGAGTTCAGGTAGATATAAACAATTAGTTAAGTATTTTGAGTTAGCTCAACTAAAGTGAGGACTTTATATGCCTTACTACTTATAACTACTTGATAATGCTGCAATGGTGCTAAAGGTCATTTATAAATGCTAAGTAAGGCTTAAGAGCTCACACAAAATACATAACTGCCTTCGCTTTACCTGACCTCATCTTGAATTGCAGCATTATTTGTGTTTATAAAGCATTTACACATTGTAAATAGTTGGTCAATTATTAACTTATGGTTTATAAATGATCTAGTGAACCATTATCTTGTTAATAATGTATAACTGATTATGAATAGCTTACTAATAAGTATTCATGTAGGAACAATGCTTTAGACATGATAAATTCAATATTTACTATTGCTTTATTAATGCTTCAAAGTTGCAGTTATTCAAAGGGCTAGCACATTGCCTCATTGGATTTGTGTTGTAATGGAAAACACTAACATACTGTTCTATAATGCTTAATGTAATAGTTAATCCTTTAAAATGTATTAGTTTGAGACTCATAAAGTCTCAACTCGCGTGCAAAGGGCCCAAATGAAGAAGTCCAGAGGATTCAGAAGATAAGAAAGTACAGAGTGACCCAGCAGATGAGATGAGTGTTCCCACTCTCATCACTGGCCAATTATGCTCACCTTGAAATACCGTTGCCAGGCTGTTTAGCCAATAATATCCAATGGTATACTTTATACCTCTCTGCTATACTTGAGTTGAGAGAGGTTCTTCTGAATTGCTTGTGAGTGTGTTCCTCCTCTATAGCAATATAAAAACTCAAGAAAGGCCACCTAAGTCTGTTCTCTTTTTCAAGAAATTCCACAACAGTGTCTTCAATCCTAGGTAATGGAAAAAACACAAGGTAAGGACCCACCCTTAAAGTCACCCCATACATGTCAATGTTACCTTTACTGGTTAACTATGGCACAGCTCCAGCAATGGGGAAACATGGGCTTGCAAGCAATCAAAGGGTTTATATTGCAAAGCTAACTGCTATCTTGCCTAAATCATACATGCAGTGCTATCTGTTATGGCTTGTGAGGAAGCATCCATCTTCCTCCGACACTGCTTGATGCTTATACACAAAGTGAGACATCAACGTAAAAGCTTTTGCGTGTGTGCTTGTGTGTAGGCCTACATGCCCACATACACACACAACCAAACAAAATCCAGTCGTCAAAGCAATGTGTTGACTCTCGTTAAAATTCACAGGTCAGTCAAACTGTAAAACATAAAAAGAATAAAATAACTCTCCCCAGTGTGTTACTCCCCAGGGGTCTACTGTTACTGATGTTGGGAACGAGCATGTGGATCACAATGACATAAGCTAAATGGTCTACAGAGGTGTGTGTGTGTGTGTGTGTGTGTGTGTGTGTGTGTGTGTGTGTGTGTGTGTGTGTGTGTGCGTGTGCGTGTGCGTGTGTGTGTGTGTGTGTGTGTGTGTGTGGTTCAATCAACAAACCATCAGAGGCAGTCTACTCCATAAGCTGGCATTTGCAGTTCAGAATTCAGCCTCTGGGGGCTCCCTTCAGCAAATGTTTTGTGCACAAGGGCTGTAACTATGTCTGTTATGAGAATGGATGAGTAGAAACAGTAAATTACAAACAATTCTCATGTCTTTCACTCTTTCTTAACACTCAGAAGCTCATTGGAGTCTAGGCATTTTGGATGAGCAAAGCTGTCTGTGCTTCCTTGATCAATCCACACATTGCATTTGAATTGTCTGATAGTATAATACAGATATTGGCGCAATCCTTAACATACGAGTGTGTTTTTGTGCATTTTAAGATCAACAATTATAGTTTGCTTAGCTTTTTAAACAGTTTGTTATATATTCATTGTGAGTACAATACAGTATACAACAGCATCTGAAATAACACATTACAGAGCTACTAGGAGAGAAAGAGAGAGAGAGAGAGAGAGAGAGAGAGAGAGAGAGAGAGAGAGTGTGTGTGTGTGTGTGTGTGTGTGTGTGTGTGTGTGTGTGTGTGTGTGTGTGTGTGTGTGTGTGTGTGTGTGTGTGTGTGCGTGCGTGCGTGCGTGTGTGTGTGTGTCACATGCAGTCAAAGGGTGCCAGCTTGAAAATATAGTCAGTCAACTATGTAATCACAGCCAGGGTTCGTTCCTCTCAGACTTCAGCCTGGGTGACAGGACAATTTAGAAAAAGATTTGATTCAGAACATTTTTCTTTTTCATTTAAAATTAGGGGTTGGAAGCCATTTCCAAACAGCTGATTTACATTTCTATATAAAAAAGGCATTGCACTTATTTATTTATTTTGATGAAGTTGATGTTATGCTACTCTGTGCGCCATCACTATTCAAAAGCAAACCAGATTGTCTCTTTTCATTAAGCAGGGATGCAATGTTGGACTTGGACAGGAGCCACTAACTCATAAAAACGTATGACTAATGAATTGGAGCTCATTTGTGAGATAACAAAATGTGTTTTTTTCTGAGGTGTAATTAGCGGAAAGTATGAACGGCACAGTGTACTTTGCTTTACAGAGGGAAATATTCAATATATGATACCTTGAAACGATAGATCTGCTAGCTTTTTATCATTAAAAAAAGGTTATGCATATTTCCATGCCAGAATGGTTGCACCATACATAAAGTATGCTACTAAAATACATGTATATGGTCAGGTGTTGGCTTTCTAAGAGTATGTGTTCCTAGTGCAGGGTAGAATTGTTAGGGCTCGCTTCTCTTGACCAGATGCCTGATATCCAGTTGCTTCTTTGTCATTCTCATATAGAGTGTATGCCATTCACCATGTCTGTCCAAGACAGACCAATCAGAGCAGCAGCTACAGGGAGCCCCTCCTTCCATAGTAACCATAGCATCTGAATGTATGTCACATGCTACCAGTTGTATACTATAAAGGCTTACTCACAAAAAGCCCTGCTACAAACAAACTTTGAACTTGCAATAACTGAAACTTTATTGGGAGTAACAAGATCGCTGATGTTCAACGGCTTCTTTCAGCCATAACATGAGGTTGACATTCCATTATCGTATTTCTTGACCACAGGTCATTTTAATTACTTTGGGTGGCATGTGTAACGTAATGTGTCACAGTCAAATATGAGTGGTCCACTATATCGTCCTTCATTTAGAGCAGATGTGCTGCCGTTGTTACTACCTGTTACTTCATTAATATATTTATGTCTGAATGGTTATTAGATCTCCACACTAGTTTGCTATTCATCCCAGGCCCACAAGGAGTTTATCATGGTTATATTTTCTTTCTGTCAACGCCTAATTTACACGTAATTACTTATGCATAACTAATCAAATATTTTATCCCCGCTGTGCATGCTAAATGCAATCAAAGCCCATAGCCAGTGGTGTGTGTGAGTATGTGTGTGGCATGCAATTGTTTGCTTATCTCAGGGGATTTAGCAAGCTCCACAAAGCAAGTTTATGAATTATGTGAATTTGAGACCTGAAGCCAACAAGTCTTTAATTTGTTATGTTGAATCCATACTTTCCAAACACACACACACACACACACACACACACACACACACCCCTAATTAGGGGTAACGATTGTGCTTCATTTAAATCCACACCCAGGCAATTGTAAACATACAGACCAGAGTATAGATTTGAAACCATGCCAACATAACTTTAATACAATTGAAATAACACACACACACACACACACACACACACACACACACACACACACACAATTTGAAAGTAGGTGACCTGTGGACAATAACTATGGTGAAATGAAAGGGGAAAAAAGAGAAAGAGAAGGAGGCAGGAGGCAGGAAGAGAACGAATGGGGTAGAGAGGAGAGAGAGAAAGAAATAGGAAGAGATAGCAAGGAGTTGAAGAGAGGGGAATGAACATTTGCGAAGAAAAGGGAGAAAGGAGAGAGGTAGAGAGGAGAGACAGAAAGAAAGAGGAAGAGAGGCAAATATTGTGATGAAGAGAGGGTTACAAAGTGATAACCCAGCAGGGAGGTCAACTACAACTATGCCTTTGAGTTTCGCAGAAGAGAATACGAAAACGGGGAGGGGGAACGATGAGAAAACATACTCAATCTCTTTCGGTCCCGGTCTCTTTGATTTCCCTAGTGAGTAATTACAGGTGGACAGGGGGGGGGGGGGGGGGGGGGGGGGGGGGGCTGGTCACCAGCCACTAAAGGCCACTTCCAGCTTAACCACCCCATAAACACACGGTCAATAATAACCAATTAGGGCACTATTCACCGTCAAACCCTGTCGATGGGGAGGGGGAAATTGCATGCATAGAATGCAACAGCTATCCATATAGCGACGTGCCCTGGAACTTCAATGAGATTATTTGTTTTCCCCAACTTAAATGACACTGTCCTTTAGTACTATTAAGACATTTAAGTAGAAAACACTTTTAAGAGAAAAAAAAACAAAAAGATTGACATCGAATTCAGATGCATGTCATTCAGGAGGAGCATAGGGAGAAAGGGCCTCTTGCTCAACCTACAGGCAGATTGTGGACATTGGGATTCCAACACGCAACCTGCTAAATCTGCTGGGAATCAAACAATATCATGCTCCATATTTTGATTAAGATAAAGTAGACGAGCCTGGAGTGCACATTCATTGCTGATGTCCAAACGTCCATGTGAACAAAGTGAGTCTGTACCCACACAGATGATACCTACCATACTGCAGGTACAGTAGGTCAAGCCCATGTTGAGAAGGTTTAGTGGGTCAATGCCACAGAGCAGTCTCATGGTTGTTCAATCACAGCAGCATTTAACGTCACCCTGTGGCGTCACCGTAGGGATAGATTAATCCCTATTGGAAAAGATCAATGTCCAGCCGCTACTCAATGTCCAACTGTATAGCACAATAGTGTTAGTTTGCATGTGTGCAAGTGTTTTTTTCTTCATTCATTCATGTGTCACATAAGTTAATATAAAGTACATCCACACATATCTATGCATGTTAGTGTGTGTGTGTGTGTGTGTGTGTGTGTGTGTGTCAGTAAGCGGGTGTGTGTCTGTCGATCTGTGTGTGTGTGTGTGTGTGTGTGTGTACAAGGGTGAGAGAGTGAGAGAGTGAGTGCATGCTTGTTTCAATCTTAAAAACATATAAGCAGTTCACATATCATTGAAAAAACACATCCAAAACATCATATCAAAACAAGACCAAGACATTGGAAGTAGCTGCAGATTCAGCGATCAATTTACAATCTTAAATACACTTTTCTCATCATAATTTTAACGCAGATCTTAGCATTATGAACGCATAGCTTTCACACATTTATGATGGAATTTCTATGATGAAATGACTTGGCTCAGCCGAGGAATCCATGGGACACAAGCCAGAATCTAAGGCAGGGATCAATTATCCACAGTTAGCTACGACTGCTATGTATACAAGCTTCAAAGGATACATAGGAGCCTACAATCTCATGGGTGCTTCATCTCCCATACTCCATGATCATGGAGAACACAAACACACATGCCTGTTTGGACATACGCATGCTATACAAACATGAATATCATCAACGGAAAAAATAATTACTAAATTATTTTAATATGCTGGAGTTGTTTTAATCACCGTTACCCTTGATTGATTGGTTAGTCAACCTGATTGATGTTGTTGATTAAACAATTGTGGGGGAACATGAGGGTAGTTCATTATTTCTGAATCTGACCTAATTACAGATAACTAGAGAGAACGAGAGAGCGAGAGAGAGAGAGAGAGGGGGTGAGACAGACACTGAGAGAGAATGAGTGAGTGAGTGTGAGAGAAAGACTGCCATTAGCTCTGAGAACCCTGTTTATGAAACAAACGGTTTAAACGTTTGGGGTTGAGACAGACGCAAAATCATTGACACAGAAGGTGAAAGGTATATCAGAGACTGGCAAAGACCTGTAGAGCAACAATATGCTGCTATGCAGGCAGAGAGAGATCGCAAAAGAGAGAGGAAGAGAGAGGGGAATATAGAGGTAATTGTATACAGGGAAATATGGATTAATGTATAGAGGAATAGGTTAAGAGAAATAGGTAGAGATAGAGAGGTAAAGAGAGAGGGAGACAGAGGGTCAGGGATAGAGATAGAGGGAGGGAAACAGAGAGGTAGAGGTGGTAAAAATAAGAGATTTAGAGGCAGCCTAGCAGGCGGTCAGACCAGCTGTTCCATTGAGGTTTTCAGAGGAGAACAAGAAAAGTGGGGCTGAAAAACTAGGGCTGCCAGATGTGGTGTCTTCTGCACCCACAGAATCCCCCCCTCCTCCTCCTTCTACTCCTCCTCCTCCTCCTCCTCCTCCTGGCTTCATCTTCAGAGCACTGGAATTTGTTCAGTTATATTCATAAATATGAGATTGTCTTTGCAGCTGACAAATATAGAATGGAGGAACATAACCTAGGAGGAAGAGGACTGCATGCACATGCAAATGGATTATGAAGATTAAAATAAAATAAATAAGTAACAGGGCTTTGCAAGAATGATGAGAAGGAGGAGGAGGTTGTGAGAGACAGGACAAGGGGCGGGGAAGGTGAGGTACTAGGACCACATGGTGAGGGAGGAAGGTGAGGTACTAGGAACACATGGTGAGGAGGAAGATGAGGTACTAGAAACACAAGAGAGAGGGGAACAGAAGGGAAAAGGGTCAGAACTTGGAAAAGATAAACAGTGAGAATTAAGGACAAATTAATAGTCTTTGCAGAGGGAGTGTTGAGACGGGCAGCTTAGTTTTGATGAGAAGGAGTGCTTTGAAGATAAGAGGAAATTTAAGAAATGAATGAGAGGTTTACGGAGTAGGAAGAAAGAGAGAAGACACACTAAAACAAGTTGACAAGGAAGGAAGGAAAGATGAATAGATGTAGAGAAAAAAAGTAGCTGAATGAGTAAAACAAGGAGTTTTACTCCTTGTTTCCACTGATGGAAATGCACATTAGGATAAAACAGGATTCAATAAGAGTATAGAAAGCAATATGACAGGGGTTTGGTTTTAAGGGTAGGTTTTAGGGTTTGGGTAAGGTTAGGGTTTGGTTTTAGGGTTAGGCTTTGGGGTTTGGTTTTAGGGTGACTTTAAAAACACAAGAAGCGTGTATGGCAGAAGATCATTCATTAATTATTATTATTATCAGTCGGTATGTTTGGGTTCACAAAAAAGGAGGATTTGGTAAAGGGATTTGACTTCAATTTAACCCATGCATAAGTCACACACACAAATACACCACAAACACAAACACACACACAATAACAAATCCCAATTATCTACAATTAATCTCACTCGTGCACTCATTCGAGACCATGGATCTGACAAAAGAACATTGAGTTGAGCTAAAAGCCTGTGAATAAATGATAACGGGTGTGTGCCTCAGGCGTCCTATCTGTGATTGTTTCCTCTTCAACATGACCCCCATCTTACTGTCCCTACAACAACAACAACAAAAACCCATCACTTTTAGCTGTTTAAAACCCTTCTAAAATACATCACTAACTTTTTCTCTTTAACAGATGCTTTTATCTGAACCGTCCTATACTTCATTTTAGATACAAGTTGCACAAGCACGGCAGACACGTAGGCTGCAGACATTGGGGATCGAACCCAGTTACACACGCTGACAACCTATAGCCACTACACTATCCAGCCTGACTTCAACTTTTCAATTCAGTGGTAGAAATGTGATTGACGATGAGTAAAAAGATTTGTGAAAAGTGTAATGCCAAAGATGGCTCGGCAATTTTGAGGGCATGTGTTCAAAGCACCATCTACCAAAAAAGTTTATAATACTATATCCTCCCATCTATAAAGGATGGAGGATTTTTGAGATAAGGCAAAAAGTACTTGAGCTACACTGTACAGGTCTTCTATCCATCTGTAGTGAACAGTTGAATAAGAGAAAATTGCATTTTTCTAATCTTCAAGGAGAGACAATGGAGGAAATTGGAACATTGTAAAAGTTACTTAATAAAAGTCCATGATACAAAATTCTTTCTGAATGATAAAAAATGTATGTCTTGGATTTTCTTCATTGTTTTTTCAGTGACATTGTTTGACTTGTGGTGGTCAAACACCCTTGGTATCTAAGGAACTCATACAAGATGCTTTTTAGTCGCTCCCTTAGTTTCTTTGGCATCACAGGGCTATTTCTCCCTTTTTGTTGTGATGCACGAGTGTGGTGGGGTTCGGCGACTAAAACACTTCACAGCATTAGATGTTTATTTTATGAGGGTGTTTCCTCCTCCTTTAACTACACGGCGAGTGCTTTAGTGTGCGCAGAGCAATCAGAAGAATTCATTCGATTTCTATCAGACTTTCAGAGTCTCTTTTGAAAAGTGAGATCAAGCAAAGGGAATTATCTTCTTAGGGAGGACATCTTGTGATTTTATCAATATAAAAGTAGGGGGGGGGAGCGGAATCCTTTTTCTCCATCCCATATTAAATCAATGTAGTGCTTCTTTTAACATTGTCTCAGAGGACTCAATCACCCTGCGCTGTATTCAGAGGGATCTACACGGTGAATTATAAATCCAGTCAACATCTGCCTCAGAAGGAGTTACACAACGTGACATTAGCTTCTTGATCTTATCATTTTGAACATAATTTGTACGTTTTAAGTCAATAAGTCAAAATTGCATGAGGGTTTGAATACTGCCCTCACGATGCTGCACACTGGGACGATTGTCCAATGTCAACCAACAATTTGATTTGAGTTTCCACATTGCTTCAATGTAATATGTAATGGTGTGTAATTGCACAGTGTAATATTGGCTTAAGAGAGCTTGCTCACCTCTGGACTGATGCAAAATATGTTCTCAACCTATATGGCTGAAAGAACAACAAAAAAAACAGACGTTCTTATAAGTTGTATAATTAGATGTTTGTTGAAGTGGTGCTATTAGACCTGTCTGCAGCAATCCAACAGACTGTAACATTGCCTCCTCACCATTCCCAACACCAGAACGCAAGCCACGGGTGACTGCGTTTTCAGTCTCAATCTACCCATCTCCCTCCCACAACACACCACAGACTGTTTCACAACATTCAGATCACACCCCGAAACACACATTTATGACATGCTTTCGCCATAGCTAATTCCATCTCACAGTTTTACCTTGCCAAATTCACAAGAAACATTTGCCCATGATTTCCTTTTAAATTGACGCTTCCAAATAAGTAGTCCTTAATAGATGACGTTGTGTCCATTCATCTGCCCAAATTAGTTTGGGCTGTTATTTTAGACGATGGTGGAGATGGTTTGGGGGCTGCTGCTGGATGTTCTGGTCTGGTTCTGGGCTGCAATTGATTGATCCAGCCCCTTCTCGATTCCCAATCAATTGTGCTTGAATGTTTCATTCTTCAACTCCACCTCCATGTACATAGTCATGTAAATTACCAAACAACTCCCGTAAATACATTCAATTAGTGTTATTTACTCTGGCGATGCCCAATGCAATACGGGGACACTTCTGGCAGGAGCAGCCTCTAATGTATTTAATGATTGTGGCAAAACGGGCGACTTGAGAATAATACCAATTAGCCGCGTTACCTCCTTGAAGAGCAAACTGTGTCCTAATAAACACATCTTAATTATGCCTGTGGAGAATAGAAGTTGGAAAACAAACGTTTAAAAGTGGCTAATTAATTACTATTTTTTTCTTTTATATTTTTTGTACCATGCCAAGAATAACCAAACTAAAAAATGAATCACAGCCCATGCTTTCTATAGGACATTGGGTCAGGATATCTTTGGGTCGGCCTTTGTACTTCACTGGCCTGGCAGCCACGATCATCTCTCTGGACTCAAACAGACCAAGAGAGGAAAGAGAAGAAGACTGCCAGTCCAATTGAAGACTGTTGTCCAAAACAAGGCCCCTGGAGTCTAGTTGGCCTCAATTTTGAACAAGCCTTTGGAGACTCATTGCTCTACCACGAATTAGCCTTCAGAAACCGTATTAAAGTTTTCAATGTTCAATGTTAAATATTCTAACTGCTTTTTGCGCATCTTTATTTAAACTTCATTATTCCTCTACCGCTACAGATGGTACATGGAAATGAAAATAATACCCGGAGAGAAAGGATGCGAAATGGGGCCAATTACATTTAATGCAATTTGAAAAATAGAGCTTTATCCAACTACCAGGAAATCCAAATTTGCTCAATTGAAAGGCTTTTACGTGGAACATAGAACCAAGTCAATGGGAAATAAATGCGTAATTGTTAAAGGTCCCTCCAGAAGACTATAGTCTTATTTTAAAGGCCAAAAAATACCCCATACATGTTCTTGTATTTGAACTCATTTTAACTCTATCCATCTCATTCTTTATGAACCCTCATACTCCAGAAACAGACGCATGGTGTGAAAAAAAGAAAAAGAAAAGCCCTGGCTATGGAACAAAACTTTGAATGGCCCATAATGAGTGATAAACCAGGAAGAGCAGATGCCAATGGGCAGCCCCTCCACAGAGTGTCAGCCAGAGAATAGGTAGATGGCACTATCCCAGAGCGCCACTAAACATCCCTCTGAATGTGATTGCATCAGGGCTCATGAACAATTCCCCACTGGGGGGAAATGGGCCCTTATTAGAAAACCCTGGGCAGTTCAAACTACAAGTTTGGCTCAGTTTCTTTTGACACAGAATTTTTGGCAAATCAAAGAGGAATGTATTGTGTGCAGTGGGTTTCCCCGCTGGACCTGAACGGCCTGATGAAACGGATACACTCGGTTATGGTGGTTTGTTGGTGCTTGCGTATCTGATGCAACCCATGTAAATAACGGGAAAGAATCGGTTACTCCTACCATCCTCCTCCCCTTATTCCCTTCCCTCCTTTTGTTTCTTAGTATATTTCGATCCATTACTCTTTTTCTTATAATTGTTATGAGTTGCTGATTACAAAAACCACCAGTTTATACCATGGAACAAAGAAATACTGAAAGTATTAAATATAAAGAGGAAGCAAAAAGGCATTTTGCTTTTAATGTGAATTATTGTTTTGGTTTAGCCAAGTTCAATTTTCAGAAATGCATAATTGGGATGCATGAACGCACACCATTATCTTAAGAAGGTTTCTTGTTATTATCATGAGGTACTTAATCATTATACTATAGACACTTTCCTGTTATTACAGTTCATTTAACCAAGTCATAATTGTAGGACATTTGTACATAATAAAGTAGTAAGTCATCATATTTTTGAAAGATATTCTCATTATTTTGACTTACTCTGTCCAATTTGCTGTTGGTTGGTGGAAATTGGTTTTAATAGATAAGCCTACTTTGAAATTGATCAGACTGCTAATATTAGCTTACAGGTCTGGGTCTTTGTAAAATTACAAATTATCTATTATTTGGCTAAGGCATCTGGAAAGGTCTCAGTGCTTTACTTAAAGTAAATCCTGAATTATTTGCTGGAATGCTGTGATTATGGAATATATTTTACAGTATATGCATTACCCACAATAATGTCTTCTGTAGAATTAGTATGGCACTGTTCCACCAAGAATAGTTTCCAGCATAAAAAAACATTATATAAAACATGTTGTTATACGCTATGGCAAAACTTGAGTGAATACATAACATTCGTTTTTTTCTGTATTAGTTGAAAAAGAAAGATGCAAACCCATTCACTTTGGTGACTTTGATTACCTCTGATTGTGGCTGGCTGCCTTGTGCCCATTAGACTTTGATCGTTTCTTTCCTTTCACTAGAAACTCAGAAAATATTGCACTAACGTTGATTGAAACAAAATAGGTAAATTTCTCTACAATTTAAAGTACAACTCAAGCACACAAATGTCATGAGGACAGATTTAAGGTTTCTTCAATGTCCCACTTGGTTTTTAGTAGTTTTACTTCCCTGGGGTTTGGGCTGTTAAAATGGTGATGGATGCCCATTAAACCCAAATATCGCTATCACAGAGCTACCTGTGCTCTCTAAATTAAGACACATAGCACAAACGTCAGACACATTGACATTATTAAATATATACAAATAAGCATATATACATTTTCTTGCTGAATACTCAGTGTTTACAGACTGTTTGATACCTCTTCCCCATTGTCTGCCAAAGCAGAGACATGGCAGGATAATTACATTTATAGAGGGGGATATGAGCAATGTATCATGTGTTGTAGTGATATAGGGGTGTTTGATTTAATTAATGCTTAGAAAGGCAAGATAAATAATTCCTTCTGATGAATGATGCTGCTAATAATAATAAGTTGTCAGACATCGCATTGTTTATTAATATTTTATTGGGGGGACAATTGCAAATTACTAAGATTAAATAATTTTTGAAGCTTGAAGTTTAAAATGTCTCCATTATTGTCAGTTTTCATGTGTTTTTTACGTATTCTCCTTTTTTTTTATGTATTGTAAATACACTGCAGCAGGCTTTGGAAATAAAATAAATGTTTTGAATGAAGCACCTGGGCATATTCTATTGATTGCCAACTATTTGGCCAACCTTACAATCATATATAGCCAACATTGTCGTTACATTTAAATACTACAATAACAAACTTTGTTTTTACGGATTGGCATTCCATGGTGAACAACAGCTATACCCATCACAACTGAGTTAGTTGGAGGAAAAGCTGTCAGTGAACTGCAGGGGGAGTCGGTCATGATGGTGCAGTGGACCTGTCATCAAGTCTTTATTTATTCATCGTCCTCCAGGTCTCAGTTCTAGTTGTCTATATATGGGTGGTACATGGACCCAGCAAACGGGTGCCTGAATTGATATGCAAATGCTGTTGCTCATTAGCCGTCTTTAATTGGAGGCACGCATGCACGATGGAAGCTTGTGGGTAGCGGCCCGGGCAGCAGCTGACGCCAGGCAGCTTATTAATGGACACGAGACACAGAGCCAAAGCCCAACAATCCTGGGAGAGTGTGAAGGGGAGCGGGATTGAGGGAGAAAGAGAGAGAGGTGGAGAGAGCATGGGAGGGAGAGAGCTGAAGAGAGGGGAAGGAAAGAGGGAGGAGAAAACAGCAGGATGAAGAATGCTGATGAGGGGAGGCGAAGAGGAGCGAGGGAATAGAGGGAGAGTTTGAAGAAGAGGAGGGATGGTGTGTTTAAGGCAAGGTTTAAGACGGAATAAGAGAGAAGGAGGTTTATTTAAGAGTGGACAGAAGAGTGGACAGATGAAGATGACGGGTAAATTCCCCTCTTGAACTATAAGGGCAACCCAGACCACAATGAGTATTTTTCCTCTACCAGATAAACAATTGTATGTCAATGGAAAAACCAGAAAGTATACATGTTTGTATACAAAAACAGTGCACTTCACTGTGTTTTAGATAGCCCACCTACAATTGCAATGGAAAACCTGAAGGCTGTTTTGATTGACAATAGCTATATCTGCACAAAAAAAAAGACTTACAATTCAGTTTCTGATGGAAAATCAAATAACATTCCACTCCACTGTGTCACAGTTAACCCATCTGGTGCCTTTAAAGCATGTATACCTATGGTAAATAGTTTTTAGTTATGCTTCTTTCCCTGCTCCCATCTTCTCTGCCTCTCTTATTTTCTCTCTCCGTCAATCTCCGTTATAGCGTTACACGGTGCAAATTCAGCACTGTCATTTATTCTACACAGAAAAGTGTTTCCCACTTAATCCCTCATCAAGCCTGTCCTGGTTTTTCCCTTTCATTGACTCACTCCTCTTGGCTTCTGGGGGCCTTGCAGCCGCCTGACAGGACAGGGCCCCGGTGAGGGTTCTATGCCAGCCGCACTATTCTCTCATTTCTGATTGGCTTTGTTTTATTTTCACCCTTCGCACCGCGCCTTCCTAGAAGGCGGTCATGATACGATAAATGATGCAAAATACAAAGAGAGGGACCTCTTACTTATGTTTCTGTCATTTTCTATCTGAACTCAAAATGCATACCCTTCATGTCCAACAACCGTACACTTACCATTGTAACCCACTCCCCCCACCCCAACAGACCCCTGCGCCAATCATGCCATAATTTCTTGCAGTCTGTCCCCGTAACCCTCCCTCCTGTCTCAGTAATGTATACATTAAAATATGACATCAGTCCCATTCATCAACGTGAGTACACCCATCCTTGTCGCCTTGGAAATTACATTTGTACATGACATGAATGGCTCCCCTCCCTATCGCACGGATACACGCATGCACAAACACACACACACACACACACACACACACACACACTCATACACTCCTGTAACGATCAATCTGATGTCAATCATTCTTTTTCTGAGCGATCACTGAGCACATCACTGGTCAGAGTATTATCAATATATTTGTGCAGCTGCGGTTGTCTTTTTGTTTGCCTGTTTAATGCTAATTACATTTGAACAAGCTTTTATGAAATGAAACCATCCATCAACGATAGATGGTACCATGCCAATTGTACTTGAGACTGTTTGTCACAGTTGCTTGGGTGGCCTGGGTAAAGCAGTCCATGGATATTGTGGTGCTGTGTAGGGTGATCAGGCAAAGTACATGAAGATGAATACAGGTATGGTGAAAATCTCCAAGGCACAGTTCCAGAGAATTGCAGTGCCACAAACCCTTAATCTAAACAGAGTAATTGACTTCACTTGATCAGCAACCCACTTCCATGTTTGAACGCACTTCAAACGTGACTGGCCTAAGAAGGAAAAATAGCCATGTTGATGCAAGGTGGCATTCTCATCAAACAAATACAATAAACAAGGCTTACAAATCTCCCAGCCAAAGAATGGCACAGGGGGGAGCCAGAGTGAGAGGAAGAAATCCACCACCTGCTTGGGCATGAGGCACCACACACACAGTTGTGTCAAAAGGGAGAATCAACTTTCTCCTTGGCGGCAGACAGACACTGATGCAATGTACTGGCACATACCAGGGCTCCACATTTTCTGAATAGAATTGGCAAAGAATAACCCACTGCTGATTACTTCCGAAAACGAAGTCGTAATGTGGGGGAGGTTAAGTAACCAGATTAAGTCCTGTACACAACACAACACAACACACACAGGAAGTAAAACCTGGTGACATTTAAAAACATCTTCACCTGTATGCTAGACTTGTCATGAGTGTATACTCAGGAGTATCCAAAGAAGTATTGATAATAATACAAAAATAATAATAAGATGGTAGTGATGACAGATGACAGATGACGCCATTGGTGTTTGACGGACAGAGGTGGAAAAGGTTTGCAAAGTCACACCTTACATTTGCGAACTCAATATGTTTTTGTCTTTAGCAATTCTTCCCTTCACAAAGTGTATCTTTAACTTCTACTTTGTTGCTCAGCTTCATCTACATAGTTATCCAAACCTTGCTGTGGTATCCTAATGTAATTAATGCAGAGCCAACATGCTATGTGCTGTTATGCGTTTTGGCTGTTCTTAGTAAGTCTTGCAAACGCCATTTCTTTGTAGAATGCAGGCAAGCCAAGCATTGAAAAGTGTTATGAAAGTGACTTATATTAGATGTGACATTTAAACCTGAGGGCACTGCAAAATGCTAAGTCGTTGTTTTAACCCAACTGCAGAGACCGCTCGGTGCATTTTCACATGGCCATGTGACATTAAATGGTTACTTTTTAAGTGGCAATTGTTTTTAATACATAAACCTACATAACCATATAACCTCATGTTAAACAGTGGGCGTTGTTCAACTGAGAAATAACAGCCAATCAAACTAGCTGGCTCGCGTCTGGTTATACCAACCATATCTAGATGCATTCACCCAATTTAAAAATTCATTACAAGCTTTCCAATGTCAAGCAGCGTCCTAGATTGCGTATGACCCGATATAAAAGCTAGCTATTTTAAAAGATGATGAATGATTGCTGTCACCTCTACAACATGACATAAACTCCTGTCAGAACAGATTTATATGTCAAACTAAATTGTAAGGATGAAGAGCAAAGGTCCGTCCGGAGTATGTAAGCGAATGAATCCTGGGGAGGCATTTTCATTTTGAAGGCGTAAAAACACAGATAAAGAAGAGATTTAATGGGGAAGGATAGTGGATAGGGTATTTGACTCCTGGGCCCAAAGGTAATGGGTTCGATCCTCCTTAGATGTCTAACTCATACCTGTTCCTTAATGACATGTAAATGTCAATGTTATATGAACACAATATTCCACATTGATTGATTCTTGGTTCCTGTGACAGGAACGGGACGCTGTGATGAGGTACATTAATGTATATATTGTAAGCACAGTTCACTTTGCTTATGAGTTAGAGTTCTAATATGTAAAGTGTTGTATAATAAAAGAACAAAATAAGACACATATTCTTATGTGCGCCAGAATGAACAGTGCCTCCCCGGGTAATAAACACCTCGTGTGAGAGGTTAATCTTCATGCTCAGTGTGTATTGTTATTTTTCATGCTCAGTGTGTATTGACTATTTCTGTTGTTGAGTGCAATGATCATGGCAAGCTGCACATTTATAGGAATAAGGAATAAAGAACCAGATTTATAGATCTTGAATTTCTAAAGATGGAATGTGGTATCTATTGAAATTATCTCAATTATCAACCACATTATTTAGTGTGTGAATATACCGGAGTCTAGTATGCTCTTAAATTGTGTGTGTGTGTGTATGTGTGTGTGTGTGTGTGCGTATATGTGTGTGTGTGTGTGTGTGTGTGTGTGTGTGTGTGTGTGTGTGTGTGTGTGTGTGTGTGTGTGTGTGTGTGTGTGTGTGTGTGTGTGTGTGTGTGTGTGTGTGTGTGTGTGTGTATGTGTCTGCGTATGTTCCCCAAGACCAAGTTACCGCGGCCCCCGTCATGGTTGCAAATTATAGAGTGGGGCCCATTGTACTCCTATTGGCCACTTTTATGAATTAGGGCATTAACCTCTACTACAATTATATGTGAAGGGCGCAACGAGCAGTTGCGGAAATGTTGAGATTCAACGTATTTGTGGTTTGCAGAAATATTACAATAGCTATGTTTCCTTCTGGGGACTGGGTTGTTATGGGATTAAAGCATTGAAAATGTCTTCTTTTAGGTGTTAGGCTTAAACAGAGTAACATAACGTTAATACTATAAATAAAAGGAATGCGCATGTCTGCATAGAACTGAGTTTGTATCAGTATGTTTTGAGGAATGTTTTGGACATCATTGGGTGGAAGTAAAGTAGGAAATAATAGAGCAAACAAATAGAGCGGTGTCGCTAAAAGGTCGGGTGAAAAAAAGGAAAGAAAAAGAGCGGTTATGTGCTGAATTTAGTGTTCAATTTTGTTTGCAGGTTCTGATAGAAATCCCAGACTAGAGCATAATAAAACCCGGGTGGCTTTTGTGGAAGGCAAACATATAAAAGAAACCTCTGCTAACACAATGGGACGTAGCCACAATTAAATGCGGATAACAATGCCTTGTGTTAGCGCAACGAGCTAGAGTTCTCTCCCGCTAAGAGACGACCACAGGTGAGCCTTTCATCGTGTAATTTGACGGCATATCGGTTAGACATTTGATTAGAGTCGCAGCACGACTAGCAGACGACTAGCAGACGACTAGCAGACGTCGGACAACGTTCGTCGTCCGACAATTTCCAATGCGCTGCACGTGTGCGGATGAACAGACAACCGCGCGCGCACAGTGGCACTACGTCATGCTTCCAGTCTCATACCGCTGTGGGTTTGAATGAGGATGGTCTTCCTCAGATTAATTGCGGCCCACTTATTTTTAATTTAAAAAAAAAGTATTTGTGTGGTTCTACGCAGGCTGACTGGGGAGTTGGTCTCAAGTAATATAAGCCTGTCCTTGTTCTGTCACCATGGCTTAATAGAGACGAGCGCACAGGATTCATTTAGACTTAACCGGATGGCTCTTCATAGGAGGCTGGTATTTTAGAGTCTACGGCTGGTATAAGTAGGCCTAGTTGGCCATATCGAAACAGCAGCCGGTTGAAGCCCACGCCCGAAATAACAATAAATGCAAAAAGTCCAAAACTGATAAATATGTAAGTAAATGCAAAAATATGAATTAGGTAGTGCTGCCTGGGAAAGTAGCATGTCGAAAGAGCAGGGGGTATTTCTTTGCTAGTCGGACCAATGGCTAGTCGGTAGGATGCTGTGTGGAGATGTGCGTGAACTGCCTTCATTATCCCCTCTGCACGCAAGGGACTTCTAAGATATGTCTCACACAGACCACACTTTTCATTATTTCCCTCTCAATTGTTTGTTTATTTTGTGCGCTTATTTTTTCAACAGATAAAAGGGTATTGAACGTCCAGTGTACAAAGAACATAGAACCTCCCCCCTACGCATCTGATTTCAGATGCAGTTCAACTCTCTTCGCTGTGCACTGATGTGGGGGAAAAAGTGAAAACATTAAAATTGAATGTCCACCCAACAACCAACACAAGTCACACCACTAACGCCTATAAGACTACGTGTTGATTTGAGTGTGCCTTGCGGGAATACAACTTGGTGTACAGTAGAACAATTATAAATTAATTAGAAAGCTAAATCAGGTTATTTAAGAAAACAATATAGCATAGATGTGAGAATCCAATCAAACCACAGATTGTGATTGACAGCCAGTTTCATCTGATTTTACGTTCCAGTTGTACAAGTCAATGTCGAAATGTATACAAAAATGATGTTGTGTTTTCTCCCCCATGCATAGCTTAAGTCCAATGAGTTGACACTATTTACAGGGCGGTTCTGTTTTGGATCATTGAATCCAAAGAGCCTTGGGGTACTAGCGGTTTAGAAACGGTTCCTAAGTAAGAAGTTGCAATGTCGCCACCTGCTGGTGATACAAAGACCACAAATAAACTGTACACATAACTATCATTGAACCAACCAATAATATGGTAGTGGACATATTCGACAAATTAAAGTATGTTTGAACAACATATTGAATAAGTCAGCAGAAGTTTGTTATTTGTACTTCGTTAAATTACTTAAACGATTAATAGATTATCCGAATTTTGATGCAACTCGATTTTTTTCTTAGAAACCATCGGTTCTTCTTTTCCTCTTCTTTGAATAGAAAACACAATGGTCACTCGTTAGAGCACAGTTTAAGTACAACTTTTATTAATACTGGAATCATCACAGTGCATTTTGTTACATTAGCAGTGACTAAGTTAACAAAAAAATGGAAAATTAAGAATCACTTTATGAAAAGGAAGACACATTATAAACTCCCCAAGGCGAAAGGAAATAAAAAATAAAAGGTTTGTAAATAAACTCACAATAAATAAAGTTAAAGGGATAAAAAGCAGCGCAAGATAGGAGAGAGTAGGGGACAGAAAGAGAGAGAGAGTACAGGGCCCACAGCAGACACACAGGAGAACGAAAACAGGTAGAGGAAAACAAACAGTATGTTCCGGGTGTAGAAAGCACAGGTTTACGCAATAGCCCCCAGAGTACGGAGGTCAACGCATCAGTGGTCGATTGTTATTATTGGTCTATTGTTTTTTCCAGCGATTTCATTCAGATAGAGCCTGACCATTCACATTTATATGGAAAGAGACATATGGAGAAGGACAGTGATAGATAGAATGACAGACGAAGAGAGAAAGATTACCACAGAGAACCAAGAGTGTGCGTAACAGACATTAATTTTAGTTTCCATGACACTGGCACCACGAAGCCATCCCACCCGCTATGTTGTGATGGTGTGACAGAGGCTGTGGATCACTTCTCCACATCTACCCCTGGGGAGACGAAGACAGGCACAAATACAGTGTGTGTACGTGTGTGTGTGTGTGTCTACGTGTGTTTGTGTCTGTGTAAAACGTATAATCCAAGTGACTCAGACAACTAAAGGGATGTGTAGGAAAAACTGTGGAGCAGAACGTTTGCCACACACACACACACACACACACACACACACACACACACACACACACACACACACACACACACACACACACACACACACACACACACACACACACACACACACACACACACACACACACACACACACACACACACACACACACACACACACACACACACACACACACACACACACACGGTTGCCAGAAGAGTTATTGTTGCTCCAATCACAGCTAAGAACTCGGAACCAGTGCTTCTGAAAGCAACTGTATGCTCTTCGAAAACGATCATATTCCCTTTTCCAATCCACACAAGACAGTTTAATGCTAAAAACAGGAGTTGTGTTTAAAAGGTCACTTGCATTGAAGCAATCACCGACACCCTCACTAACTTGAGTTGATAGGTATACGGCCAAGGAATGGAGGATTTCAGACGAGGTTTCTGCAGATAATTAATGTGACTCTTCGGATGAACTAGTCTGAGGGAGAATAGAATTGGCATGAAAACAGATTTGACATAAATTGCTTGGAGTTGTTTTGGTGGAAGAGTTGAAATGCTAAATATCAAAAGATAAACCACCGCGAGCGAGATACGCGAGATGTAGGCTATTATTCCTTGACTGAAAAGATGAGTGGCATGTTTTTTGAACATGAACGGTTCACTTATGTAGATGTGTCCATTTGTATTGTTTTTTTTTAAGTATTATAATAAGGCCTGTTTATAGTTTGAGCCTTCAAAACATTTGTGACACGCCGGTGGCTCTGGTTTTAATACAAAACTATGCAACTTTTGACATTGTTGGTACTTGGTAAGCGAAACACTGTCATTCTCCACACCACAATCCACATTCGTCTTTCTTTGCCAGCGCTGAAATAAACGAGGAGTTGTAGATCTAGATTCGATAGCAGCGTAGCGTGTTAGCTTTCTTTGAAAGAAAGCCGCAAACTGGTGACAGGTGAGCGATTCATCAAACTCACCACTAGATAATGTTGTTGGCTAGATACGTCTCGTCTTGCCAGTCCCGCCCAAGTGAAAAGTGAAAAACTGATTAAACGTCACAATGGCTGGACTCAACGTCAGACGTGCGCGCTCTTTTTTGCGCGTCCACGTGGTAAACGAGGTTCCTAATTAGAACCACAGGTAATATAAAGCCTGCGCGGCTCATAGAACTACGCACCTCTCTACCCATTACCATCCATCACAACTATCATACCCATAGAGGTCACAGCACACACAAACACAAATAATAAAACAGCAAGAGAAATACAATGTATATTGAAGAAGCAAAAGCAGCTGACTTGATATAAATCAAGTAAGCAGCAGGCAGGTGAAAATAGGTAGAAGACACAAGAGAAGGAAAGAGAGGGAGAGGGAGAGAGGGAGAGAGAGAGCGAGAGCGACGGAGAGAGGACATATTCACAGTGGGCCACAGTGGAATAAAGACATCTGAGTGTTTTGTGTTTTTCATTAGTCATGATGGGCCAGCGGGCACCTGGTGCACAGCTAGGAGAACTCTTCTATAATGACAAACTTTTGTCTAATTCAGATAGACAGGCTCACCTAGGTACAGCTGAACAGGGGTTGGCTGTGTGTGTGCGTGTGTGTGTGTGTGTGTGTGTGTGTGTGTGTGTGTGTGTGTCACGGAAAGGTGGACAAAATAAGGAAATTAAAAGCTTCCCGGGAGAAAGTTTCCTTTGCTTGGTTGTTGGAGGGTGTCAATATGTCAAATACGATTGCAGGAGGAGACTGTGGGTGTTTTACTGAATGTCTACTAGGCGTTCCTTTTTTAAATACCTGTTTTCATTCGGCTCATGGTTTTCGTAAGTTTGGCTTTATTGGCCGCTTGTACGCCCACTCTGCCCAAATGTAATATGAGCTACATGTGTTTCAGCTTGCTATGACAGGATATTTATGGTTTGTTCAGCACAGTGAAAAATGTATTGAGTTATCCGCCCTCATTGTGTTACTATAAACGTGTATTGCCATCTGGAAAATACCAGGTTTAGGTGAACCGTTGGTGTCTGTTCTCAGTCATGGCACAGCTAATGAACAGTTAGCAAAGATTAGGTTATAGAACAAGGCTTTAGTTTATAGTGGTCCCACCTATGGGGCTCAGCAATTTGTGTAAATAACAACTGGCTCAAACTGATTCCTAGAATTAGGTGAAAACACCTGTATTATCCTTAGAATGTTGACGCTAGGCCTTGAAGAGTGACATGAAAAAAAGGTATGTGGCTTCGTGTTAGTTCTATTTTCTCTGTGTTAAGAGTTAGCACTGCAACAAGACCCCTGAAATAAGCAACATTGAAACCAAATCATGTATCTGTTGTGATTTTCTTTTGGATCTTGCGGTTCAGTGCCAATAGGTGTACTGTTGACTGTGACCTGAGCTGATGTTTTTAAAGTGACTGACCTTGATAGCAGAACAAAAGCACTCCATTGCCTGACTCATGTTGTCTCACACAGCATTATAATACACCTCTGTGTCGCTCGCAGCGAACCCGTGTTGAAGAAACCATCCCTATGTGAAGGCTAACTTTAGGATCAAGCAAAGCGTGATGCCAGAGGCTCATGGAAATGTGTCCTCAGTTAATATTCTCCATCTTGTTTATGAAAACAAAAACAAGCAGACATTTCTGGAAACAGTGCTTCTATTTACGGCAAAAATAAGAAAAAAGAAAGTTAGAGAAATACATTTAAGAGAGCAATGTGAAACGAGCCATAGTTCGGTAAATAAAAAGCCCATCACGTTTTGGGAAAGCGTGTTTGTGTTAATGCAGAGTTTGCTATAGCCTACACTTCACCAGTCAACAGAGAGACACTCGGGCACTGATCACACATCCTACATCCATATTTTACATTTGCTTACTCGCTTCTCTTACACCCAAAGCACTTTTTTTACCTCTCTTTTTTGTTTCTGTTTTTACATCATTTAAACAAGAAGGATATGACTCAAGAGTCAAACAGTTCCACACATAACTTAAAAGAGATGCAACAAAATGTAATTCCGTGTGTTACTTCATACCTCCATACAAAACAAAAACCTCTTTAGCCAGTCTGTTTGCACGCCCAACTCTCGCTCACAACTACAGCACATCCATATTGTATGAACAGGCAGTGAAAATGCTCCTTGCCAACCCCCCCCCCCCCACACACACACACACACACACACACACACACACACGCGCACACATGCTGACATCTTTTCATCTCTTCTAACAGCCTTTTCTGCGCCAACTCAAATAACCTCCATCTCTTCTCTCCTCAGTGAGCTGAATCCATCAGGCTCCATCCCCCAAATAAATATTCTTCTCACATATCCGAAGTAAAGCAATTTCTAGCCTCTAATGAACAGAGCTGGACATGTCTAGAACATTCTGTTTCCAAAGCCTGCGTGTTCGACTAACTAGTGTGCACTCAAAACAAACACAATGACTCCACCTGTCAGTTTATCTTTTCTACAATGAGCTGAAACTTCTAGACGCTTTCCACGCCAGGGTCACAGCAGCGTGCACACAGGTGTAGCTCATTTAGCCAATTATGGTTCAATTAAGGTGAACTTTTATTTGATTACAATCACGTTTGGCAAACAAGATGTGCAGTTGAATACTAGTCAATATGCAAAACGTGTATATGTGTGTTTGTGTGTGACACAGATGCAATATTTATGTTGGGAGGGACACCTGTATGTACCCTGCTCTGATCCTAATGTGAAATGGGTCCATCTATCCTTGCCCTGCTCATTAGTAACCCACTGGCACAGTGTTATAATGGCCGCCTATGGTGTGTAATACTAGGTACAAATGATAAAATAAGAGACTTTAACTTGAACCGATCTGGGCCAGCAGATTGTCGTTCATATATTTTCAAATGGCTTAACTATGTCTCTGTTCAAACCTTCAGATACCCATGAGGGCACATCATTATTACTAAACGTCTTCCTTATCCAACCTTGTATCCCACAATATTTTCAATTGAGCTATTCCATGTCACTTTCTGTATCTTTCAACCCCACTCCCATCAATGCTGCAGACCAAATTATATGTTTCTCATCACGGGTGTTAAAGAATCAGTCTCTTAGACCGCAAACTTTAGCTCTTTCGTCATTCTTTCATTCTCGCTCTATGTACAACGTGCAACGCAATGTTGACACCTAGTGGCCATTGTAGGTAAAAACCATCAATCCTTTGATGGTTTGGATACTTTGAATACTTTTACCTTCACCCCTCACTAAAGTGAATGAAGAGAGAGGAGCGAAAGTTATCAAAACATGATTCCATGAGAGATTTGATCATTCCTCATGATTGCCTGAATGTTATTGGTCAAAAGAGTAACCACAACCTTCGTGTACAAGCCTTCCACTGACTCCTTCCATCCTTCCTCTGCCGAACAAGAAAATAAAACACATTTATTGCTCCATTTCTTATTAACATTTTCTCTCTGGTTCTAGAAAATATATATGAATATATATTTATATATATACGCCTGGATTAATTCTTGTTGTAACGTTTTCCGTACAGTGGTAACAAGGTAATGATGCAACAATAAAAACAGGAAATACAGAGTACGACACACAGGAGAAAAAAGCCCTGCCAACATTGGGTGACCAGCTGTCCTGCAGCGGAGCTGTACCCAGCCCCCTCGCACACACACACACACACCTACGCACACACACATTCACCTACACACACATGCACATACGCACACACGTACTAGCAGGGCTGACGTAGTAAGGGGAAAGCGGGTACTAGCGCGGCTCAATGCCAACGCTTGTCCTGTACAATGATGTGCGCTAGCTCCCCGCGCTAATACCCACAATGCCTCAGTCCTCAGTGGGCTACTACAGTGCATCACTGCTCCGGGACAGTTTCGGCTTTTCCCATTCCCGTTGAACCCCTCACCCTGCCCTGACCCCAGCCAACATCACCTCTCTCCCCTCACCCTTCCTGCCACCTGCCTCTTCTAACCTTCATCCCATGCGTTGTGACGTGGACATGTCATTGCCCGGGCGACAGGGGACAATAAGTATCTTGTCTGTCAATCTTTCTTTTTCTTTCCTCATCTTATTTTTTTTTCCTTCCGGCCTGCCAGTCTCTCCATCTACAGGTGTTAAAAGACAAACATGCATCCAACACACACAGTGACAGTGTGTTGGAAGAGCTATATCGGCCAGCTAGAAGCCTGTCAATGGTTGGTGTTTAACTTGAATTATCATCGTGGATTACCGGTGTTTATGTTAATATCATCAGTATCATCCTTTTATAGACAGTTTATTTCTCTAACAACTTGTTTTATTTGTGTCTATGTTTTTTTGTATTTTTTTTTGTGTTTCTCTGTTTTGTTATACCATAGATCTCTCTACATTACAAGTGTGTGTGTGTGTGTGTATGTGTGTGTGCACCAGGCGGCCGATCGCATCACACCAACACCTAACACCTATCCTCTATCGGCTGACAACCGGCTTCCTGGCTTGCGCTCGAATCACAGGATGCGGGGCGCCGAGCGGTCGTTGGACACCGTCTTGCGGAGGCGTACGCCTCTCCTGATCGTGGTCAGCATGTCGCCCCCGGCGCCCTCCGCATCCCCTTCCGCCCCCGCCGGGCCCTCGGCCGCCCCCTGGCCCCCGTCCCCTGGGGGCCCTGTGTCGTCCGGGAGGGAGGGGAAGGGGAATTGCCCCTCCCCCAGGGCGTGGGCGCTGGCCACCAGCTCTCCGATCTTCTCCACCAGACTGTGGCGGTTGGCCGCCATCATCTGCTCTTCCTCCGTGACGCCGCCGCCACCACTGCCGCCGCCACCACTGCCGCCGCCGCCACCTGCGCCCCTCTGCTGCTGCTGGTGCATGTACACCTCCAGTCCTGCCCCGGAGCCCCACGCCGTGTTGGGCAGACTGAGGCGCTTGGGCGATGCCTTCACGTAGTCGAGCGCCCCGTGTGCCTCCTCGGCGCCCGCGAAGAACACGCACTCCTCGCTGCCCACGCGCACCGGCACGCTGCCGCCGCCGCCGCCGCCGCCGCCGCCGCCGCCGCCAGCACCGCCGGCGCCGTAGCCGGAGCCCGGTGGGTGCGGGTCGCCCGGCACGGTGGGCGTCTTGACGGGCACGATGGGCGGCCGGATGGGTATGGGCCCGGCGCTGGACAGCGTGCGCCGCACGCCAGGCTTGGTGGAGGGGGTGCGGCGGATTGTGGCGGTGCCCGGAGTGCCGGAGCCTCCGCCGGAGCCCATGGCCCCGGCTCCCATCGCCCCGCTGGGCAGCCCTGCCGTGCTGGCGGGCCTCTTGGTCTGGATCATGCGCCGGTAGTTCTGGGCGATGTTGGAGTGGCGGGGGATGGTGGAGGACTTGTCGAAGTCGCTTTGTCCCTCCTGGGCTTCCGTGTCGCCGTTCACAGAGTAGCAGTCGTAGTCTAGTGGAGCCGAAATGAAAAAGACAACATTAGTATTCATTTATTTTATGAAGGCAGTAGGATGAAATATTTTAAAGAAAATACTGGTAGCATATACTATTTTCATTTACATTCAGTTGTTTGGAATTGGATGTTTATTTATTCAAAGCATTTCTCGTGCGATGACCCATCTCATCCAAGGAGTCATCATCAAGTGGTTCTCTTAAATACTACTACCATTGTCCTTCATGTTCCACCATTCAAAGCCCCACCAGCCAGTGCCTTTCTCCATCTTACCCTGCGAGGGGATGGTGTCCTCGGAGCAGGAGGGGGTGTTAGTCTGGGTGCTGTAGCCGCTGGAGTACTGCAGAGAGTCCCGGCTGCTCTTCTGCTGCTCCATGCTCAGGCCCCTGGTCAGAACCATGGCCAGGTCGCTGGCGGCCGGAGAGACCTCGTCACCATGCTGGGGAAGAGGGAGCAGAGGCAATGCAGCACAAAGCGTGCATACGTCTCAAACTGAATACTGAAGCCCATCAAGATACAGCAAACAGTGTGGTGCGGTTTAAAATGATGTTGGGGAAAGGTGGAGCACAATACATTCATACCTATCTCATGCTACGGAATACTGTAGTACGTATGACATTTTTTGGGAAAAGCTGAGGCAACCCAGCACAACATTCTGGTTCCACACCGTTAAACATTCACACAATCGACACTGTTTAACTTGTATAGCATGTGAGTGGCTTAGCTGGTCATGTGTTTTCATGCTGGAGTTTGACCAGGAAAACACAGAGCTACATTTCGTTTGATTTATTCAAGCTGCTTTATGTTCCAAGCAGTTCCAAAGCCGGTGTGAAGAACCCTATGTCAATTAATCTTCAAAATGAAAATACGCTGGTAAATAGCTAGCTGGTAGCAACTAGCAACTACTTCTACTAGCAAGGAGTTACATGCATGTATTCACAGTTTCAATTTTCCAGGTTAAACATGAAACATGTTGAATCTAATACGGCAAATGAGCTGAACCCAAGTCAGCACGATGTGGAACAGCTGTTGGTTTGGTCGTTTGAATAGACCAATACCAAGCAGACAAAGGGATCTGGTTGAGCAGATACACAACCTTGCCAAGTTCAACCTTGTCCTTTACTACGCTCACTCTCTGTTCTGCCAACACGCTCCCTGATCAACATCGAGACACATGTGACACACTTGGCAGCTGCAGATTTCTCCACGCGTTTCCACATCTATTATTTGCCTCCTCTTTGTTGGCGTTACCTTGGCGGCGATGGTTGCCGGGTGCATCCGGGCCCTCTGTCCGTCAGGGTCAAGATGGGAGCCTGAACCGTACCCCTGGTTGCCTGGAGACGACTCCTGCTCCCTCAGCCTATCAAGGGGCTCCTTTCTCCTCTGGACTGCTGCCGCGGCAACCGGCTGCTCGTACTGACCTGCTTTGGACCAATCCTGAAGAGGTAGGCAGGGTTAGCGACAAGGAGGTAGCTAGTGATAGTGAGACAGACTCGTCCACTATCCAGCAGTTTGAGGCCCTTCATCTTGAGTGCAGAGTATAGGGGCAGGGCATTGTGGCCGGAGTCTTCTTGTGTGGGTGTGAGAGCTGGAACGAGTGAGTTTGTGTGTGAGGGTGAGGAGTTATACCTGTTGTTTTGGGTATTGTTTGTGGTTGTAGTTCTGATTGGTCAGAATAAAAAATGTTGTGCTCTGATTAGTCATCTCTCCATGGCCTGTTGTGTTTTAGCCAATCCCCCAGGAGGCAGGAGATTGAAAAACAAGTGAGTGAGACAGAGCGGAAACAGAATAAACATGCAAACAGAGCTTGTTGGCATGAACGTGTTAGTGAAAATTAAAGTGAAGTGCTGGAGTTATGAGTCAGTTAAAAAAATGAAATGTAAAATTATGTTAATGGTAATAATTAATGCCTTAATGAAATTAAATCAATTTAGAAATGAAATGGAAGCGTAATGGGGAGGAACAAACCTTCCAGATAGGAACCTTTGATGTGGGAGAAGAGGAGCAGGATCCGGGGGAGCAATTATATGGTGGGGACGCAGGCACAGGAAGAATGACAGAGAGAGGTCTGGTGGAGCCAGAATGAGAGAGAGTGGGACGGAAGGTAGCGAAGGACGGGCCAAACTGCGGAACGAGAGACAGTCACATCATCGTCAGACAGTGAGAGAGAGAGAGAGAGAGAGAGAGAGAGAGAGAGAGAGAGAGAGAGAGAGAGAGAGAGAGAGAGAGAGAGCGAGCGAGAGAGAGAGAGAGAGAGAGAGCGAGAGAGAGAGAGAGAGATAGAGAGAGAGCAGAGAGAGAGCAGAGAGAGAGAGAGAGCAGAGAGAGACAGAAAAAGTACAGACGAGAAGGAAAGGTCTCCAAGCTTGAAGACGGCAGTGGGGATGGTCAGTTAGTGACCAGTGTTCAGATCATTCATTCATTCAGTTCCAGACACACACAAACACACACGCACACACACACACACACACACACACACACATGTACACACACACAACACAGCGTAGTGGGAAACAGAAGCAGAAATAGATCAAGAGTAGATTCGGGTACCAACACACATAGGCATTAGCACGCACCTATAAAGATTATGTTTCTATGTAGGAAAACAGTTGTTTTCAAACTATGGTTAAAAGATTAATAGTAATGGTTAAATTCTAAAACTTTAGTGTGTCAGATAGTGAGTACAGAGAGAGGCAATGCAGAGTTGTCATACTGGCACTGTTTTACCACAATGGTTTGTTTACCCAATACAATGTGTGTGTGTGGGCGTGGGTTTTATGTACGTATATATGAGTTTTTTTTGTTTTCATGTGCAACTTATATATAGCATTTCTTGTGTCTCTGGCTTGAAATAGCATTCTCTCTCCAGCTATTTCATCAGCTGATCAACCATCACTGAAAGAAAGGTTGAAGCTAGGGATGTCCTGCTGCTAATTTTGGGGGGTCTATTATTCAATAGAATGGGTGGTTTGACTGGCCACAGCCAGTCAAACAGTGTCACATGGTGGTACTCACAGTAGTGGGGGAGCTGCACTCGCTCACTGACTGGCAGGTCTCTGAAGCCTCTGAAGACGCAGAGCTGGACGACTTCTACATACAGACAGAGAGACAGAGACAGAGACAGAGACAGAGAGCGAGAGAGAGAGAGAGAGAGAGAGAAACAGAGACAGAGACAGAGAGATGGCGAGAGAGACAGACAGACAGACAGATAGAGAGACAGAGAATATGAAAAGAGAAAAAAGACGACAAAAACCGAGAGAAAAGAATAGAGGAAACAAAGCAGAAAATAAACGACCAACTGTTAACGAGTCAGAGTCCATTTACTGCAGTCAGTGCACAACATCTGGAGTCCAACCATTAAGCAAGCACAGCAGATACTGAAGTTGAGTGCTTGATTAGGTAACGTAAGTAAAATAAAAGACATGTAGGAACAACATTTCTTCCCATGAGCTGCTTCCAAGGTTTTGAAACAAAATCAATTACATTTAAAGACTTCAAAATCTTTGTTTGAAGTCACTGGTAATAGACAGGCCGGCTTGTTTGCCAGCATATTTTGAAAACATTTTTTAAGCTTGGCCAAATTTGTTCAACCATTACAAAAACTACAATGGGACAGCACATTTTCTAAATGAAAAGGAAATAGCAGCTGCTTATGAATACAGATAATAAAATGGCCTTCAGTGATGCCTAAACAAACACTGTTGACCAAGACTGGTGGGAACACTTTATTCTAAACATATTTTTTCAGCTGCATGAATGTCTGTCAAGTTTACTGATGTTATCGTCAAACCAACCATATTGTCACAGCCGCATCGCTCCTGACCAAGAATGCAATGCTGTCAGATTGAATACAAAGTCTTATTTTGGTTCCCTCTGAAACTGGGCAATTGTCGAGCTTTGTAGAAACATTTAGCCATTTTTAAATGCTGCGACACACATGCATGCACCTTTTTTGACCTACAGAGGGAAGCAAACACCACTCCAAGTGACCCATGTGTTACTATAATTTAGGGTGTGTGTGGATGTGTGTGTGTGGATGTGTGTGTGCACGTGTGCACGTGTGTGTTGCCATGACGACGCCGGGCCACGGCCTACCTGACTGGTGATGTCGGAGGGCATGGGCGACGGCGGTTTGGAGTAGACGTTGGCGTCCTGCGACACGAAGCCCGAGTCGTGCGATGACACACTGCTGAGGCGGTGGGCCGCCACGCAGCCGGCCCCTCCCCCTCCCCCTCCCCCTCCGCCTCCCCCTCCTGGTGGCGGTGGCGGCGGTGGCTGGTAGGACAGGCCGCTACGGTAGCGATATGAGGAAGAGGAGCAGGAGGTGGGTGAGTGGGGCTGGGAGCCCCCACCCCCTCCCCCTCCGGACGAACGGGAGGCGCTACTGTTGGCGCTGTTGACGCTGCTGCAGTTTAGGGAGGAGGGGGAAGAAAAGTAAAGGAGGCGGAGGGGGGAAAAGGGGGAAGGGAAAGAGAAGGAAGAGGAGGAGGAGATGGCAGTGGTGAGGGATGAGGAGGGCGGGCAGGGAGAAGGAGAAGAAGAGGGCAAGTGACAGAGGGGGGAGAAGAGAAGTTGGGGGGGAGGGGAAGGAAGAGAAAGAGGAAGTAAAGGAGAGGTGGAGGAGGAGGAGGTGACAGGGAATGCAGAAAATGAGGAGGAGGAGCAAGAGGGAGAGGGAAGAAGGAGGAGGAAATGGCAGCGGTGAGGGATGAGGAGCGTTGGGGAAAGGCAGTAAGGGTGCGAGGTCAAAGAGAGAGGAGGAATCCGTGCTCGCCGATGTTAAAAGGGGATAGCATTTGAGTAATGAGAGAGAGAGAGAGAGAGAGAGAGAGAGAGAGAGAGAGAGAGAGAGAGAGAGAGAGAGAGAGAGAGAGAGAGAGAGAGAGAGAGAGCATGGTACAGGGGTAGTGTGGATTTGCAGCACGTGAAGTGAGGAGGCAATTAAGATGCGAGTTGGCCATCGGAGACCGGGTAAAGCAGTGAATGGGATGTGGTCATTAACATGGAGTAGGTGGTTTACAGGGAGCACATGGGGATTTGTGGTGTTCGTTAGAGGATTTGAGGGTTTTTTGAAGTGGATGAGGAGTTAAATGGAAGTCAAAGGAGTCAACGTAGTTGGATTGCCCGGAAGACGCCCGCAAGATGCACATGAGGAGATATTTACATGTCAACCAACCACAGCAGAAACAGATAAATAAACAGTATTCACAGCAGAAAAGGAAACGTACACAATAGAACCAAACCAGCACAAACCAGTATAGGAAAGAGGGCAAAAAAGACAGCAGTGAGGACCGACGACGAACAAGGACAGACAGACGAGGGCCGGGTTATTAGTGGTGGTGAGGTGGTGGTGGAGTCAACATTTGCGGTGAAATAGAAGAGAGAGTGGGGTTGGGTTGGGTGGTGGAAAGGGTGGGGTGGAAGGGGGTGGGGGTGGTAGAGAGACACTGTGAGCTTACAAGGATCTGTGGAACAAGACGTCATACAAACACAAACACACTCACACATACATGCACGCACACACACATACTACTAGAACCAATGCGTGCAAATGGGGCTGTGCCTTGTGGGGACATTGGGATCAATGCAACATGCACACACGTGTGCACACACAAACTAACACACACCAACACACACCCTTTACATTCATCTCTTTTATTTCATTGAAATAAAACCATTCAAACAGTAATGACACACAGAACAGAGGGTTCAACACACTGAAGAAAGGAAGGGCACCTCCTTTGTATACTTATAGTACAAATAATATCAAAACAATAATACCACCACTTAAACACACTGAACAAATGCAACGTTTGTCTGAGTTTGATGAAGGTGTGTGTCTGTGTGTGTGTATGTGTGTGTGTGTGTGTGTGTGTGTGTGTGTAATGGTGTACCTGCACATGCTGCTCTTGCGAGAGCCAGAGCTGCTGGGGGAGGAGGGAGGAGTCTGGTACGACCAGCTGTAGTCTGAACCCTTCAGGTCTTTAATCACCTGGACGAGAGAGTGAGAGAGAGGTGGAGAGAGAGAGTGAGAGAGAGAGAGAGATTGACAGAGATTGTGTTTAAAAGACAAAAACATTGCACTGCGACAATACAACTGTGGAAAAACTGAGGACAAGAGACCAGTGTGTCTGTGTGTGTATGTATGTGTGTGTGTGTGTGTGTGTGTGTATGTGTGTGGTCCGTCTGTGTGTGTATGTGTGTGTGTGTGTGTCTGTGTGTGTGTGTGTGTGAGAGAGTGGTTCACCTGTTCGCTGGCTGGGGGCAGTTTGTGGGGGTCGGTGGTCAGCACAGTGAGGTCATCGATGATGGCCTGGAGGTGTGTGATCTCTCCCAGCATGGCAATCTCCCCGTTCTGGTAACCATAGAAACAAGACAACTATAGCACATACTGAATACCTACTTTGCCCCCCCCCATCCTTGATCCTTGATCCTTGATAAATCAATGACACCACAGGCAATAGTATCACATAGGTATCCCATTAGCCTGTGACTTCACCATTAACTACACATGAGTTATTCTAAAATTGTACTTCATATGATACTGCATGAATGTTACCCTGCAAGATTTCCAAACAATAAGTTAAGTGGTCCACCGTATGTTCCACTTGAATCAGCCACAATCCCTTTGATCAATCCCCTTCACAAAGAACCACAAGCTAGGTCAACAGAAAGATCATTCCCACATCTGGCTAGATACTCCCACTTGTGATGTCACAGGTGTGTATAGATGTTTTTTAAATGGCTCGTAATGACTAACCAGCCTCTCACCATAGTGAGTAAGACAGAGACCCTTCAACCTCCGCCCTGGCTGCCACTCACCACCACGGGCTGCAGGAAGCCGATGAAGGTGCAGAAGCGTCCGCGCTCCTCAACCAGGGCCCGCCTCACCGCCTGCTTCTCCATCTCCTCCATCAGCAGACACATGTCTGTCACGTCCTGCATGGCGCTGTCCACCTGGGGCTGCAGGTCCCCACGCCCTGGAACCCATGGGAGAGGAGAGGGGACAGTGTCAGTGAGAGGGAGAGGAGAGGAGAGGAGAGGAGAGGAGAGGAGAGGAGAGGAGAGGAGAGGAGAGGAGAGGAGAGGAGAGGAGAGGAGAGGAGAGGAGAGGAGAGGAGAGGAGAGGAGGAGGGAAGATGGAGAGAAGAGAACAGAGAAGGAGAAGAAAAGAGGAGAGGAGAAGAGATGGAGAAGAGGAAAGGAAAGGAGGAGGGGAGAGGAGATGGAGATGGAGAGGAGAGGATACGGAGAAGAGAGAAGAGGAGATGGAGAAGAGAGGAGAGGAAAGGAGAGGAGATGGACAAGATAGAGTAGAGGAAAGAAAAGGAGCAGATGGAGATGAGATGAAAGGAGAGGAGATGGAGAAGAGAGGAGAGCAGAGCAGAGAAGAGGTGACGAGGGCAGATAGAAGAATTAAAGCAGATATTCATACATAAAGGAATGTATGTGTGTGTGTGTGCGCGCGTGCGTGCATGTGTGTGTGTGTGTGTGTGTTTCAGTGAGCATGGTCGAGAGGTTTATCACCACTGAAGTCATCATCACGGGGTTTGATGCCAGCGAGGTAAAGTAAGGGAAGATGTAGATGTAAGCAGGACGGAGTGAGTGGAAATGATTGAAAATACAGGCCATGGTTGTGTTAGGGTGACCCATTTGTCTCCATAGCAACCACTGGAATTAATGAGATCCAGTGAGCACTTAACCAACTTGGACATTGGCATCTTGCTTGAAAGTAATTGGTCCCAAATTGCTTTGCATATGCGTGCCATGCATCGGATGTACAGTAGGTGGAAGCAAAGGGTTGTGGTTAGGCACTGGATAATGGGTGTGGAACTGGGTGTGTTCGTGTTCAATGTCTGAAGTGTACCTGAAAGCATGCGAGAGCAGGAGGCCACTGTAAGACTGAAGAAGTGTGTGTTCCTTTGGATAAAGTAAGTCGCTAAGGATAAAGGCTGAGGCTAAATTAGTCAATACTAAAATCGTTACATTGTAGCTGCTGTCAGTTGTATCCAATTCCTCACAGACCTAAACAAATATGTGATTTGTTATTATTTCATGGTTATTTACTGCAGCGTATAAAACCTGTGTGTGTGTGTGTGTGTGTGTGTGTGTCTGTCTGTCTGTCTAAAGGCATTATAATACACTAGTAAAATAACAGAAATATAACCCAAACACAAAAAACAATATGTCACTGCCCAAATTTTGATTCTGCTCCCATTCAAACAACATCCAGGAAGGGCATGGGTGCACAGGTATACCTACCATACACACCTCTCCTATCATAAACATACAGAAGCATCACATGACCTAAGATAAACATATAAAAGGAATGTAGCAGGCAGGGAAAGGGAGATTGCGGCAGAGTTTGCAGTAGAGACTTGAGGGGGGAAATGAATGAATATCAACAAAAGTATAAGAAGTTGCTGCAGGACTCTGTTGCATAAGAGTGGAGTTTGTCGCATGGAGCGCGGTAGCGCACGGGTGCGAAGCTAAAAAGTCAACACGGCATTCTCTTTTGAATGTTTTTTTGATTAAAACAATCTTGGACGAACAAAAGGGGGATAAACTCACATTCTCCCTTTGTTGAACTGAAGGTCAGACGATGACCTCATAATGAAACACATCAACCTTCACTGCAATCTAAAGTGGATTTTGTGGATTTCTTGACCAATCCTGTCTTCTTGACCATTGGCAAATATTTTCAGGAGAAGGTAGTGACAGACACTGTGTTCCTCCTTTAGGTTCAGCCAGGGGTCATGGTGGTGTGTCTATGGATGAGGACGCAGATGGCGATGGCATGTGAATGACATTACAGTGGAATATGTGCAGTATACCGTCGTTGTTGTCGATTTGTTTGTGAGCAGGGAGTTAACAGGAAGCAGTTTATGCATAAGGTGCCGAACAGTAAGCAATGCTGATACTTACCCTGTATCTCTACAGCAGGGGGCCAAACAGCACAGCGGGGGGGGGGGGGGGGGGGGGGGATGCACAGAGAGATACAGACAGATAGATAGATAGATAGATAGATAGACAGGGAGGCATGGAAGTAATTCAAGAAAAAAAAAGAGGAGAGAGAGAGATAGAGAGAAAATAAACTTGTACAGTTAGTATAGAGAAGCCATCACAAGACAGCCACGGGTTAGAGCAAAATAACACCGCCAGCAAAACCATATAGGAAATGCATTTAGGAAAGTAAAGAAAAAAGCACCAGTAGACCGACAGCTTATATACTCATAAGAACACACACACTTTCAAAGGATGTTTCACCAATGGATACTGGCTTTTTCTTTGACCAGCTATGAACATTTTTGTGAAAGAGCAATTATTTAAAACATCTTTAGACTTTTCAAATAAATGTTATGGCCTTATTGGCATTAAACTGCTTCACTAAGCTGCATTAACCAAAACACCTACAGATGAGGGCTTTCCTTTCACGTGTTTAGTATTTTTACTGCTAATGAGGTGATTTTTTTCAGGCGTTGAACAATTTGCTTCAAGCTGTTAATTCAAACCACTTAAAAATGTCTGCCCAGCAACTGTGTGAAAACTGCTTCAAAAAGAGGGCCCCAACTATTGGTTGCTACATCACTGCGCAAAATATTTGGGGACGAATGGGAAAAGACTTGTTGTGCAAAGTATCACCCTTAGATGGCGATAGAACCCTACACTCTTGGGCATTGTTCTTCATTGGGAGAGTAAATGTGTATGTTTATTTATGTGTCAGAGACAAAATAATGATTTCTGAAAATATGATTTTTTTTTTTGTATGATTTGTTTGTATAGTTCCGATTTTTCCTTCCTTTTATCCTGGTTCCTTTAAGAGTAGTGTGTGTGTGTGTGTGTGTGTGTGTGTGTGTGTGTGTGTGTGTGTGTGTGTGTGTGTGTGTGTGTATGTGTGTGCGTGTGTGAGTGTGTGTGTTGGTGTGTGCGTGCGTGCATATGTGTGTGTGTGTGGCTGTATGTGTGTGTTGGTGTGTGTGTGTTTGTGTGCATGTGTGTGCGTGTGTATGTGTGAGTGCTTGCGTGCGCGCATACCTTTGCGAGCTTTCTTCTGTAGTTTCATGGTGTCGGATGATTTTTTCTTGATCTCGTGGCGCGACCGCTTGTACTCTTTGAAAACAAGGAGTTAAACAGAATGAGCTCTTACCGCCCTTCCTGTCATTGCAGTTCTATCTACTACATCATGGTAGTCCACTTATATTTCACATAAGGCCAACGGATATAAGATTACATTTTCATTCCAAGGTATTTCCAGTACAACTCCAAGAGACAGGATGTGAAGATGTGTCCTCTTTTTTATCTGATCAAATGTAATAAGCATGTAGAATGAATGGCCATACAATATTTGCCATTCTGAAAGTTAAGTAAAATTGTTTCTCTTACAAATCTGTCCATACTCCAGACCACAAAACACAAATATATATATGGAGATCTGATAGCCCCAGTGTGTGTTTGAGGGCTACCTTTGGCGTGGTCCTTGTCCAGCTGGTTGGCCGTCTTCTTCCAGTCCTCGATGCGGTCCTGGAGGGGACAGATCAGGCTCTCCATCAGAGCGCTACGACGTGGAAGGGAAAGGAGGACGGAGAACATTAATAATGGTGGATGGATCGAGATGTACAATAGACGTACAACAGCAACATCTCAGACACAGATCGAGATTGTACATTGTAGATCTCTACAGAGTATGTTCTGACTTCAACATCAAATTTGAATTCAACAACAAAAGCTCTAGGCACATGAGTTAAAAACCACAAAGAAGAGTCAACTCATGAGGTATTCGAGGGAGGGGTGGCTCATATGATAGGCAGCATTCTGCAGCTCAAATTGAACTAGGTTCTATGTTTTACCACTGAGGTACTGTGGTGTAATGTTGTCGTTTGCCACTGATGGCCTCCATTTTGATCTGTGTTGTTTTAAATTCCATATTCCTATAGTAAATATATGGTTGTAAAAATAAATGCTGTTGAAGATGATGTGTTGAATTGATTCTCAAAGTTAAACAATAGCATAAAAACACCACCTGGCACATAACCAGAAAATTATGTAGACGGTAAGGATGTAATTTTATAGTTTTTTTATGGTATGGATATATTTCTTTATGGTATACTTTATGCTAAGGAGGACATAATTCCTTGCCTCAATCCCACATAATTCTTTGACAAATGGAAGCACAGCACAAGGATATGAATTCACCCCGAGATAAATCCTGAAAGCCTCTCTTCTCCTACTGACCCCAGAGTAAACTATGGAGCTATATTTGGGGAATTGGACCATGATTTATAAATACACCCACTGATGTAATGCTCTACTTCACTACTTCCGTATGTGGAACATCTGGGGCAGTAAGGTACTCGCTCGCCAGCGTGCGTGTTAAAATGGCTTCAGGTTAGTAGAGAGGAGAGAGAAAAAGGAGGAAGTGAAGGAGAGAGAGATGAACATGGAGACCAGAGAAGGGGAAAGAGGAGGAGACAGAAAAGGAGAGAGAGGATGAGATATAGGAAGGAGATGGAGAAGGAGATATTGATAGAGAGCAGTTGTTCCCAACCTTGGGGTCAATGCCCACTTGGGGTCCCCTGATATGCATAGAGAAAAAAAGACTACAGAGAAAGAAAGAGGGAGAGGGAGACAAGGAAGGCAGAGAAGGACAGAAAGAGATGGAGAGAGAGAAGGAGAGAGGGAGACAAGGAAGACAGAGAAGGACAGAAAGAGAAGGAGAGAGGGAAGGAGACAAGGAAGACAGAGAAGGACAGAAATAGATGAGAGAAAGAAGAGAGAGGGAGATAACAAAGACAGAGAAGGACATAAAGAGATGAAGAGAGATGGAGAGAGAGATGGAGAGAGAGATTGAGAGAGAGGGAGACAACGAAGACATAGAAGGATAGTTGGAACAAGCACCATCAGATCTCATCAATAAGGAGAGCACTTTCCAGGTGCTTATTCAAACGCTTACCTATGCCTGCCAAGTGACGGTGTCATCATTCACAAACTAAGTCATTAGCTTCAGGTTGCATTAAATCTCTTCAAAAGTTTTATAAAGAGTAACAAAATATGTCACATGCTGCGTCCCCTTCTCAGATTTTCCAGTGAACTCATCTATCCCCCCACAGCATGTTCATTTATAGAAACACACACATGCACACAAACACAAACACAAAACACACCCACACACACACACACACAAACACACTCACACACTAGCACACACACACACACACACACACACACACACACACATATATACACACGTCAGTCACGGAACAAACACAATCATTTTCAGTTCGACTGAATATTCAAAGGGAACCCATCCATTGCTATTGTAGTGATGAATCATAATCATCATCAGCTCCATTACCAATAGCATCCACATCATCATCATCATCATCATCATCATCATCATCATCATCATCATCATCATCGTCCTTATCTAACCATGGAAAACTCATTAGCAGTGTGGGGGATGAGAGGGAAAATAACGATAGATTCTGGAGTGGTTTCTAGAATGTATCTAATGTGGTTGGCATGTGGCATGCTGATCAATGATTACTTATACACCCGATTGTTTACTACCAGTGTGGTGAATTACCTCATGCATGTGGCCAGATGTCAGTGGCTTTGGTCACCTGACTTGTAATCTGTCAAGTCTATTGGCTACCATGGGGATAATGTCGACCTTTTTTTTTTCTTTTTACATACGTAAATGAAGAGCAGATTGTGTCTGATGCTATTTCACTCGCTATAAAATTTGCCATCGTCACGCAACTCCATTGCATATTACCGGAATGATACAGCATGTTGTTGAGGATGAATTAGCTGCTTTAGCTCAGTTCCTCAATAAAACCACAACATACTCCCTCCACTGCTTTACTGTTCAGTTAATTCCTCCCTGTTTTCCAAAAATGTTCATTCTTTATGGTTTGGTTGATTACATTAACGCAGAAGAGTCATCAAGCACCTGCTAAATCACATAGAAATATAAAGTATTATGAGAAATTAGGGGACAATAAATACGATGGATACAAAATTAAACAAATACACTACGGAGAGCAGATTATAAAAAATGAAGGAGTGAAGGAAGGAAGCAACGAAGGGAGGATCGGAAATACAGACAAAAATCAAAACGAAAGACAAACACAGGAAATAGTCAAAGTATGATCAGTATGATGATTCACAAAGTAGAGTGAAAGAAAGGAAAAAGGAGAAGGATGTGAGAGAAAGTAAAACATGACTGAAAGGAGAGGAGAGGAGAGTCTTACTTGGTGAACTGGCGCAGCTTGGCCTCAATACTGCGATGTCTCATGCACATCCTGGTCAGGGCCGAGCCGATGTCTCTGGTGGCCCCTGGGGAGTGACACAGAGGAAACATGCAGGTTCATATCATAGAGTAACACGAAATCGGCTCCTACGACCCCCCTTTGACCCTAGTCAAACACTGAGCACACATCCTCACTGCTGTCAAATGATGTTGGGTTAGTTCACAACAAGTAAAGCTGCATTGGTCGTAGACAATAATTATGGAACTTACACCATGTTGTTACTTTACCTGACATTGACCAGTGTGTTAAGTATTAAAAGCTGTTTAAAGCAATCTGTATGACAGAAGGAATGAAAAGTAGCGTGGCGCTAAAGTTTGACTTGTTTGGGGAAGGATGAAGCATGACTGGCGAACTGCCACACGTCATGTTGCAGCTTAGCACAATGTTTGGAGCGGAGACAGATATGCCACGAGAAGATACATTCACAAGCACACACACGCACACACACATACAAATCTATACATTCGCACAAACGCACTCAAATTCACATTCCTCCAAGCTGAGTCCAATAAAGACGTATAGTTTGTGTGCGAGTGAGAAAGAGAGAGAGAGCGACAGAGAGAGAGCGACAGAGAGAGAGCGACAGAGAGAGAGAGAGAGAGAGAGAGAGAGAGAGAGAGAGAGAGAGAGAGAGAGAGAGAGAGAGAGAGGAGAACAGAGTTGTTCTCCCTCTGGGTTCGTGAGAGGCCGACCTGTTTCCATACCATGTAAACATGGGTCTATTTTAAGCCCATGGCGTTTTGTTTCTGTCGAACCCCGACTCCAGTACGAGAGAAGTGGAACAGCAGGCACCATGTAACCACTCTCTTCCAAACAAGGACACTCTATTTACATCATACTCTTTTATGACAGAGGTGTATACACGGGAACATATATACAAACCACACAACACACTGGAGTTGAACAGTCTCAGTATAAAATGGCTTTCCTTTAAAAGGCAGTGTGTTTACATAAAGAGGCTTAAGCAAGCTTAAATGCTGATCTCCAATGACAACATCCAAAGAAAGAGAAATACAAAAAAAGATTATCCTACGAGGTATTACGTTTAATTGACGGCGCGGAAAGGGAACGAAAACGGCTGAACATTGATGTGGTTTGGTTTTGCGACCTGAATTACCAACAATACAAACACATACTTCTGAGTGAAAGCAGACCAAGAATCCAACCCTTTTCAGCCAAATAATAACTCCTAACTAACTCGGTGCAGTAACCAGTCCCTCTCCGACTGCTTTTACACCCGTGCAAAAGTGCCTGAGTGCATGAGCCTTCCGTGAGCCGTACCGACTCCCGCGGGATGAGTGTGCAACCTACATACACACACACATATGGTGCATGCATACAGGAAAGCACAGCACACACGGTGAGGCCAGCATGAGCATGTGGTTGAGATCCTGAGAGAAGCAGCCCACCAAGACCCCACTCCATTCATAATTAACACATTCCTGCCCCACACCTCCTGTTCTACCTAGCAACCATTCATTAACACAGAGCAACACACACACGCACGCTTGGCTGGTTACAAGTAAGTGTACGTGTATCACAGAAAAGCATTGTGATAATGATGTGTTGCAACAGTATCATAACAGCATGATGATGAGAAAAGGGAAAATGACTATAAACAGCATCAGAATGATATTGTAACCACAGAATACATATTCTGGAACATATTTATGATCTGTGGTTATATTGCTGAGTCCAATCTGATTGTTTTTCACTCACGCGTGTGTGTGTGTGTGTGTGTGTGTATTTGAGAGAGAGAGAGAGAGAGAGAGAGAGAGAGAGTGAGTGATATGGAGTGATAGAGAAAAGGGAGTAAGGAGAATATATATAAGGGAGAGAGAGTGAGATGGAGCGATAGAGAATAGAGGAAGAAGACATGAAGGAGAGAGACAGTGGGGAGGAGTGACTTCACACATTTTAATGAGCTCACTGAGAGTGAGAGCCACAGAATCGATTCATAGCCGAATAAGTGGTGTCTGCGCACGTGTGCATGTGTTCTTTTGTGTGTGCCTGAGTGTGTGTTTGATGGCTAAATTTGATGATCTACTTCCTGTTTTGCTGCTTGCCTCCCTGACTAAATGGGAGCTCAACATGAAGAGAGATCACATCTGGAGAAACGGCTACTGTGAATGTCAACATGGCTGCCGAGTCATTCTGACTTTTGTTGATTTGTGTGTGACTGTGTGTGTGTGTTTAATACTTTACCATATTAATACCTGTATAATATCTAGATAAGACCAAGATCAAGACGAAGATTGGAGATAAATGTATAGCTCTCTGTCAGGTTAAAGACAAGGTGTCTTTATGTCTTGTAATGTAATGCAATGTAAGGTAGAATGGTAAGGTAGAATAGAATGGTTATAATGACTGACATGCTTACTTAATACATATGAAACCACTGAAACGTACTGTAAGCATCTTGTCATGAAAAAGGTATTTATAAATCGCCCCCTGCAACCGGGTTTAATTTTGATTATATCTAGATTCCAAAAAAACTGTTTACACTTAAGGCAAATAGTTCTTCCCAAAAGGCTCTTCCAATCTGCCCCGCTCTCTCTCGCTCTCTCTCACTCTCTCTTTTCTCCTCTCCTTCACGCCTTCTCTCTCCTTCAAATATCCTCTGTCTCTCGCTGGCTTCCTGCTTTTGATCTGCTTCCTGCCAACACAAAGCCTCCAATGAACACGCAGGTGTGTGTATGACTAGAGCTGTGTGTTGGTTTGTGTGTGTGTGGGTCTGTGCATGCCTGTGCGAGAAGGTGTGCGTGTGTGTGTGTGTGTGTATTTAGGGTGTGTATGCATGGCACGTATTCAGGTATCCAGGGAGGATTTGTGTGATAGCTGCCAACTTTGTTCCACCATATGGGGCGTCTATGTTACGATAAATCCTGTCATTTCTTTCGGAACCCGATAAACATTAATACCTGTAAACAAAAAAACACCCATTTCCCTACAAGCAGGAATTTGTATCTTTTATCACTGTCTTTATTTATTTTAAAAAATCAAAATGGCTTCACTTTTTTCTGTCTTGGATGCAATATTTGCAGTTGCACTTGATAATCCGGAGAAACCCACTTCACTGACAGCTCTGTTGGTTTCCATGACAGCAGAGATTCGGCCTTGAGAAAGAGAGGGTCTGTCTGTTGCTATGGTGAGAGTGAGGACGTGTGTTGCTAAGGTCAAACAGTCTGCTGCTGGGACAAATAAATAACTTAATAACTATTCTAGATAGATAGAATGATAAATAGAATAGATAGACAGACTATTTAAGTATATGGATAGATAAATGTAAAGACAGAAGGACAGATAGAAGGCAGGGTGTACAGATGGACAGACAGACAGATAGATAGCATGATAGATGATAAAGAAATATACTATGGATATGCCCTTTAGATATTTACTTGATGAACTACAAAATGATCTAATACAAACTGATGACTAGTTAATTCCTAGTTTTCACGTGACGTCACATCCATAAAGGAAGGCCCACCTGGAGGGCAAAACAAGGCTTTCTTCTGCTGCCCACCAGTTGTTTTTGCCAGGTTTGTTTTAAATTACCAAAATACTTTGTTGTTCAACCGCATGCACTAACCGTGATGGAGACAGGGTTGGGTTTGGCTTCTACAGAATCCCTACTGAGAAAGACAACCCAGAGTGGAGGAGATTGTGGATTTGTGCTATTAGACGTGCCTCCATCTCTGGGGAGGGCAAAGAATGGCAACCATCAAGGTACACACCTCTTTGCAGCGAACGTTTCATCAAAGATATGTAAACACTGGATATTTTAATTCTTGTATTCTTAGTAATTATATATTTTCGTAATCGTTCTGACATGGATCGTTTTCGTATATATATGTATATATATATAAAACACTGCGGCGGGTGCTGTATATGGATCGCAAGGTGCCAAAACTTGCAGTTTGTTCAAATATCTTTGTTTTTCTTATTTTGATAGGTGAATAGGTCTAAATATTCCTGCCTTGAAACAGAAAAAAAACAGGCCTGTACTATGGTGGAATGATGTTTTACCCTCCATGTCTCCGCGCCAGTCACATGTCTGAAAATGATGAATAGTAGGTTTGGCTTCAAGAGCAAAGTGATTGCTTAACCACACAGGCACAGCAGTAGGCGAGTCTTATCAAACAATACGATTGCCTATTTGACAAAACAGATTTATAATACTTACAATTGAACTGATTGGCCAAGTGATTGTCTTTGGCTTGAATGCACTTTTCCAGCACACATTCATATTTCTATTACTGTTAATTATAGTAATACATTGATGTATTCATTATGTACATGTATAACGTATTTTCTTAGGATTGTGTAGTTGTAACCCATTAAATGAGTGGGGGTTACAGAGAGATGGATACATTGATGAATGTGGATGGATAGATAGATAGACAAACATAGCAACATTGAGGTCAATGGTAAGGTCAGGCTCATGATATCTTAAGACAAACACACACACATGCTCACACACACAAAAACAAATAATTACACATACAAATACACAAAAACAACATTGTTGTTGTTGTTGTTGTTGTTGTTAGTGTCTTGAAAGTTGTGTGTGTGTGTGTGTGGGTGTGTGTGTGTTGGGATCGAGGGAGCGCGTCTATCATAGCCCTGGAGGGTCTCTGGCATGTTGTGTTCAGTCTGGCATCTTGCAACATGACAGCAGGGGAGAGCCAATCGAATGCAATAGGGCTTGTACATCGTACAACGTCGCATTACAATGACCGCCTCCATTTTGGAAGGAGCATTGTAATGTTAGTTTTATGTTGGAAGCAAGGTTTTTATTGGTAAATAATTCTGGAATGATTTGTCATTATGGGGAGATATTGTTGTGTTTGAAACTGCCACATAGTTTTTCATGCGAGACGTCTCGCATGTAAGCCTATGTTACGATATATACGTTGGTTTAGAATTTTAAAGTACTACAACTCTTCTCAATATGGCGTATCGCCAATTAAAAATCCCATGATTCATTCTGATGTACAAGCGCTATTTAGTCACATATTAGGAAGCTGACAAAAATGCTGTTACAGGAGTACCACCTCATTTATAGACTAAGTTTGTATAGACCATTATATTATAGACATGCATTGACTACTGAAGATGATCGCAATCCCGAGAAGTGCGATTTTTAAGTTAATAACCAGCTCTTATTTTTTTATTTGACTTCTTCATGAGGCAGTTGCACTAATTATATCCCGTGTTCTGATTGCATTACTCAAAACATTACAGGTATTAAGTCTACTATACTAAGTGTGTATGTTCGTCTGTGTGTGTGTGTGTGTGTGTGTGAGTGTGAGTGTGTATGTGGAAATGCACAGAGACCTTAGTTGCATTGTTGCTTTCCCAGGGAATATCAATGAGCCCTGCCACAAATTATAGTCCACTCCAGTATCCTCTCTCTCCTCCTCTCTCTATCTCTCCCTCTCTCTATCTCTCCCTCTCTCGCCTCAGGCGTCATTGGCCTTACCACCAGTGCATCTCCATGGCAACCGTGCAATGAAAATCATTGGAGGGATCCATCAGTTCCTAACCACCTCCTCACTGCTCCATTCAAACTTAGAATCTCCTCACAAACACACACACACACACACACACACACACTCACACACAAAGACACCATTAAATTCACAACACACACATTATCAGAACACACACCGTCACAACACACATATACACACACAACACACACACACACACACACCGTAACCCACACATCATCACAACACACACACGCACACACTCTCTCACACACACACACACACACACACACACACAGTTACAGTCACAACATACACAGTCACAACACACACACATTATCAGAACACAGACCATCACAACACACACAGATACAACATTCACACCGTCACAACACACACATCACCACAACACAGAAGTCTTGGAAATACTGTATGTGTATATATGTGTGTATACATATACCACTGGAAGATATAAAATATTCTGTACACACAAACACACACAGACACACAGGCATTCATTAATGACTCCAAACCTTTGCCCTTTATCAGTCTTTGAGAATAACTCTTGTAAATTAGTTAAAATAAAAAAGCACACCCAACCAGGCAGGCAGACGTAGCCAGTGGGCACATAGCTTGTCCTCAGCTTATCACAATGGTAGCCCTGCTGACCTTATGCAGACACACACACACACACACACACACACCAGACACGAGCAGTGATCCTGATCTATAGGGGCTTGTGTCCCACTTATGACCTGTCCTTAGGCGGTGGCCTAGATAAGGCAGATGGGAAGTTAGGGAGGGACGCCACAGATTTTGATTTGTGTTTAGATTGTTCAGTGGACGGGACATATCTGTTTCCTGCGAATAAACGGACCGGGCATGGTAAGCCAAACTGGAAGGCGGGTTCATGACCATCTTATAATAGAAACGGTGACATCAGTGACACAATGGCCATGAAGCCATGGCGACAGAGGGAGCAGGATACTAAATTAAATGGAAGAGGGATAATGTATTTTTATATTTGTATCTACCAATATGCAAAATAATTCTGTGTTTAGCACTCGCTCTATGCAGAATGGGTTCGTCGAGAAATCTATTTAAAAATAAGTAATCTATTCCTGAATAATCTGCAGTAAAATTACTGTATTTGACGACAATGAAGATTAATGGACTATTTAAATAGGGTTTGTAGTGGAATTTTCATTCATGTTAACACAGCAGTTAGGATATGTGTAGGAAATATGAGTGTACAAAGACTAGAGGAGACAGAGCCACACATAGAGAAGAGGCCAGATCAGCAGAGCTGCTGGTGAGACTGCAGTTGCCAGGGTTACAGACGTCTCTGCAAAACCTCCAGCCACCATCCCATAAACACACACACATAACACAAAAAAATGCTGAACAGCGATATCTCTATGGCAATGGCGTTACCATGAGAGCGAGAAACTCAGAAGAGAGAGACCCTGAAAAAGACAGGAAGGATACATTACCGGGTTACATTTTGCGATTTTACATGCTACCATTTATGAGATGCTTTAATCCATAGTGAGACCCAAAACAGCATATTAAAGCTAAGGTAGGCAATTTATTTTAGAAGCATCTTTTGCATCTTGCATCTGTGGCTGTCACAGGCCTGTAATAAGCCCGTAGAATGATGTCCTTCATCCCAAATGAAATGATTGGATGGCCTACCTATCTGTCTACCTACCTACCCGGCTACGTATGTGCACTCCGCCCTAGCTTTAAGGAGAAGGTAAAGGTAAGGTATTTGACTCAAGGACATTCACAGACAGGGGAACATGTACTCTAACACATGTTCTGTGCCTCTATGCTAAGTCTCATTTTATGGATCGTTTCTGATCATGTATGGATATCCTTTATTATGCTAATACTGGTTGTCTCATCACATTCTATTTCATTTGAGTTATGAAATATAATTATCATCACAAAATATTGGCTTTTGCTATGAAATCTTGGTCATATCAATATCAGGCAGACAGACAGAGAATAATAAAAGAGGGAAAGGGGATAAAAGAGAAAAAAAGAGGAGTGGGGGAAATGGGCAGACAAAGGCAGATCCACAGCAGCACCAGATAAAGCAGAATTATTAATGGAGGACTAGATTCTGCCTCACTTCTTCACTATCTGTCCCAGTCAGAGGCTCGTCATGTCAGCCAGTCATCCGTCCCCGGGGGGCCCTCTCCTCAGCCAATCAGAGAGCTGCCTGACAGCCCCATCGCAACGACCCCAACGAAACCACTTATAAGCAATACCCCAACGGGCACTGGAGCACGGTGGAGATGAGCCTGTGTTGTAAGCGCCCTGATACCACAACCTTGGAGAGCGGATGAGAGAACCCCAATCCAAAAGAAATGGTAAATTGTGTAAACAGCGTTGGTGTGCAGTGCTGAAAGGTGGGGTTTCAGTCGGCTGTGTGCTGGCAGTACAAATTATACATGATGCCGATGAAACCCAATGGCTGCTTCCAACTGTTCTTTTGTCTCTCTAAAGCCCCTTTCACACATGCAGTCTTTCCCTGCAATGTTACGGAAGATACGGACGACATGTGTGAATGGGAACAGGGATCCATATTCTGGAAAATCTGCACCGGCAATTTTCCTGCTCAAGACCTAGTAATATGTACGGATCACTGTGTGTACGGCTGTGTTGTGAATGAAAGCAGTCACATTGCCGGTAGAGGCACATAAAAGGTTAAGTCGTCTCACGTAAGACGCTTTCACGTTGAGCGAGTGAACTAATCACAAAACCGCTGAGGACATGTCTGAAATTAACGCACCAATGCTATTCGGGTGATCCGATAATAATATCAATACGGCTTATTTTATTTGCAAACAAGCTCCTTATTTTCTGGGCAGGTTCCAAAATAAGGGAGCTCCTCTCAGTCCACAAGTTGTATAGCGCATGGCATCCTTAAGTGTAGAGTGAGCAAACCAATCTCAAGACTCCGCTGAGGACGCATTTGAATCCACTTATCTCAATGAGCAAATATCAATACAGCTTCTTTCGTTTGCAAACAAGCTCCTTTTTTCAATCATTTCTGGAAACTGGATAGGTTTCGAAATAAGGGAGCTCCTCTCAGTCCGCAAATACTATGGCGGCTGGAATCCACAAGTGTTGCATTACCACCATCTGCTGGACTGTCCCTTGGCCAATATTCCGGCATTGCTATGCCATGTGTGAACGGGCAATGGCCAGTGTTCCTGAACGTAGCAGCATGTGTGAATAGTGTAAATCACTAGCGGTGCCTGCAATTAGTTATCCCAGTAATTTATCAGGAACTATGTGTGAAGGGAGCTATACTGTCTGTTTGCCTCCCAATTGACTGTATAGATCAACAATTGATAAACACAGCTAAAATTAATATTTTGAAAAGTTCTTTAATTTTGCAAACTAAATTTGACACTTTAGATTTTTTGAATAATTGAATGTAAGCATTCTGTCACTATTGAAACTGAAGAGCTTACATTTGACATGGATGGCATGACTACAAGGTCGGAGCACTACACACACATACACGCGCACACACAAACGCACACACACCATAGCCCTCTCTGACCTGTTGAGACTCTTGAGTGAAGAGGTCTTTGGGGGGGGGTCACTTCCTGTTGAATGACATCTCTCAACAGACACTGCTGTTGCTATGGTGACAGAGGTCATGTCAGACCACCCGACAAAGGCTGCTCAGAGACTCTCAACCCAGAACATTGTTTGAATGATACCAATACCTCAATACATGAAATCAAAACGTGATTTATCTAGATGTATTCCACTGTGTATGATAATAAATAAGACTTTTAATTAAAAAAGATAATTTAAGCATGTTGGTAGTTGTAATGATACAACTACTTTAGTGTACATTGTTATTTTTTGGTTCTGCCAAGCATAGGTGTCATTTGCACTGGGGCCACTGGCGACATGTCCCCAACACTTTTTGAAATGGCCGATTTTGTCCCCATCACTTTTTAAAAGCATAATTTGTGAAAAATGTTCCGAAAAATAGCTTAACATTGTTAATGTCATTCCTTCAGTCGGTTCTATTTTGTGATATTTTAGGGCAGTGATATTCAATATTGTCGCTGGGCTTACTGACAAATGGTGCTTTCTACAGTAGATGTGATACTAGCACAGTTTGATTGACATGGTGATGCAGTGTTTTCGTATTGTCAACTCTGTAGTAGCGTGGGCTATGCCCTTTTCATGAACTGTTATGCAATTTATTTTGTGCCGTAATGATCTCATCTGACCTCATCCCCCCATTACATTGCCTGAAATCATATATCACTACGAAAAATGGTTTTTCATCTGAGCCCCCACCACTTTTCAACGCAAAGTGGCGCCTTTGTTGCCAAGATATTAAACAAGAGTATACAATAATATACTCAAACAGAGACAGTTAGGTTAATGAGTTCAGTTCACTAGTGCTTCTACCTTAGAATATACAACAAGATGTGAGTGGATTAGAGGAGTTATTGTTATTATAAGTAGAGGTAGATAAAACCCTTTCAGCAGTGATCATCAAAATCCAAAAAACAGGTATCAGTGTGAGCACATCTTTTGACATGTCAGGAGAAATGATGGAGGGCATAGCAGACTACACAAGGTGGTGGGTGCCAAGTCTTAAGGAGAGCCAAGAGACTTCTAGGTTTGGCACGGGGAAAGGTCAAAGGTCAGGCCATGGAGTGTTGGCTCGAAATACATGGATATATGACACTGTGTTTATGTGTGTGAGTGTGTGTGTTAGTGGTGTGTTTGTGTGTGTGTGTGTGTTTGTGTTTGTATGCGTGTGTGTGTGTTTGTGTGTGTGTGCATGTTTGTATTCATGTGTATGAATTAATTAATCAATGTGTCACACTTGTGTTACGCTTGCCAAACTAGTAATCATGTGAAAGGCAGCTCCACTGGAGTATGTGCTTAAAGAGGAGCTGCCTCGTAACACCAACATTAAAGATAGCCCTGACATCATAAATAAACTCAACATTAGCCTCATTGGTCAAGGGCTTTCCCTAATGCCTCGCCCTTCGTGACCAACAGCCAAGAGGGCCAATAGAACAGAGAACACCAGGGAATGGGCTTGTGTGATGGTTTTGCATTAAATCAGCTGGTCCTGGGAAAGCATGCACATTATCTCTTGGTTTGATTACAGAGACTTTAAATCTCTTTTTTAAATACATACACACAGACACGCACAAGCACGTGCACACACACACACACACACCCACACACACACACACACACACACACACACACACACATACACCAACCCATGCACGCACGAGCACACACATTCACACAATGCATCCAGTCCCTCTCTCACTTCCCTCTCCCTCTACCTCTTTTTCTCTCCATCTCTCTGAGCCAGGACTTCAGGCCCAAGCACATTTTCTCCAAACAAGGTTTGGAGAGTACCGTTTCTGCTGCTAAAAATACTTATGAAGCTTGACGAATACTTAGTAAGACTTAGTAGACTTAGTAAACAGTCTGTGTTTAAAAGTGCACTATGCACCAATGCACAACACAGTACATCCTTCAAATCCAACCAAAGTTGATTAAACAACTTTCCATTTTTTGTCTTTCTGCCAAACAAAAACATATCATTGTCTCATTCAATATGGTAGTCCGTTAAAACTACTTCTAGTCCTTTTCCCTCTTACTGCTTACCGAGCTATGCTAATTTCGCCTTTTCCACTTGTACAAACCAATAATCACAATCGTGTAATCTACTCTGCATTGACATGCCTCTTTTGTCAACAACTACGCAGGCTGTGGAAACAGTTGCTGAGCATGAGGCTTTTCTGTCCGCACTCTCCGACCTCAGCCAGAGAGCTGTACGTGACACATGATATGGGAATAGCACTCAAACTGCTATTTGGCTTACGCTTCTTGGCTAATGCTCAGCTAGCCACTCTGCTTAGGTTCAGGTGAGGTGTAAGCTTATCAGTGATACATGTGGGTGTGTGTATGTGTATGTGTGCGTGTGTGTGTGTGTGTGCGTGTGTGTGTGTGTGTGTGTGTGTGTGTCGGACATGCACACACAAGAGAGGAAGACACACAGACAGGGATTGGTCAAATGCAGAGAACGTATCTCCCTACAGGGATTACCCACAGTATATCTTCTTCACACGCATGCATGCCATGCGTTGTCTTTGTGCATTGCATTTAAACATACACAGCACACATTCATACAAGCTTGGGGCACATCCTTTGGGACAGCTCAAGGGCACAACAGCACAGCACAACTCGGTTTTTAGCCGGAGTTTGCGTGTTGGGTAAACCAACTGGCCAGTCTACAGAAAGCATGTTCTGGTCAACTTAAATAAACATGTCTCTGCTGTTCTGCACTCACCCCTAGCACAAGTTCATTCCACTCACAAGTTACCTTGAGCTGGACCTCCACATTCACTTCCTGTTTGGAAGCAGCTAAACTTAGATGTAGGAAGCTGTTTGTGTGTGTCTGCCAAAACAGGCTATGGATTACTGGCTGGCTTGATGTGAAACAAGACGAGGGGTATCACCATACACCTCATTCATGTTCGTTAGTCTTCTTTCATGTACTTTGGTCAGGTAATGTTAGCATTTCCCAAGTTTCAATAATGTTTAAATACAGTGAATTAGATATAGCAGTGGACAGAGAGAGAGAGAGAGAGAGAGAGAGAGAGAGAGTCAGCCAAATGAGAATACAATGAGTAGAAAACAATCAACCTCTGTAAGTCACAAATGCATATAAAGTATATTCATGTGTGTCCTATGTGTGTTTGATGCTGTCAGTGTCATTGCATTGTCAATTTGTGCATCTCCTTCACCCAATTTACCTGGCAAGATACAATTCATACATCCTTGACAGTTTCATACTCATCCCTCATCAATGCACTATTCATATACAGATCAATTGTGGAACTTGTTGCTGTTTCGCCACGTAAGGTCACCTGTTTCGTGGTTTTATAACCTTAATCATTTCCTATTTCATTGTATATGTTCATGTCACTTGTCTGTTTATGTCATGTGTTTGTGATTGGTTCTGCTATCAGGTCTCTCTTGAAAAAAAGGTGCCGAACTGTGAGAATTCCTGAATAAAGAAAGTTTGAACAAAATATGCCTGTAATTCTATCCATATATGATCCAATATCATCATCTATAATCCACATTAGATTACATGATTTGCCATCAGTTAATATACTACCATTACTGGGCTCTGCTATTAAAGCAGGCAGTGCTGTGCTGAGTCATCCACTGCAGTGGTTCTAAATATAGCATTGTGGGTAATGTAGGATGCTGGTCTCGCGGTCTCTATGCTTTACTCCCTGCCCCTGCCTATCTGTGCTCTGAACTCTTGATAGCCCACTGCCACAGATTCACTGTGTGTGTGTGTGTGTGTTTGTTTGTTTGTGTGTGTGATGTCAGCCACAAGTCTGTATCAAGCATTATGAGAAGACACAGATAGATACACACTTGTGGCTGACACACACACACACACACACACACACACACACACACACACACACACACACACAGTGACTTGTTTCCCCAGAGAACAGTTTTAGTGCAGGTCAGACGGACTGGCCAGAATCCAGAGTCTTTTCTGCAGCCTGTGGGAAACACCATCTCTCTCTCTCTCTCTCTCTCTCTCTCTCTCTCTCTCTCTCTCTCTCTCTCTCTCTCTCTCTCTCTCTCTCTCTCTCTCTCTCTCTCTCTCTCCCCATGTGTCTGTCACTCTCTCTAGTTCTCTCTCTCTCTTTCTCTCTCCCCATGTGTCTCTCTCTTGTTCTCTCTCTCTCTCTCAGGCAGTTGGAGCAAAGAAAAGAGGAGAAAAATAAATAGAGAGAGAGAATAATGGATAATTACACAGAGAGCCACCCAATTGCGTGTGTGTGTGTGGGGGGGGGGACGAACGATGTTGGGTGTTTCCCCAAAAGGAATGAACTGACGAGAGAGAGTGGACGAGAGAGATAGGAAGAGAATGTGATGTTGAGGACGAGGGAACAGCGTTTTGAAAATGTTTAGAAGATCAGAGGAGGAAAGATATGGACAGGAAAACAAGGAAGAGATGATAGACTGAGAGAGGAGTGAGAGAGCGAGCGAGAGAGAGAGAGCGAGAGAGAGAGAGAGATAGCATAGCCTGCGCAAAACACAGCTTAAACACAGGAAGTTGTGGATGTGTGTGTGTGGATGTGAGTGTGTGTAGCTGAGCCAGCAGCAGCTATCCCAGTTATCACGCCTGGCTGAGGGCTCTTAATACTGTGGATTAACACCTAACACTTACATACACGCACGATCACACCCACACACAAACACGCACAGAGTACCCACCGACATTTCTATTCTGCATTTTTATTTATTTATTTATCATATATAAAAATATATAACAATTCAAAGTTACGGCCAATGTTACTTAATAACCTCTTATTTGATTATTAATTACCAGCAAGATGTCAAGGAACTGAAATGGTTGTTTTTTTTGCCATAATTTGTGAAAATGAAAGCTATCAATTTAAAGTGCACGTTTGTTTTGGCTTTGTAGACCTGCCAGTGTACGAGTTGGCCTGCTTCAAAAGGCGGTCATCTTAAAAACCAAATACAATAAACGATTGGATCTGAGTTTCAGAGGAAAATACACAAATGCAATGCAATCCTCTCTCTGCAGACTCGTCTCTTGGAAACGGCCTTATTGGCTGTGGTCAGCTGCAAGTTTGACTGAGCTGTGTGTGTGTGTGTGTGTGTGTGTGTGTGTGTGTGTGTGTGTGTGTGTGTGTGTGTGTGTGTGTTGCTGTGTGCGTTGCTACGTGCGCTAGTGTTGCCACATGCGTTTGTGCACGACGAGTGCACCACAGAGCGGTCCTTGTGCCGCCAAGCGCCCGGACAATACGGCACTTGTGACACGAGGAAATGGCCCTTCATGTCTGTATGAGAGGAGTGAGGCTGTGTGTGTGCATGCATGTGCGTGTGTGTGTTTGTGTGCGTGAACGTGTGTTTGTGTGTGTGTGTGTGTGTGTGTGTGTTCCCCCGGCAGTGTGGGGTCAGAAGAAAAGGAAGGAGGAAGGACTGGGAGGAGAGATGTGTTAGAAGGAGGGAGGGGGGGGGGGGGGCGCTGATGGTTGTGAAGGTTGAAGGTTGGGAGGGTCTGTGGGGGGGGGGGGGGGGGGGGAGTGATGGATGATGGGAAGCGTCAGACAGAAAGAGAGAGAGAGAGAAAAAGAGATATGAGTTACCAGGGAGATCAAATTAAGGAAAGCAAGGGGAGAGCAGGAGGTGGGAATTTTAAAATACAGAGAGAGAAGCTAGCCTGTGCAAATCAGAGAACAGCGGGCAAGAGACAGAGAGAGAGAGAAAGAGAGAGAGGGAGAGAGAGAGGGGGAGTAGGGAGGAGCGGGGTGGTCGAGTGAGTGAGAGTGAAAAAGACTCTCCCACTGGCCCGGTCTTAATTAAAGACAATAATGTTGTTTTGCAGCCGTCCCTGCACAATAACAGGCCTCTGAGCCATGGCCTACTTAGACAGACAGACAGACGAGGGAGAGAGAGAGAGAGAGAGAGAGAGAGAGAGAGAGAGAGAATGGGGAGAGAGAGAATGGGAGAGAGTGAGTGGGAATGAGAGAGAGAGAGCAAGATAGGGAGACATGTAAATTTTCATTGAAAACCTGGCATGGCAAAGATTTATTTTATACTTGTATTTTGTATGATTATTATTATTTGTATAGCTTGCATACTGTTTCTCGTTTGTATTTTGGATGTGGGGTGGGTGGTTAAAAAGGAAAAATTATTACAAAAATAGTTATAATAACTAGTAATAACAAAATATTTAAAAATAAATGGAAAACTTGCATGGATATGATCAACATATGTACATCTGGGCTGTGAACGGTGCTTTGAAATGTAATCTATTATTATTTTTATTATTATTACATAAACAAATATGTATATATATTTGTGATGTAAAGAAAACAGTTGAGGTCTCATGTATCCACTAGCCGCTATTTCAGAAGCATTAGCTGTGATTTCTTTATTAAAATGGTGATTATGATGTTATGTGGCTGATAGTTTTACAAATCAGGCTTTAGATTACTAATCTAAAATC